>QEPC01002394.1:666734-723820 GCA_003113815.1 Sphenodon punctatus | reverse complement strand
AGCCCCGCCACCTCATCCAGCTCCTCTTCCTTCCTGCTCCCTCAGCCTACAGGGAAGTTACATCCGTGGCCGCTTCCCCCCCAGAGCGCTTATCTCACACAGCAGCAAGCACTTTTTAAATAAGCGCTCTGGCGGGAAGCGGCCAGGGATCCCCCGGAGGCTTTTCACCTCCAGGGGATCCCTGGCCGCTTCCCTCCCAGAGCACTTATCTCTCACACAGCAGCAAGTGCTTTTTAAATGCCAGGGACATCTTGACACCTCATCTAACATGAAATATGGGACCAAAGCACATACTTAGCATACTCAATATCTGTCCTATGCAGCCATCTGTGTCTATAAGTGTATGCTCACAGAGAAAACCCCGTAAACATCAGCGTTGCAAGCCAGAGGAATTTGCCCCAGAGAACTCCATTGAAGTCAATGGAACTCTCAATACAGAACGTTAGCTCCGCCTTAACTAATGGAGCCACTAGCGTGGCTCCATAATAAAACATTCATTGATTATTCCATAAGAGTTCTATAACACCTGCACACTCCATTAGAAGGTGATCAAATAAAAAAGTAACTATTAAGACACTTGTCTCTCACTCTCACTCATATTTTCGATCAGGTCAACCACTGTGTAAGCAAATAAAAATGATTTAATATATTTGCCATGTTTCCTTTAAAAATATAGAAGAATGTATATGAACTGAGATTTATTGTTAAAAGTCTACAGGTCACTATAATAATTCAGAAGAGTCTTTATATTTTAATGATATCTGTTCTTAAAGAACAGGTTGCCATGTTCACTTTGTGTTCAAAATACTGTCTAATGATTTTGGAAAATACACAGCTTTGTCCTAAAAGCAATTATGAAAGAATCTGTAACTAAGGAAGATAGGTTAGAAAACTTTTGTCAGCTTCAGAACAGTGCTCTAAAAGGATCAATATGCAGAACGCAAATATGTCCCTTTAATGAATCCACTGGCAGATCCGTTTATCTCTCAGCTTAAAGAATATAGCTTAGTCAGCAAATCATGTGTGCTATGACAATATCCCCAGAAAAATATAGTGTTAACAGAATAACAAAGGCAATATTGCTGACACATATTAGCAAAATAAGATGACGTGGAGGTGCACAACAAACGATTTGCATAGATTGTTAGGAATCTAAAGATATTCTATTGTGCAGAAATGGAAGCCAGTGTGATAAAATAGGCTAAGAAACTGGCTACCTTCTTTTCTCCCAAAGACGTTATTAGTTATTGCCAAATAAAGACTTGTTCTATAAATGGAAATTGTGGTCCTAATTTTAAAATGCATTTGTTTGTGTGAATGAAAGTGTTATGATAATGTACGTATGTTCCGATTATAGTAACCAACTGTGGTAGCAAACTAAAATGATGCTGTTTTCATGACGGATTGCGGACTAAAATTGTCCACGTAGTCATGACACAGGCTGCAACAACAGGGCTTGCTTCCTTGTCATTTTGCTTTCTGTGTTGTTTGGTGGGTAGAAGCAGATAGGAGATTGGAGTATGGAGGAAAGCTTATTGGAGGAATTGCTCTTATGCCATTACGACAGCTATGAATTGGTTGATTCTGAATGAATAATTGTACCTATATTGCAGTTGCTGGCACATTAAAGGGACTAGCTTCTATGGCTTGTAGATTGTGCTACATACAGAAGAAAAAGAAAATAAATAATAAAATAATAATAAAATAATAGCCAGGCTCTGACAGCTTGCAGTGCAGAAAGTAACACCCCCTGCTGGGGTGGAGCTGGGCTGTCAGTGCTGCACACGCTGATATGACGGGGGAAGGCGTGCACATGAGCTTGTCTGGAGATCAGGTTGCAGGATTTACAGCCATGCCAGGGAGAGGGGCAAGGCTGAGCCAGAGGAAGGGAGACAGGCAGCGAATTGCAATGCAGCCGATTTCACGTGTGTAGGCGAGAATGCCATTAACCAAGCTGCCTGTGCCAGGGCTCCCAGTGGTCTCTGTTTTAAGCATGGGTGCCTCAAGCGCCACGTTTACCTTCTGCCAAAATTGGGGGAAGGGGGGCAAGGAGTAGCGTCTTAGTTAGGCCCTGGCCAGCGCAGGAGGGACCTCACCCCACAGAGGGGATGGGAGGGAAGCCCACTGGCACCGAAGTCAAATCCCAGCATCCCTTCAGACTGAGGCTCGGCAACCAGAGCCACTCCTATTCCCCGTCTGGAGCATACCTGGGACTGAGGAGGGCAGACCTTGTATTCCACTGGATCTCTTTGGATCCAGTCTCACCCTAGCCAATAAAATTTCAACACTTATCCCCCTCCCCCAAACTAAACCCAGTCTCACCCTGGCCTCTCCCCCGCCCCCCTAAACCCAGTCTCACCCTGGCCTCTCACTCCCCACCCCCACGTGAAAACAGACATGAGGCTAACTCCACTTTAACATTGCTTATGCATGTTGCAGAGCTGCATAGGGCACAAATCCAGCCCTGCAACATGCATAATGTTAACGCGGAGTTAAAGTGAGGTCTGTTTTCACCACCCTGCCAGTGTCTCCTGCCCCACCTACCACTCTCCGCCTCTAACCGTTAGCCCTTGATTCCCGCTAGGCAAGCTCCCNCTAAACCCAGTCTCACCCTGGCCTCTCGCCCCCCACCCCCACGTGAAAACAGACATGAGGCTAACTCCACTTTAACATTGCTTATGCATGTTGCAGAGCTGCATAGGGCACCAATCCAGCCCTGCAACATGCATAATGTTAACGCGGAGTTAAAGTGAGGTCTGTTTTCACCACCCTGCCAGTGTCTCCTGCCCCACCTACCACTTTCCGCCTCTAACCGTTAGCCCTTGATTCCCGCTAGGCAAGCTCCCTCTGCTCCTCAGTCTCTTCTCACGAACCTAACCCGGCGGTTACCCTCGCCTGACACGCGGTAAGGGGGCGGAGGGGGTAGACGTGGCGAGGCCCGCCCCGCTGGGACATACCGGGGGCAAGGGGACGCGCGCCTGTGAGTCCCCGATTAACCGAGCCTCCAAGCCCCAGAAGGGCAGCTCCTTCCACCAAGGCTAGGAGGCAGCCCCCGCCAGGCGGTTGCCCTGAGGCCGTGACCTCTGCCTGGGGCTCTCTCTATGCCTAGGGCGGAGAGGCAGCTCACTTAAGGCGGAGGTGGTGGGGGCCCCCGCTAGGGCCTAGCGGGCGCGGATAGCTAGCCCCCCTTAAGCGAGCCGCCTCCCCGCCCTCTGCCAGCAACAATTCTCCTCAGCGCCGCTCTGGCCGCAGGGCAGTAAGTGACCCCCTGGCCTTGGGTCAACAGGGCGGCCTCCGCCTGCACGCCACTACCCCCCTCCCCCGTTGCTAGGGGAGCTTGTCCCCCTCGTCGGTTTGAGCGAGGACCCGGCAGCAGCATCACAGCGCGCCCCGCTGCTCTCCGATCTCGGCCGCCCGCCCCGCTGCTGCTGGTGCCGTCATCCCTACCTCAGCACCACGTGTGTGTGTGTGTGGGGGGGGGTCGTGGCTAGGAATGGCGTTTCGCCGCCACCTGAGCAAGGGGGGGACCCGCTCGGCGCCTTTTTTCAGAGAGACCCGGGTTGGAGCCTCCCCCCCAATTGGCAGCTGTTCGTTCTCCCCAATAGGCATTTCGGCTGCCGTTTCCCTAGTGGAGCTGCCAGCAGGGGAGGGAGGCTCCCCTATTTCCCTAGGAAATGGAATCCCTCTGTAACCAGCGAGGGTTTGGGTTCTGGGTGTTTCTTGAAACGAGGCGGCCTCACACCTTCAGGCTGGTCCCCCCTGAGATAAAGGACTCCAGCAGCCTAGGGTTGCCACCTAGGCACATTTTAAGGAACGCTTATGAAAGATACAAGTTGCAGGGCCCGCCTTGGCGCCTTAGGCACGCCCTGCAACATGTATTTTTCATAAGTATTCCTTAAAATTTGCCTAGGTGGTGGCAACACGACATCAGCCCCTTCTCTCCCTCCCACACCCCCCATTTCAGGCTGCTTTTGCAGATCTGGTCTTGGGGTGGCTTGGTCTGAGTGGAGGAAAGGGGCGGCTGCTTCTCCATGGTGGGGAGGGGGAGAGGGGAGGAATATAGGCTTTAATGAAAGGGAACTCTCCGGCCTCTGCAGCTGGGGCCTTCAGTGGATGTAAGAAGGCGGAGGAAATGCTATACAGGAGCCACAGGGAAGCGGCCTAGCTGCCTCCTCCTGCAGCTGGGGGCCCGCAGAAGGGGAAAGGAGGGGGTCGTTAGGGAAAGACTCGCTTTGCCCTGCTTGGGCCTGCCATCTCCAGCTGTCGTAGCAAGGGGGGAAACAATAGCCGGGGAAAGGCGGGAGGGGAACCTGTGGGTTTCAAGAGCACCAGAGACTAAAGAGCCCTCCCAAAGACTTGTCATCTGCCTCTGACAAGCTCCCCCTTTCCCCAAGCTCTTTCTTTCTTCCTTTCTTTCTCCTGTTTGCTGCAGCTGTGGGTCTTTCAAGCCCACTCTGCAAACAGATGTTTAGCTTAACCTAGGAGTCTGTCCAACTCTCTGCAGTGGATTGGAGGTTAAGGCAAGGTAGCTTTCTGAGGAGGTTCATTTCCATCTGTTTGGACATCAGCAGTGAAAACAGTTTAACTGTCAGTTACTGAGCACTGAGTGAATCACATTTAATATTTCTGTAAACCATCCTCTCCCATTACTTCCTGTCCACACACAGTACCTACCTACCCCCAGTAAGTGCCCTGCTTCCTGGCTGAGATCTTTACTTCCAATATCAATACATAGAATAATCGTGATATCCTTATTTTAACGTGATCACTGTAGTCACTATTATTTTGCCATTAAAGACTAAAATTCATATCAATAATAATGTATTCATTTAAAAGAATGAGTTCAGCAAATACTAGATTGAGTCGTTTTGCTCAAGTGAGGACAAGTCTCATACACTTGACCACATGAGTTGTGCTTTTTAATTGCGAGGGACTGAAGTTTTTTGTTGTTAATTTTCAAACACTTCCCTAGATTGTCATGGAGGGACAGGGAATTATAAGAAACAAGTTCAAGTGATTCCCCCTCCCCCTCTCCCCAGGGGGTGGGGGGAAATCTTTGCAGGAAGGGACACTGCAAACCTTTTGGACACTATATTTTCATGTAAATGAGCTTTAGGTTTCCCTCTTTGAGTCTTGGGGGAAGGGGTGCCCGCTCTCTTATTGTTCTCCCCTCAGCTTCCATCGTGCAAGAGTGGCACAAAAATGATTGGGGGGGGGGATAGTTGGGATGGGGGGGGGAGTAGAAACCCCGAGCAGCTTTACAAATGAGTGACAAAGCCAATGGCCATTCATGGGCTCACTCCGAGGAAGGGTTTATTAAGAGTCCAGGCCGCCTTAGCCAATTGCTGTCAGCAACATGTGGAGGAGAGGCATCGCTATAGCAACCGGTGGATGGGCCATGTGCTCGCAGCCGACAGGGGCTGCTGCGAGCGGGCGAATATAAGGAGGGGCAGAGCCCCGGCGCTCGGGAATCCTTCGCACATGCCTCGTGCCCCCACCGTAATGGACAGCTCCGCCTGAGCAGCCCAGCCCAGCCCGGCCGGCCGCGGCTGCGGCTGCGGCTGCACCTGAGGGGAATGGGGGCTTGTGCCGGCTGCGGCTCCGCCGCTGCCCAGTGGGAGAGCTGGGAGCTCGGCTTTGCCGCCGCCGCCGCCTTTGTCTCCGCCGGTGACCAGGGAATGGGGAAAGAGGAAGAAGTTTGGCTAAGAAGCCTGATTGCTCTGGGTGTATTAGCCCTTGGCCCCAGGAGCGCCTCTTCCAGCGGCCAGCGGCAGCGCCCAGTGCCAGCAGGTAAACGGGGAAGCTGCCTGGGCTGGGCTGGGCTGGGATGTGGGGCGGGGAGGGAGGCGGGAGGAAGGGTGTGTGTGTGTGTGTGGTTTTTGACGCTTAGCGATCATCGTGCCAATCGGGGCTGAGCCTAAGGGCCTGGGAGCTCCCTAACCCACTGCATGCCGGCTTGGGGCGCAGGAGATCCCGGAGCCCCCCGCTGGCAGGCCACCTCGCGGCCTCAGTGTAACGCGCTGTATTGTGAGCAATATACAAGTCTGTTTTGAAGCGAGGAATGGGCGCTGGTAGATTTTCTCTCTTATCAAGAGGCCTCTGGTCCTTCTCCTTTCGGATTTGGGTGCAGTTAATCCGGAGAGTTTGGAGGGGTGACACCCCTCTGCGCCCCCCCCCCCCCCGGTTTGTTAGGTGTGTGAACAGTGCCTGGTAGCGACCAGGCTTTTCGATGGAGGATACTTTTCATTGCTGTCCCTTGGATTAACCACGTCAAGTTTGTCTTTCTCTTGATGTAAAGAGGAGGGGAATCCAGGAGAGACTTTTTAAATTGAAGAGAGAGGGGGGGAAAAGGGGGGGGGAGAGAAGAATTTGGTGCTTTGGGGGAGCTGCAGCCAATGAGTGTCCAGAGAGCTGTTGCTAGAATGGAATTGCACGGGCCCCACCCCCGTGGATTTGAATCTTGCAGCTATGATCACCTGGTGGTGGGATGGGCCGGCAGCAAAATCGCGTTAAAACTACCCCCCTAGGTATTGACAGCGCGCCGGGGCAGACCAACAGTAGCTCGTGCTGACACTCAAATTAAGGGCCCTATAATCTCTAAATTATATGCCTGGGAAATCAGCATTAGTTCAGCCTTGGCAAAGTCTTGCATTTCTTCTGTTGCTTGTTGAAAGTGTTTGACTGAGGTCAGCTATGGTTGTGTATCTTCCTTGGGTCTGGCTGGGCCAGTGGATCCCTGCCAAACCTCGCATGATATACCCTGTTTTGAGCTGGTCTGCTCCTTACCAAGTCGAGGTGGGAAGTGTAGTTGCTACTTACAGTACTAAATCTGATGACTCTTCCCCATTAGCTCTGCGTTAGTTGGATGAGGCAGCCAACTCTCCCTTTTGGGGAGGGGGGCGGGGATTGGGACACAGTCCTCTTCATGTCCTAGCCTCCCGTTTCCTCTTTGTTGAAGTTGTTGAATTTAAAGCAAAATCCTCAAATACAGACTAGTACAATTTCAGTAGTTATGTACACGCTTACCATCCCATTTAGCCTAAGACTGTGCACATATATACCCATCCCATATGGATGTACAGCACAGATATATAGATACACAGCCATCCTTACAATATCCTGGTTCTATATAGCGTGTGAGTTCTGGATTGAAAATTTTGCATCGCCTTTGTAAAAGTCTATCGTCCATCTACCAGTTACCTAATTTTAATAATAGCTTTGATTTTAGGGACATTTTGAAGCTCGAAAATAATTTCCCTCCTATTCACCCTGATTCTTCTAGGCTCAGAACTGTTTGGGGGATATTGGACAACCTCTAAAGTTTCAGCATCACATTGTCTTAGAGGATGTAGACCAACGAAGAGTGGCGTGTTGGGTTTTTTTTTTTTCCTCCTACCCTCCCCCCCCCCAAATCCAACCAGAAACTTCACTTCTATTTCTTGCCTTTAGGAAACGAAAGGGAAATATCTACCATTGATCAAGGGAACTTTGAACTCGCTGAATTCTTGATTTTATTCACTCATTGTTGGGGATATTAATCCTTCTAAAAGGTATAGAGAAGCTCCCGAGTGCTTTGTGGTGTTGAAGGTTGAGGAAAGGATCATTGTGCCCCTTCAGATGAATAGATCTGTGGGTCTTGCGGTGACCTTTCTCAGTGATTTGAATAAGCTGGAGTTCCCAGAAATCCATCTGCCTTTTGTGCCTGTCGATGTTGTCTAATCTTCCCAACCCATCTATTGAGACTAAAAGGAGGGAAAAGTACCTTCCCATTCGATATCAGCCCCCCAAGAAAAATCGTTAAATTGACCCCGTTTCAGGTGATGAACTGGCATCGCCGAAAATGAAACTGAAGCAATATTTTCGGAGCAAGTAGAGGTTGTTTATGAAGAGGGTGAGAAAGATGCTAAGTTCTTCCCTAGAAATCTCTTGCTAACACTTTAGAGTGATGCCTAAACCATCAACAAACGGGCTGAAACCGCTAATTTGGGGATGAGGCAAGCAGAGGAATAAAGATTTCGGTGTCCAGGGAGCATCAGGGCCTGCTCCTCTGATCTAACTCTGCTTCTGAATACAAGTGTAAATGGGGAGAAAGGGGCCTCTTTGTATTTGCTGGATTCTCCAGTTTTTCCTGTAGGAAACTCTGAAGTGTAGATTTTCTCAGGGTCTTTCTAATTTGCTTAAGAGTGGCCATGTTTTCCTGCTGCTCAGTTACTTGTCTTTCATTTCTGTGCAGTAAAACTTAAACTACACATTGCCTCTCAGACTGTTTCCCAAAAACCCTAGTATTAATTTCTTTAAATGAACAAGCATTCTCTCTGGTTTATGTTGCCACTATTCAAAAGATGGCAAAATAAGCAATATCTGACCTTCTGTGTTCCTTGTGTTAATGTCAGTTCAGGGGGAAAAACAATATTGACAAAAGATGCTTTAAAAACTGGTGAACCAAAACTTATATTAATACAAGTTTATGTTTAAGAATAATTATTTTCTTGTAGAATTCTTTTCTTCTGCCTAGGCACTTTTTTTTGGCCTCCTTGAATGGCAGATTTGCAAGTACAATTTCATCTGCAAAGAGGAACAATAGCTTTCAGTTGCACAAAGGATTTCTCCCACCCTGAATCCGAAGCACAATGCCTCTTGCTCTGATAATAGCTTCTGAAAAGATTTTGTAATGCAGAGAATTAATACATGATTATTTCCGCCTGACTTCTCTCATTTATTAGATTCTGGAGTGAATTCCAAATTAAAAATAGCACTAAGGCGTTTTTAAACTTTGTAATATTTTCAGAAATCATATTATAATAAAGTTTTACACCTTTGTTTAATAAGAAGTGTAGCATTTTATTTTTGCTAAAAATTGTGTGTATGTATATACACACAATATATATAGAGAGAGATGTATTGGATGTATATGATTAACAACTCAAATATATATTAAAACTAAGGTAAAAAAATGTGTAGGTGAAAAATAGTGGCAACTTGTTTTTTTAAAAATAAATCCAAATAAAATACTTGGTGCTTTACAAACGAATAGAAAGGGTGAATGTAAGAACAACCTCCTATATGTTATTTCAGCCTTTGATAGTCAGATTTTTAGCCCAAATTATTTCTTAATCAAAATTTTCATTGACTTCATTGATAGCTTTGTTCACTTTAAGCACATAGGACCAGTTTTTGCAGTCCTTAAATAACAAATATTATATAATGCTGATATCTAGAAGTTAAGATTTACATCAGCAGAGAGGAGCCCTCATCAGTTGCTCAAACGGGCTGTCACACCCTCCAAACGTAGGTGTAATAACTTATTTACATGAAGTCGTTCATTAATTATTTACAAACATTTGCTGCCTTTGAAATTTAGATACCACTAATAGTTCATCCTTGAAGGACAGGAAGCTGGGAATTATTGGTTTGTGATCACACTAGCCTAGTATTTCCCAGTGTTCTGGCTTAAATCTACCTGGTCTGTAGAGAGAAAGCATTTTCTGGATGCCACCGATAGTTATCTCTCTGGGGTGAGGGAATCCACATGGGTTCAGATCCTAAGCATTTTTCCCCTTTGAAAAACACCTATAAAAGTGATGCAGTTTTAAAATACTTGTGAGAAGCCTCAGTGATAGCAGCCGTGCATTTGTGCAGTGGCTATACATTTCCAACACGGGGGGCATTTGAGGCAACGTCTTATTACTTTCCTTATTCCACTCTTTCTGAAAGGACACTAGGAGAAGGCTCTTTCAGAAGAAGCATTCTGTGTGTTTCAATTGCATAGACTGTCTAATGCGTCCTTCCATCTGGATCTATTGAATATCTATTTTAGTGATACCATCTCGATACCAACTTATTTATTAGGCGTGTGTGTGTGATTGTTTGTTTTGCTTATTATGCAATGCCCCCTCCCCCCGTGACAAACTGAGCCAGGCTAAGGAGAGAGGTGTTCTGGTTTAAAAGACATCCGACTGTAAATGTCAAATTCATCAATATTTAAACATTTTTCTTTCCATTTCGAGTCAAGTGTGACAGGGCGCCTCTAATTAATCCTGGGTTCTGTTCCGGGCCGAGGCCTTGGTGCTGAATCCGAGGGAGGAATTGAGGCGCTTACGCGAACTGGGCCATTTTTCAGCTGGTAGCTGGTGGTGATCTGGGGATTGGAAGGGGAGAAGGCAGTCGGAGCTAGGAGCCTAGCAAGCTGAGTGGAGGCCTCCAGCCAGGTTTGGGACAGGAGCCTAATGCTTGAGGGGGGGGGGGGGATTACATTTTGCGCGTTTTACCGAGTCACGTTGCTCGTGGATCCGAAGTGTTTTGTCAATTTGGGAGTCTGAGGACGGAGTGCGTGTCGCTGCGGGTATCCACCGGCCGCTCGTTAAATGGGACGGGCTGATATCGGCCCCTGGCACGCCGCCAGGCTCCTAAATCCCGGGTTCCTGGAACGCAAGGGGGGTAGGCTAGCTTCGCTCTCTCTAGCCGCGAGCCACAAAGAAACTTTACCCCGGAGAGCTTCAATGGGACTACTCCGGAGTAAGTGGTTTGTGGCTCGTGCGTCGCGGCCCAGACCCATCCAGCTCGTGCAGCTCTCTGCTCAGCCTTCCCTCCTGCCCCAGGACCCTTCCCCCAGCCAGCGCCCTCCACTTCCCTTTCCAGCTAAACCGGAGGCCAATGCAAAGAGGGAATTCCATTTCTGAGCTAGATCGGGCCTTGGTGATCTAACAGCAAGCGGCTTGACGGTGGAAGCGGCACCATGGAGCTCCCGCGCCTTATTTCAGTGGGAAGCCCAAGAAGGAGGGAACGGGGAGGGGAACAGCCTCCATCTATGGGAACTAGGAGCCGCCCCCCCATCCCTCAAGGATTCTGTAGAGGCAGCCCCCTTCCCAAACGGGAAACATTGGACTGTAGCAGATGCCAGCAGCGCTCTGCTCCTAAGGGGAAAGCAAGAAGGGGGCTGCAGTAAATGCAATGGAAAACCTGTGGAGACCAACAGCCCCCCCCCCGCAAAGATATGCCTGGTGCTGTTTATTTTAAGCCCTTTAATTGCTCGTCTGACAGGGCCGAGCAATTGGATCCAGCCTGAAAGGTTACTGTGGAGGGACACGATCCACGACTCTCTCCCATCTTTCAGCACTAGCTGTAGTGCAAAGCCTTCTCGGGGTGCGTGCTGGGCAGTCTAAAGCAGAGAGCGGATCCATCAACTTTAAAGCTGCCTTTAAACGCCTTCTTTGCAGAGCGTTTGGAAGCCAAACGCCAGGGTAACCTATTTGTGCCGCTTGGGAATTAACAAAGCAAGCCGCCGCGACCCACACGCCATTTACTCCGGAGTAGCCCCATCGATGCCCACAGGGGTTACTTCGGAGTGAGTGGGCTGTGGATCACGTTGCCTAGTCGTTCCAAAGTGAGCGCCCTAAAGAGGATGTCCGTGGTTTCCTGGATCGTGGGACTCCAGCCCAATCTCGCGGCACGCCGCTCCCCGCATCTTCAGTTTCCCCAAATAAAACGTGTCCAATTCTTTTTATCCATAATATATTGAATAGGCAGAACAAATGGGGGGAGAATCCCTAGGTGAAAAGTGGAGGGGAAAGAGATCCAGTCTCTCCAGCACTTTATTCCCCGCTGTGGTCCCCCCCTTCCCCACTGGGGTCTGTAGGGCTATTTCCACGTGTTTCTAAACCCGGTTGTGAAGCCACAGGCGGCAATGGCGGGGGAGCCCCAGAGAAGGTGATTTGAACACCGCGTTTTGGAGTCTCGTTTGCGGTGGTGCCCCTGGGGCCGCACTCCTCCGCCCTCAAAGTCAAGGGGAGTTGTTGCCATTATTCACTTTAATGGGCGGAGGAGCGCGCCTTGTGTGGAAGCCAGGCCTCGCCAGAGAGGACCGTTTCCACGTGCTCGGGCCCTGAGCCTGCAATAGATCCCTTTTTAGGAGGGGGGGGCGATTGCCCTGGGTCTCACACATGGAGGGAGACACATCAACAATTACATTGACACAGGGTGGGACTAGTGAGACGGGAAAGGGGGGGTCTCTAATGGACACCCTGACAGCAGTATTAAAGGGGAGGGGAGCTTTGCCATTGCCCGTTCTCCCCGGGAGGACTGGGAGCCCCCTCCCAGTCCACCCCGGGGAGAACGGCCTAGCCCTAGCGGCTCCCAACATCTCGGGATACGAGCGGGGCAGAGGCTGGGCAGGTCTCGGCCGCTTGCTCTGCTGGCTGGTGCAGCAGCTGCCCGCCTGCTCGGGCAGGGCAGGCCCCCTGCAAAGCAGCGGCTCTCTGTCAGGCTGAAGGGAGGCTCCCCATTGTCCCCTAGCGCGGCCGCCCCCCCTTCTCCCAACCCCCCTATTTAGATGCAGATTGCGACCTCTCACCCAGAAGGGGACAAAGTCCTTTCACTTAAATGCTAATGGCAGAGGCCGGGAGCAGCCTCCTCGGTTACGCTTGGGCTTCCCCTCTAACTGGAGCTGACCCGGCTCCCTAGCAAGAGGGGCTTGCTGGGAATGGGGCAGAAGGGCTGGCCGGGGGCAGGTTTGCTGGGGATGGGGGAGCAGGCACGGGGTGACATGGGGTCCGGTGAGGGAGAGCAAGGGGGCTCGCTGGACATGGGGGACAGAAGGGCTGACATGGGGGGGGAGAGAAAAAGAGGGACTTGTTGGGGCTGGGGGCAGATGAGCTAACATGGGGGGGGAGGGGGAAGAGCAAGGAGACGTTGCTGGGGATGGGGAGGGAGAGCAGGGGGGCAAGCTTGCTTGCTGGGGATGGGGGGCAGAAGTGGGGAAGGAGAAGAGCAAAGGGAGAGGCTTACTGGGGCAGAAGGGCTGCCATGCGGGGGAGGGAGAGCAGCGTGGCAGGCTTGCTGGGGTTGGGGGGCAGGAGTGGGGAGGGAGAGCAAGGGGGGCAAGGTTGCTGGCGATGGGGAGCAGAAGGGCTAACACGGGTGGGGGAGGAGAGCAAGGGGACTTGCTGGGCATGGGGGGGGGGGCAGAAGGTCGGATCTGTGGAGAAAGTAGGAAGCTTGTTAGCGATGGGGCTATAAGCGCCGACCAAGGAGGCACGGGGGGGGAGGAGAGCGTGTCTCAGGCAGGAGGTGGGTTTGGCTGAGGATGAGCCAGGGCGTGGGGGAGGCTCGGGATGATGGAGGGGAAGGCGTATGCGCTGCGCACGTGTGAACGGGCGGCTCCGGCGACTGGGGGGGGAGCGGCCGCCAGTCTCTGCTCTTGGCAGAGGCTGGTGCTCCTGCCCGGGGCGAGCTGGCTTCACGATGCGGCTGGCTGGTGGGACGCGACGGCGGAGGGAAGCAGGCAGCCCCGGGGAACTGGGGGCCGCGCTCGTCCGGGCGCTCAAGCTGTAGCAGCAGCAGCTGGGAGTGAAAGTGCTGCAGCCGGCTTCACAGGCAGCGGCTCCGCTCCTCCCCCCTGCACCTCCCGGGGCTTCCACCGTCCGCCCCGGCTGCTGCTGTCGCCTCCTCCTCCTCCTCCTGCTCAAGGCGGCCAGGCGAGCGGAGTTGCGAGCCGCCTGCGCGGCCATTTCCTCGGCCGATCCGCGGCACAGAAGGCGAGGAGCCGGCTAATTAATGACCAGCTTTGCCAGTCAAGCCCAGCGCTAATTGCTTCGGCGGCCTTTCTGATTGCCCGATAAAAACGGCCCGGGCCTGCCCGGCCGCCCCTAGCACCACTGGGTGACCGGGGCGAGCCAGGAGGAAATGAAGCGCCGGCCAGCTGAGTGCGCCGCCGGAACCCACTCCTGGAGCCGGCGAGCTAATGAACAGCCCGGCCAGGCATTCATGGGGGAAAATCCATTTTGTTACCCTCGTGAAATAAGGTGCTGGAGAGGAGTTTGCTAATTGTTCTCATCTTGTAGCAACCGGGACTGAGGCCGGGGCGTGCTTTTCAGTTCCTTTCCCTGGTAATGGTGAAAGCGCTGGCCAACTGGCTGCCATTTGCGTGCCTGGACTTTTCATTTTCATGCTGCATTTTTAATTGTTCCTAATATAGCTTATAATGAAGCTAATGAGGGGAAATTACTGTACAACTTTTGTTGTTGTTTTTAGTGCATGGAGAGGAGTGAAATGCATCAGAAGGCTTCTCTTCGATTGCTGCATACAATTCTTGAAAATAAATAAATACATTTTGAGGAGTTTGGAAATGTTCGGTGTGTTTTCCCCTCCCCTTTCTCCAGAAGACAGAAGGACAAATCTACATTTTGTGTCGTTCAAGGGGGGGTGGAAAAGCCGGATCTTTATTTTATTTTTGACAACCCCCCCAGTAAATTCATAAATATATACATATATCCAATCCGAGAGTGATTTGAAGCAATCCGGACTGAGTCTTGAACCAAGTGAGAGCAAGTTTTTCAGGATGGGTTGATCATTCAATCCACGGAATTTCTCTTCCCATACTAACTTTATTTTTTTTAAAAACCCATCCAAACTAAACGGAAAACGAGCTACACCAGAGACTAGAGCTTGCTAAACAACCTAACAACAATGTCTTTTGTTGGGAATATCGCCTCTTCTTCCCCCAAGTATTCTGCCGTAGGGTCTCCAGACTTGGTTTCAGTCAGTAGTTTTGCAGATGCTTATAGCATTCTGAGACCAGGTAGGTATTCTTGACAATAGGGGGGGCGGGGGACCTATAGTTGCCTTTAAATTAATTTCAGTGGGGAGAGCGCTTCCCTTTGAACAGTATCGCTTATCCCAGCGTGGTCCTTGATTGAAACTTTATAGCCGCTTCCACTTTGCTGTTTTGGTTTTGTCTGGTGTAATTTGAAACCTCGTGGAGCTACATGGTACGCTTTCCTCCCTCTTTGTAAGTTACTCTGCCTTGCTGTTTCCCTGCCAATTACTCAGGCTCTGCCTCTTTCTTTTCCCCTGCAGAAAAGCAAACTGAAGCTTCTGCCTCACCGGGCCGAGGAAGAAGAAGACACGACCAAATTCATCATCTTAACCCTCCTTTCCATCGCCTGCATCATTGGGGTCCTTGTGGCCTCTGGGGTCATTTACTGCCTCCGCCACGCTTCCCACCACAAACTGAAGGAGAAGCTCTCCGCGTTGGGGGGTGATGGGGGTGCAGATGCCACTGCTGCTTACCAGGTAAGAGACCAGCTTGGGCTTTTCCCTCCATCAGCTGTTATTCTTAGACCCCTTGGAGAGATTATTTATCAGACCCCAAAGGGAGTGTTTATTTATTTATGTATAATTGAAGTGGGTTTGTTTTTGTTTCTTTATGCTGTTGTTGAGGTGTGGTGGTGGTGGTGTTTCAATGCCTAACCTGGCGTCTCCGTAGATATACTAGACCTGCTTTTTATTGCTTGTTGTTAATCTTAGCTATTTTTGTAGCTTGCTGTAAATGTGTGCCTCATTAGAAACATTAAAAAAAGTTGCCAATAGAAACTCTCTGAAAAATAACATTAATATCCATAATCTGTCACCTCCCTGCCACTATTAATAATAATTTTTAAAAAAACCTTTGCAATTTATGAGGTGGGGATTGTGCAGTTATCTGGCGCTGTCTCTCTTTTTGAATCATCGACCTTTTCAGGGTCTGATATGAAAAGAGCCTTTGACCCGATCTTTTACCACCTTCTGCCGTTTATTCAGATAAAGTGAAACGTAATGCTGATAGATGAACGCGAAAGCAGGTCTGTTTCTAGGAGAACAATGGTAGCAGATGTGTGCCAAGTAATACAGAAATATTACCAGTGCTGAGCCTGCTAATAGAAATGGGAAGCCAATGGGAATGTGGAGAGTGCAGTCTCAGAAGCACTGAGTTTACGAAGTGCTGCCTATGTTGGAGGTTTCTTTAGCACTATTTCTACAAATTTTATGGCTAATTCTTTGTTTGAGTGAACATGTGTACAATAAAAAACACCTTCTCTGGACACATCAAAGACATACTTTTTGTCCAGATGAGAGCAGTGTCTGGCTAAGGGGGTGAGGTGGGGAACTACTGTAATAGTAGAACAGTGCATTTGGGAATTGTGGGAGGCATAATATGTCCAGAATAAGGGCAAATATGAAATTTGGAAAGTTCAGATGAGGATATTTCTATTGTATATCATTGCAGAAATTACACAACCGATGCCCACACATTTACAGCACAGTATATTTACACTTCGGATATAAGATTTAAAGCATAATATTTTGCAATAATATCTGTGCCTTTTGAAATAATAAAATGTAAAATAATAAATGAGACTTAAACTACAGCCATTTTTTATTTTTACATCTGTGCTCTATATACATTCTGGTAAACTAAAAGAGCTGAGAGTTTGTGCTTATGAGTCTTAAAGGTATATAGTCCCCTTCCTTTGTTGTGGTGGTGGTCTTTCCTCTGGCGTACAGAGATGCTTAGCATGTCCAGAAAAAACCTTCAGTAAAGAAGTGTTGAATTCAAATATGCACATAGTTATTCCTATTTCAGTGAAATGACTTTCAGCTTTGCTTTTAAGGAAGAGGAGGAAATCTTATAAAAGTAAAACTGAAATACATAAAATGATTGTACAGTATCAGGTACGCTGCTGGCGCTATATAAATAACAATAATAATAATTAATAATCTGCCCTTTATCAAGGTTGGAAATAACCATTTCCCCTTCATGAAAAGCTATCTTTTGAGACAAAGAAATTATGAAAGGGATAGGAAATGGTTAAACCAATTTCTGTTGCTTCTGTAATAATAATTAAAAGAAAAATATATGTAGAAACTGTATTATTGTCACATTTTGTTTACACTTGATATAGTCAGTCTCTCTTTTGCCTTTAGTTAAAATCAATATAAGCATTCATTTTTTATTTATTTATTTATTTATTTTTAAAAAGCCCTTCAGGTCCTGAAAATCACACATGAAACTACATGTGTGATAATTAACAGGACAGTCTTCCCAGTGACAGCTTTAATTAATAGTATCTGTAATTAAAATCATTCCCTTCCAGCAGGAAAATTGTTTGAATTTCTTGGAGTGACCTTTTTTTGCCATTTCTCTTGGGGGCACAGTGGTTAAGTTGATATTGATTTTATAATGAGCTCTGGTTTGTTTAATAAGAATCTGTAATCCAGATGGTAAAATGAAATGTGTGCTTCATTTCTTCTTCCCAGATTTTGTGTGTGTGTGTGTGTGTGTGTGTATTATATATATTATATATATATAATACACACACACACACACACACACACACACACAGGATATAGGTCTTCCCAGATATTGTATAATCTTCCCAGATTTTTTTACACACACACAGACACACACACTTTATGTTTTCTCTGAAACTGGTTTTGGAGGTAGAATGTGCTAATTCTGGTAGTTTTTTAAAAAAAATAGTATTGAGATAAACTTAGTATTGAACTAATGCCCAATTCCTGCTCATCTCACTGAGTAGTCCTTTTGGTTTTCAGTAGGGTACTGAGCACAACTTTATTCTAAATATAAAGATTACCAGCAGGCATTGAAGTAAATTACATTTTTTGCCTTAGTTTTTAGTTCCACAGGAGCATGCTTATAAAACTGTAGTCAAATGAAATGCTTAGGCATTTTGATGCTAGCCAGGACTGGCTTCAGCAGGCCTTAGCAAGATTTGTTATGGCCTGATCCTTCTCCCAGAGAAATAAAGGGCAAGGTTCCCATGGAATTAAATGGAAGCAAGATCAGGCCCTTATGCTTCAGGAGTTTGTATTATTTTGAATTTAATTACGTTAAATCTGAGGAATTTTTTTTAGGCACCAGAGGAAAGGAGCTTTTTGCCGTATTTGGTCAAAGTGGGTATTGTCACTAATTTACCTGGTATTTGTGAGAGGGACTCAGATGATCCCACCAATTTAAGCGAGGAAAAAAAGCCACAGAAAATTGTCCTGGAAATATGGTGCAAGTCAAATTGGGTGTTCTCCCGATTCTCAAGGTGCTGTGCAAGTCCCAATAAAGTGCTTGGGGATTTGCTTCCCAGCAAAGCACTTTGAAGATCTGAGCTTTAAACTCAATCCTTTTATCAATAAGAATGTTTCCTAATTATCTCCGGATTTAATGACTCTTACAATGTATTCATGAAATAAGTGAAATGTAAAAGTGAGTAGGCAGACTTGGAATCCTACATTCTTGCTGATACCTTTTTATAACACCCGGTGGCCTACAGCTTTAATAATAGTCTGATATCTAATCTTTTTATGATTAAGTGGAAGTAAAAGTTAAAACAAAAGTGAATTGGTGAATGAAGTGGTTAGTATTCAAACCTTATTTGAGAAAAATGGTCAAATATCACTCTTCTGTGCACACCTACCAAAATGTTAATTTAGGCCAGATTTTCATATAAACAAATCTGGCCTACTTTTTCCAGTCTTAACAAAAGCATAATGAGGGCTAACCTACTTCAGTCAAGAGTTTCTCTAGTCTTAATCTTCATTTTTGCATATGGACATAGCAGGATTTGTGTAAGCATGGAGTTTTTTTGTTCTATTCTATGCGGTGCAGTGTCAGAGGGAGGGAGAAAATAGACCAATCATATTGTCAGTGGAATACCATTTACACTCTTAACCTTCCAAGGTGTTGTAAGTAGGACTTGGGAGGTGGCCCACTCTATTGACATTGTATCAGATCTGTGACAGTTACAACACAAATCTTACTACATAAAGTCTGCGTAATAGCCATGCTGTGCACGTAGCCCGTAGTCGCTGAGGCATAATGAATGTTATGAAATGAAACTCTGCTATGAGCAATTGGTAGCTATTTTTTTAGGAGGAATGTTTTGTGTTAGTGCTGTGTGTTTAACCCTCCTGTACTGAATTTAAAAAACCAGATCAAACCATTTAAAACTTAAAAATAAATAAAACTAATCCCTTTCAGCCATCCAAGACTCTGCCAAGTTGTAGCCCAACACAGTCTGAAATGGCTAAGTTATGTAACTCTCTGAAAATTTGAAACTGCAGCAGAAACAGCCGGTCTTTAGCTATTCTATCGGACACTAATACACTTTTTAAAAAAAAAGTAATATTCAGACACATAAAGGGATAAATATGCTGCTCAGACTTAATTTGTCCCTTGACAAAAATGATGTAGGCTTACTTTGTGAGGCAGTGGGTAAGCACTTTCCCCAGATCAATAAGTATGAGATCTTAGAAAATACTGAGCATCCATAAAACACACTACACACAGCCACTGATTATCTCCATTTTTTGTGTCTGTTTGATATTTTTCATATCCGTGGCTAATTGCATATCTAACAATTAGTTAAATCGGTGTCAGAGTTCAGATCATTAAAGAGGTCCTTATTTCCCTTACCATGCACACTCAAGTTTTTAATTGTTGCTCCTGTTGCTTTGATAGTCTTTGAAAAGCCAAGTTAGTATTCTGGTAGCTCGCTGAACCTTTCATGATGACACTGGGGCAGAAGCTTCTTAGGAATCTTCAGCAAATACTCTTTGATTTATTTCACCACATTGAACAGATTTTACTTGTGCACTTTGCCTGAATGTATGTTTTTCTTTAGGTTATGTTCCATTGTGGGCAGCATATAAACAGAGCCAGGCCACTAAGTGCATATTTTAGTGGTCGTTGCTGTCATTAGTGAGCAATTTATTAATGACCACATATGTTGGCAACTGCTGCTATTTAGGAATACTCCATTGGTTCAGAGAGATGTATTTGTTTCCAAATGCACCCTGACTTTTGACCCCTCCATGGAGGAGTGCTATGTTATGCATAGAAATGTCAGGTCACCTGCTTGCTTGATATTTAGAATGAAGGAGCTTTACTAGCAATCATTATCTCTTACGGCATCACCATTAATGATCAATGAAACATCGTTCCAGTGGACAATGAGCTTACAAGTTAAAATGTAGTGATGTTGAACATAAGAAGCCAGTCCCTTATTATTTTTATGTTGCTGCGGTTCTCTTAGGGGTTTTTGTTTTTATTTGATCTTGGCACTTGATGATTTATTGCATTCTGTAAAATATGAAGGAGCGCGTGGGAGGAGGTTGGTGTTGGGTTTTTTGGTTGTTTTTTAAAAAAACAAACTTTTGTTCAAGATGTATAGCGGCTGAACCTTTTTAAAATCATTTGCATTATAGACAGTCTGTATTTACTTCCTGATACTTGCATTTTAGTTCTATTAGTTGTGTAAGAACTGATAAGATTGGAGCACTGAATACCATACCATCAATTTAGGTGCAGTGGTGTCTTCAGTGATTAGAGAACCACAGGCTTTGCCTGGACAGATAAAGCTAGAGAAGCTGATTTCAATACTTCATTGTAAAATTATATTTTGAAGGGTTGGGTCTGCTCCTGTCAACTTTAAGAGCAAAACTCCTGATGCCTTTTAAGGGTCTAGTTGTGCTTCTAACTTGTTATTAATCATCCCTAAAGCACTCCCAGTGTTCAGAGTGCTTTACAATCCATATCTAGTTTACCCTCCCAACACCCCTGTGAGGGTAGGTCGTTATTCTCATCTAGCTGAGACTAAAACCACTGGACTTCAAAGTCCATGCTCAGACAATTTGCATGGGGGGAGTTTAGATGTGCCTTCCCCCACCAGAAGTTGCCAGGTTGCCATTAGAAACAGCTGTGCCAGCCACCTGGTGCATTCTTTTCAACACCAGATTTGTCCAACCTCGATCAAGGTTTTACAAATCCGGTTTTGTAAAGACTGTGCGAGCTGGCTGGTGCAGCTGTTTTCGATGGCGACCTGGCGACTTCCGGTGGAGGGTGGCAACGTCTAAAATTCCCCTGTGTGAGGTTTCTGAACACGTACCTCAAAGTCTGCAAGAATTAAGACACGTCCAATAATGGGCTAAATGAGAGAGTGACTTGCACCCAGTGCCTAAGATGAGATTTGAAGCCTGACCTTCCAGGTTGAAGATTAACACCTCATCCACTAGGCTGGCCCTCAGTATAACTCTTAGTGGCTTACTTTTTTATTTTAAATATTTATTCAAATATTCATAAAGTATCCTGTAGGTGTGTTTTGTGGCTTGAAACCGTTTTTAAAAGAAAAACATGTTTTTCAGTTCACTTGTTACAACGGGGCAAATGATCTAGGATAAACACAATACCTAGATATTTGCATATTTCAGACTTTGCAGCCTAAAAACGAAAGTTCCGTGGATAATCATATTGGCATTGTGGTAGTGGTGAAGTATCAGCTGTTTCTAAAACTCTGGAATTCATAAATTTGTGCAGCAATGAAGAAAAATCCAGATCACTTTGCTGTCACAGTATATCACCAGTCAAGTTCAAATAATGCCAAGGATATGACTAAAGCGATCTGGAAAGCTGAAATAAAAGTAACTAAAATATTATAACCTATGACATCATATATAAACACCAAATCCGTGGTGATCTCTAAATAGCTAGACAACGAATCTGAATGATATGCATGAAGTTAAACCTAAGGAAAACATTTGAACTAGTAAATTAGGCAAGGATGTGATGAAAAAGAAAATGTTTGTGTTATGGCTGTGTGTTTCTTGGACTCTATAGAATTTTAATGTCGGCACCTATTTTCCTGTGGTTTTTATAAACAGACAGTGCTGCTCATACCGGTCTAAAGGGACAGGACAGCCTAGAATAGAAGTCTGTGCATTAAAAGGGGCATCACTGCTTGGTTTGGAACACTTACTATAATTTCTTGGCACATGCATTTTTTTAAACTGGACTTCTGTCTAAAAAAATGATTTGAACATTTGTGTGTGGTATTAATCCATGGCATGATGTTAGCAAGCTTCAAAGAAGGTGAGGATTTGTGTGAGGTGATCAAAAGTAGTAAAATGAGGGTTGATTGCCTGAAAATTGAGGAAGCATTTGTGTTAGGTGTTTAAATAGATCATTAAGGTCAATTAAACAATAGATGCCTAAAGGCAGTGGCTGAGGTAAAACTAGCAATGTTAAAAGGTGGTGACAATCAGCCACAGCTGGTTTAAGAGTTCTGTGTAGGGTAAAACTAATGTAGACACTGGACTTTGTGACTCGCTTCAGCCATATTGCTTTGTTTAACAATAGAATTTGGGAAGTAGTAAGTGGTAATAGGAAGGATTAATATTCTCCAATCAAAACTTTATTTTAAAAAGAAGAGGGAAAAACCCATACACCTCAAATTAAGTTAACATGCAAGTGAGTTCAAAAAGCACTAGGAACCTTTCAAGCACTAAGCACTTCCTGAGCTATGAGCGTTTAGTGATCTGCAAAAATAGTGTTCTTCCTAATTTTTTTTAAAAGGCCATTTTAGCTATTGGACTCACGCAGATTTTTTTTTTTTAAAAAAACAACTATGTAAACTGTAGCAGTTTGTACCCCCTCCCCCCTTCCCCTAATTCTGTAAAGAGCAGCCTCCCTCTGTGTAGGTGGTTTGACAGGTTGTTCAGTGTTGCAACCGTAGCCTGGTAGAAATGCTTTGAGCGGTGGGGGTGAACCTGCATAGGGTGAGCGTAACTGAGGTCTTCTCCTCTCTCTAGAACAATCAGCTGTTAGGAAGAATATTTTAAAGAAAACTGAACGTTAGAAAAATAAAACCTCTGAGAGCTTCTGATCATGAGGGGAGAGAAACTCGCTTGGACGCAGGCCAGTTGAGTCTTCCAGCATCAGTCCTTTGGGATTTCAGTGTCACGGTACAGTCCATCCTAAGCAGGGGTTGTTTTTTTAATTGGAGCTGGAAGTGGCTTAGAAAGAGAAATGTTCTTTGAGGAACTAAGAAAGCAAACTAAAATGTGCATGGAATTTCTGGTATTCCTTATGACTAGGAGATGCCATGTCTGTGGATTTGTATGAAATGACTTGGTCTAGGAAGGAAAACCCTTTGCAGCAATTGACCATAAAGTTGAATAGTGGCTTTGCCACTTGGAATTATTGTTTTAAATTTGTTTTCTATCATTCAGTTGTATTTTACTGTCCATAGAGAACAAATGAAAAAGGCAGCAGTGCAATTCTCTCGCACTGCGAATAATATGAATGAATGGTAATCTCACAAGACAAGCTAATGGGAAGGGAAATTAACTTGAAGGGCCTTGTTTAATTACTGGGTGCATCTCTGGCTTTCCCAAATGGGCTGTATAGCCTTGCACAGAAATGTCCACTGACAAGTCAGTGCCTCTGGTACTTAAAGCTACCTGAAACTCTCCTGCCAGCCTTTATTTGAATTTCTGATCATGAAAGAAACTCCTCTTCTTCAGATATGTGCTGTTCCTGAATTTGGCTACTCTGTGTGGCAAGAGTGGCAGCTGGTCCTAGAAATGTTGACATCCTTTTTGTTCCCTTTGTCAGTACAGTAGGAGCAATTCCATTCACTGGCAGTGAATCAGCTTGCCAGCATCCACTGGAGCATCTATCAGCAGCAGCAGTTGCTTTTCGTTTCCCTGCCTGGTGAACTGGCCACTTCTTGACTGATGAGAGTTCCTTACTTTAGCTCCTGAAGTTGTTCCCTTCTAGAACCTCCCTGACTCTCCCTCTGATGGCAGCAGTTAACTAGGCAGCCAGTGTGCTTTCAGGCTAGTATTGAGCGCAGCGCAATGGATAGTTACTCTAGTAAACTATTGTGGGTTTTTGTTTGTTGTTGGTTCTGCTCTTACTCCTGATTTACAACATTGTAAATTTAAGGGCAGTTGTGCCATGGGCAGTGGAGGCTGGTACTTAAAACCTTTTTGATGGGGCTAGATGAGTAGGAGCCCAGAATGGACAATATATCCTAAATTGATTCCAACAAGTGCATCACTAGCCCCCTCCTCCTGCACGTGCACATGCGTGTTCTCTTTCTCTCACGTACATACCCCAACCTCACTCGCACAACGTAGTCCCCACGTCCCTTCTTCCTGAAAAGAAAACCTGCTACCTCTGCCCTGCGAGCAGGCATACTGCTGCTGCCTGAGAACTCGGATGGGCCTGTATCCAAGCTAACCCCAAGCAGCTGCAAGGAAGCTCCATTCTGCACTGTTTTGGAGCTGTCATCAGGCATAGCATGAAGCTTGCTCGCAGCTGCTTGGATGTTTCCCCATCAGAGTTCATCTCAGGTGGCAGTAACATAAATAAATAAATAAACATGCCTACTCCCTATGCTTTGGGGAAGGCATGTCCTAGGATCCCATCCAGAGGAGCAGGATTCAGTGATGGGGCAGTGGCCCCTTAGCCCTTATGGATGAGCTGCCACTTGTTATAGGTATTCTGTGATACCCATCACCATAAAGTCTAAGCTTTGATGTGCCATTTGAACCCATGTTCTTCTGGTCATTTATCTGCTCTGTATTTTTAGGGGTTGAGGTGTTTTTTGTTTTTGTTTTTCTTAGGATTTTAGTATTGTTGAATACTAGAGAGAGCCATTCATTTGTATATTTTTAATGTGGGAGAAGTCTGGGCTCAAAATTGAACTTTTGGCATTTGGTTGCAGCCTTTAGAACAGTGCATCTTTTTATGGGGTTTGTCAGCTCATCACTTCATGCCATCATGCTGTAGAGGTCCAGTATGTGGAAAAACCTGCGTCGCTCTATTCCTTTGTTCCCTCTTCACACCCTTTGAGGTATTGTGTGCCTTGGGGGTAGAGCATGATGTTTGTTCCCCCTGAATACACCAATTACATGGCTATGCCTAGAGTGGGAAAATGGATTTTGGTAGTTACGTTTTGCCGGCATGCTTTTGAAAAGGACTTTGTGTCTAGTTTAGAAAGGGCAGGTCCATGCTTTATTTGATGTAAGATCTCATGTTCACTGTCTAACACATTCTAAAAAAATACTCTCTCTTCCTAGTCTAGACATAGTTTATTTCTGCATAACCTTTAAACCGGTTATAGAGAGTTATGCATTTTTCAGACCTCTTCCTCAATATACATTTTGCACTTTGCTAACAGGCAGAATCTATAAAGCAAATGCAAAACTCATAGGGTGTTAATCTACGTGATGCTGCCCGGTATGGCTCGCCTGGGCCAGAGCCGTACCTGTGCGTCTTGTTACTGGGCCACCAGATGTGGGCCCACTCCAGCCCCCGACCAGGTAGGCGGCTTGTGTGTTTGCGACATCATCCTGACCCCAGCATGTGGGGGGCGTCATGACTGCCCGTTGTTGGCAGCCATGGCTGCCCATCTTGGAGTGGGAAGGAGGCACCAGTTGCAGTGCAGGGGCGGGGCCAGCTGGCCTCACACCCCTTCTGCACCTCCCCCGGCTGGATTGATCGGGAGGAACGTTTATTCAGTTCCCCGGCCCCACACCAGCTGCATGTAAAACCCATAGTTGTTGCACTTCACTGGTGATTATGTTAAAGGTGAAAATTGGTGCTGAGGAAAGGTGGGGAAAGAGAATGTTTGGGAGGGATGAGCTTCAGTTAGTGTTACCACAAGAGCCTCCCTTAGAATTTGCGGGGACCAGGGTGAAGATAAAATGTGGGGCACCTGGTGACTCAACTCCCTCCCTATTGTCTTGCCCCCTTGGGCATACCCTTCGTGGGGCCCTAGAGGTGAACAGAACAGAAGTGGGGGTCTTGCACCCTGTCCTAGTGAAAACAGGGCCAACTGTGTGGGTGCCCCAGAAGTAGGGAAAATAGTGATGCCTTGGGAAGTCATTCTGTGGCAAGTTTGGCCTTGGCCTTCACACAGACAGGGTGGGGCAAAAGGGCTGTTATGCCCCCTTTTTCACACAGACGTGCCCCTTTCAGTGTTTCATCATCCACCCTCTTCCTCAGATAACCATCCCCTGCCACCCCCAGAAGCTTCTCTGGGTGATGGGGACTTCTCCTGGTGACCGGGTGAAACCTGATGAAGTGGCAACCGTGGCTGCTACTTGGACTACAGCTTCAAGTGACATCACTGTTCGGAGCCTCCCAAATGGCCACAGATTGAGAAAGTTATATACCAGTAATTAGCTATTGTATGTCTTCTCAGTTAGGAGCATCTTTAGGTAACTTCTTTCTATTTTATTTTATTTTTTAAAACAAAGCTTTGTCAACCTTAACAATGCAATGTGGGCTAATACAGGGTAATCATTTATTCGTCTCACCCTGTTGCCTGTATCCCTTTTTTTAATGGTTGGATGAATAAATAATCACCCTATACAATAATCTAAATTGTCTTTTCAGACTTTAGTTATTTGCTTAATATTTTTCATCACACTGTACAGCCATTGGACTAAAATGGTCCCAGTGTGTTCTGTCCTACCACAGTCTGAAATGGACACAAGAGAATATATTTTTATTTTATATTCAGGGTGCTTATGCTGCCACCTTCTAGCGTTCGGATCAGGCTGTCGTCATTGAAGCTCATAAAATAGCACCAGTGAGACTGCGCGAGGGAGATGGTGAAAGAACATTTCTAGTTCTGAGTTCTTTTTTAAAAAAATAAAACCCACACCATAGATTTGTGTAAAGACAAGACCCATACTGTTCTCTAATTTGGTGCAGATGACCTAACTAAATTGGGGTTTTCCTCTCACTTTTTCATTTTACTGGCTAGCTTCCAGAACTTATGCTAAAGGCAAATGGCAAATGCAAGGAAATACATGGCACACATTTGACACTTGTTTGGTCTGTATTATGAACAAGCAGAAGAATTAATCATGGAAATAATTTTGCTAAATTTATACTTCTGACTATAAGTCTGTTTTGGTTCTGTGAAAATACTCTTTGAAAGTCTGCAGTAGCTAGCCTGGCTGCATGTTTGTGTGGTTTCCATTTGATGAGGTTACCTTTGTTTTACTGGGTGGTAGTGATCTGCAAGCACATAGTGGTTTACTTAATGCCCTCACCAGCAGGAGCAGCTCATCATTAGAACAAGAAGAATGTATCTTAGTCAGGTATCTTAGTCATTGGTTTAAATTTCTATATTGGCTTCTGGGGAAAGAACTTTTCCTTGGTCTTTGAAGCACTGTGGTTGGGACTGAATGTAGTTCCTGTCGCCTCCAAAGTGAGAGTATAATGTTTGACAGCAGCAGGAGATAAGGGTGAGGTAGTGGTCTAGGGTGTGGTGCTGGCACTTCTAACCAGTTACTCTGCTGCTTTACTGCTGCTGGTTTACACTCCTAAATGTATTGGCTAGAATGAAGGACTTTACTGTGCAACCTCCATAGAGGTAGGGAGAGAGAGAGAGATGCTGGGATCTTTTCTGAAGAAAAAAAAAATTACTGATGATCCCATGTGTCTCAGCAGCTGGGAGTGGCAGGGGAGCTCCCTCCAAGCAACCATGACTGAAAGGACTTGAAGCGGAGGTCGGAGAGAATAGAGGGAGCAAAGAGTTTTCTCTGCCACAGGGCCAAGTATGGAGAAACAGACCTTTGTAAGGGTTTCTCTGTGGTCTTGTCAGGAGGAGACTACAGTAAGGGCTGTGACTTGGTAAGGAGGGTTTTAGTGTGGATTTAGTTTGAATCTGATCACACTGGAAGATGCCAGTTTTACATTTGTGGAGGGCACACCTTGCACTAGGAGGAGGGTGTGATGCGAGGGGGGCTTTCTGGGATATAGTTTGTGGAGGAGGGGATATAAGGGATGTTTTCTGTATCCTCACTTGACAGCTTGCTTGCTTTATTTATTTATTTTATTACAAAACCTTTTATACCGCACCCTCCTGCACTTCGGCAGCCCGGGGCGGTGTACAACATAAAAACAAAAATAATAAAATAATCTAAAATACAACAGTATAAAAATGGGCACCATAAAATTCAAAAGCAGCATAAGACGATACCCCCCCCCCCCAATCCTACCCACCCCCTCCCCGAAGGCCCGACGGAACAACCAGATCTTACAACATCTATGGAAAGAGGGGAGGTCCGGGGACAGACGGGTCTCCGACGGGAGGGAATTCCACAGCCGAGGTGTGGCCACCGAGAATGCCCTTTCCGCCATCACCACTCGGCATACCTGAGGGACTTCGAGTTGGGCGCCCCCGGCCAACCGCAAAGGCCACGAGATGACCCGAGGCCTGAGGTGATCTCGCAGGTAACCAGGACCCAAGCCGTTTAGGGCTTTATAGGTCATAACCAACACCCTGAATTGGGCCCGGAAGACAATAGGCAGCCAGTGCAGAGTACGGAGCACAGGTGTGATGCGCTCGCAGCAGCCTGTCCCCGTTACGAGGGGACAGGCTGTCGCACCAGATGCAATTGGTGAAATGCTCCCCTCGCCACAGCCTTCCCCTGACAATCCAGGTGGAGCTGTGGGTTGAAGAGCACCCCCAGACTATGAACCTGAGTGGCCAGAGTGGGGCAGACCCCACCAATGATGAGAGCTACCACCGCCCCAGCCCTACCCACCAACATCACCTCCGTCATGTCAGGCTTCAGCCTCAGCCGGCTCGTCCTCATCCAGTCCCCCACAGCTGCCAAGCACCGGGTAAGCACTGAGACTGCCGGGCCTGGATCTTCAGAAAAGGAGAGGTAAAGTTGTGTATCGTTGGCGTACTGATGACATCGCACACCGAACCCTCTCATGACCTCACCCAAAGGTTGCATATACACGTTGAACAGGAGAGGGGACAGAATAGACCCCTACGGGACTCCACATGTGAGGTTCCCATGAGATGATGTATATTCCCTCAGAACCACCCGCTGAGTTCTCTCTGCCAGGAATGAGCGGAACCATTCAAAAACACTCACCCCAGCCCGGTTCCGTAGCTTCACCACCAGCATCTCGTGATCAACGGTATCAAACGCCACCGACCGATCCAATAAGATCAAAATTGAGAATCTGCCCTGATCCAATTCACTGCGCAGGTCATCAACCAAGACCATAAGTGCAGTCTCCATGCAAAAACCAGACTGCGAGGGATCAAGAAAACCAACCCGGTCCAGATGTCCCTGTAACTGCCCGTTCAATAACCTTCCCTAGAAAGAGAAGGTTAGAGAGAGGCTGATAGCTGGCCAGGGAGTCAACATCCAAGGATGACTTATTGAGCAGAAGCCGCACCACCACCTCTTTGAGATGGCTTGGCACCCTGCCCTCCCTAAGGGAGGCATTGACCACCCCCGCCAGCAACAGCCCTAATGTCTCCTGGCTGGCCTTCACCAGCCAGGACGGGCATGGATCTAATTCACAACAGGTGGTCCAAACAGTCCCAAGGACATCCGCTGCATCAGCGGGCGACACCCACTGAAATTGATCCCACAACAACAGACGTGGTGGGGTTTTCTGTACCTCTGATACATCCACTGTCGTAAATGCAGCATCGAGATGACGGTGAATCTGGGTGATTTTATCCACACAAAAATCCGCAAACATGTCACAGCGGGCACTGGAAAATTCCAGTTCAAGGCAGAGAGAGGCCAGACTGACCAGCCTTTACACTACCCGGAAAAGTTCCACTGGACGTGACTTTGCAAACACAATGAGGTCAGAAAAAAAAACTTTCTTTGCTGTCCACACCACAACAGCATAAGCTCTTAAACTAGCTTTATGCTGCAACCAGTCAACTTCAGTGAGAATTTGGCCCCACCATCGTTCCAACCACCATCCATCCTGCTTCATCCAGCCCAGGTCCTTTGTGAACCACGGTGACCTCCGCCGTCGGCTCTCTGGAAGTGGACGCTTGGGAGCCATTCAGTCGATAGCCTCAGCCAACAAGCTGTCCCAGAAGGCAATGAGGTCATTGAGTGAATGATCATCAAGATCGGAAGGCATTTCCCCTAGAGCATTCTGGAACCTCTCTGGTTCTAATAAGTCTCTGGGGGCAGACCCAACGAACCGGCCCTGCACCTTTCTCTATCAATCAATCAATATATTTATTAGCGGCTTAACCACAAGGTTATTGCCAAACCGTCAAAATGATAAAAACAAATGAAACAAAACATACATCCAAAACCAGCACAATACATAAGATACTTAAAGTTCATGTGTCAAATTTGTATAAGCTCTTATTTGTACATTGCCTATTGACAATAAGGTATGGCCAAGACAGATCGACCCAAAAGCCCACCACACCATCTGACACCACCTCTCCCCCCCGCCCCGCCCCCGCTCTCATCCCAAAACAACATCAGAGGTGATATTTTGAGCATCATTTATAGTTTTGTCTGTAAATGTCCCGCCTCAATAGACCAGGCCAGTTGGATTAGTTGGTCAAGTACATAGTGTTAAACCCCCTGCCTTCTTGCCCACAGTCTTAAATCTGCCAGTCTTTTGCCTAGCTTCGAACATTTGAAATATGTGGGCTATCTCTCTCACTTGCTTCCGTTCCAGGGCGGTCAATAAGAACTGAAGACGATAGTTGCCTGGCCAAAACTTTTTCCCACCCAGAATCTTATTCAACCACTTGGCCCTTATGGCTTCTGTAAATTGGCAATCAAAAACTACAAGATGCAAATCATCAATTTGGTCCAGCCCGCACGGACATTTACACGTGGCCCAAGGAATCTGGGCCCTTTGAGCACTTTGGAGGACATTAGTTGAAATCGACAAAGTGTGTACGTCCGTCGCATTTTAAAATTACGAAGGTTGGTCAGGTATTTTTCTCTGCCCCAGGCCTCTTTCAACTTGGCATAGAGAAGGGCCTATTTATTAGAGGCTGCCTGTGCAAGCTGTTCTTGCCCAGCTATATCCTTCAGCCATTGCAAAATCTCCACTCCAAGGTGAGTAGGTATCATTTGGCTCAGCAGCAGATATCTATATCCTAATCTGTTGAGCAGTGTGGCTAGGTCCTCTCTCCAGGAAGATCCCGAGGAGGCACTCATTGTTTCCAGCCAGCAGGCCTTGGGGAGGGACTCCTCACCTATATCCAGTATCTTAAACCAGAGCCTAAGCAATCATCCTTGGGCTCTGATTTTGACTGGAAGTATTTCCAGCTCAGTTCTCATTAGTGAAATTGGGGTGGCCTTAGGGGACCCCAGAACTATTCTCATAAATGAGTTCGGAAAGCCCTCCAGATGTAAATCTGCCTGTCCGCCCCAGACCTCAGCTCCATATATAGCCTTGGGTATTAGTGTATGCTCTAACAATTTCACAGCTGGGGTCACCTGTCTACCCCCGTGTTTAGCCCAGAACTTAATTACCCCATTTACTGCTTGTTGCATTTTCAGTCCCATTGTTTCCCAATGTTTGTATCACCTGCCCGTCACAGAGAATGTTAATCCCAGATATTGTAGCAGTCAGCCTGCTCCAGCCTTTCTGAACCCAACCTCCAAACATGCAGAATTTGCCGTTTTGAGAAGACGGATACTTTGGTATTATCTCAATTGATTACTAGTTTGGTAGTCGCACAATATTCCTTTAACCGCCCTAACACTCACCACAAGCCCACCCTTGAAGTGGCCATGAGCGCCATATCGTTGGCATACAGCAGCATATTAATTCTTCTGCCTGCCACGTAAGCCGGATGCAAATTGTCTCCCACCAGATGGTCCACTAAATCTTTGATGTAAAAATTCAAGAGCGTAGGTGCCAGCGCACAGCCTTGCTTCACTCCCTTAGTTGTAACTATAGGGCCTGACAAGTCACCTGTATTAGAAATCCGAATTCTAATTTTGGTGAACTGGTAAAGCCGTTGGATCAGGGCTAGCAGGCTTAACTCTATGCCTGCCTGTTTTAAACACACACACACACACACCCCAACAGCAGTTGCCTATCCACCAAGTCAAATGCTTGGCGTAGGTCAACGAAGAACCACATACAATTTTGCACTCCTTATCCTAACATGCTTGTTAATTTTATGTGCCAGAACAAAGCAGTGGTCCATCGTTGACTGGCCCTTTCTAAATCCCACTTGTTCTGTCTTAATGATCTTATTCTCCTCCAACCATTCCTCTAAATGGGCTCGTAGGGTCTTAGCATAGAGCTTAGCAGGGATATCAATCAGGCTTATTGGCCTGTAGTTTGATGGGGAAGCTCTATCTCCCTTTTTATAAATGGGCACCACTATGCTAGAGTTCCATTTAGCTGGAATTATCCCAAAGAGATTTATGAAATTAAATAGTTTCTGGAAAATGGGGAGCCACCACTCACAGTTCCACTTCAGAAATTCTCCAGTCAGTCCATCCTCTCCTGGTTCTTTATTCCTTGGCAACCCCAGAATAAGATCCCTAATATCTGGAGCTGTCAGCCGAGGCCAGTCAGAAAGGGTCAAAATAGCCTCTGTCTGCACATCTGCCTCCAGGCTTTCGTCCCCATTAAATAAGCCATGATAAAAATCTTCCCAGTCTCTGGCTAGTATCTCTGGGCTAGGAACATATTCCGAACAAAACCCCATACCTGCACCTTTCTGGGGCCAGACATGTGCCAGGAGACTGGTCCGGAGAAGGTAATGATTCGCCCACAACAGGGGTAAAGCCATTACATCCCCCACTACTGGATCCCTTGCCTCAAGACCGGTGCAGAACATCAGCTCAAGGGTATGTCCCCCCCCTCGTGAGTTGGGCCTTTAATCCTCTGAGACTGTCCCATGGTTGTCATGGCGTCCATGAACTCCCACTCTGCTCCCCCTAAATTGGCATCAGCGTGAATATTGAAATCCCCCAAGACCAAAGTCTTCAGGGATCGCAAGACCACCTCCAATACCAATTCTGCGAAAGCATGCAGAGGGAGGTGTGTGGTATACCAAAAGACACCATTCAGATATATAGGAGTGATTATATTTTGGTGTATTTTAATATTAGTTTGTTAGGTTGGTAAAGTTGTTAGACATGGTATATTGTTATGTTTATGTTTATGTTTTGATATTGTCTGGCTAGGGCGAAAGCCAGTGCCAATAAAGACTGACTGACTGACTGTATACCAAAAGCAGCCCTAATCTGTCTCCTGCCAAATTGATCACAAGGTAGACCCCCTCCATGCCCAAGATGGTCTGCACAGGATACCTACCGCCTCTCAGACCAGGTGTCCTTAAAAACAACAGCTACACCACCTCACCACCCCTCTGATCTGGGCTGGTGCTGCACAGAGTACCCAGCTGGAACAAGGTCAGCCAGTATCGGCCCCAACTCATTGTCCAGTCAGGTCTATGTAATACATACGAGGTCGGCCAATCGATCCAGGATCAACTCCCGGATCGCTGTTGATTTATTACCAACCGACCTTGCATTCAGCAGCAACAGCTCCAGTTAAGCTGTGGAATCCAAGAGTGTTTGAGTGTCTCTGGGCAAAGAACAAGCTATTCACGCATCCCCTATGTGTATTTGGCATGTGCAATACTTCATACGTCCTTCTCAGTCCCTGCAGCTGTGAAATGGGGAGAGTCTGGAGTCTCAGACACAGTAGGGTTGCTCAATAGGCTCTTCCTGAGTTTGACTGACACCTTCCAGAACAAGGTCAGCCCATGGGTTTTTGAAAGAACTTACGTTCCTAATTGCACAAGAGTTACTGGATTAGGAAAAAACTGATGGACTTAAATTATGACACTCGAGGTTTCTTTTATTTTTATTTTTATTTGTGTCTATTTCTGCATGATTTTTATTGTGTATGACAGCAGTGAGAAGAGTCAGCTTTTCAAAAGTGATCTCTTCATCACTGGCTGGCAGGACCGTAACACGTAATTGCTTGTTATGATAGCTGGTTGGGCTTTTTGGGTGTGGTACTTCTGTAGAGTGTCACTAAGATTTTGGTACCGAGTTCCAATTTTCAGTATTTCATGTGTGCTATTCTTCCATTGTCGATCCCTTTCATTCCTGGATATCTCTTTCAATGGAATAATGAGTACGCAGCCTGTCCTCCTGAGATACTTGCTCTTGTTCTAAAGCAGTCTGCGGACACTTTTGCGCATGATGTTGGGACAGTCACATGACTTGAAAGAGCCAACACAGTGCCTTTCCTTTAAACAACCCCCTCAAATACTACAGCAGCTTCACACTTGAACATTTGTACATACACTTAAAAAATAAAATAAAGAGGAGCTTAAATCTGCCCGTGTGGTCAGCTCTGGAAAAGAGACTTTTGTATTTACTTTTCGTGGATGGCCATTGAAGATCATGGTGAAGGGCAATTTTATAAAATTGCCTTGGATCTGAGGTTCTCAACATACAGCCCAAGGAGTCACATGAGACCTACTAGCCTGTTCCCTGTGGCCCTCATGCAATTGGCCCATAGACTATTGTCTGTGGCTCTGAGATGCAGCTACTCCAGAGCCATGGAAAGCTGCTGCTGTGGCATTGATGCAAAGACGTTTTCTCCCCCCACCTCCCCCAGATAGTTCATGTTGGTGGGAAATTCAAATGCTGGAGGGGAGCGGAAAGAGGACCTCTCTTTTGAAAGCGGCAGCTGCGGGGGAGAAGGGTAGCCTCCCAAGCAGCTCTTGAGGGTTATTGGGGAACAGCTGTTCAGCAGTGACCCAGACACCAGTTCTGGCAGCAGCAACAGAGACTCCCCAGGGGACAAATGAGATCCAGCAGTGGTTCCCTGGGGTCAGTTCCTACTGCAGCAACTGCTCTTCAGGAGGTTTCAGGGTAGAGAGACTATTTTGGCAGAAGCAGGAGAATCCCAGGAATTGGTTCTTGTGGCAGCGGAGTGTTCTGGGCTTTGGCTCTGTCACTAATGGCCAAGGCTGCAGCAACAGCTGTATTCCTATGTATGGGGGTGGAGTGAAGGGGTGTGACTGGCTGCATGTAGTGTGTGTGTGTGTGTGTGTGTGTGTGTGAAACAGTAAGTCAGACTGGATGTGTGAGAGAATAACTTTGTGTGGGTGGGAGAAGTGAATGAGAGAATTTGAGTGTAACTGGGTCACTTGGAGGGAAGGAAGGAGTGTGACGATTCGAGGGTGACTAGGAATAGCCATCTGACTTAATGTTGGTGGTTGTGATTTAAATTGGGGTTCAGATCTCATTTTACTTGGGCAATTTATTTAACTTGGGTACTTGATTTAACTTGAGCCACTGTGGGGCTATGTTGACATTAAATGTTTTTAACTTGGGCATTTCGTTTGGCATTTATAGTTACCTGATGGCATTTTATGGTGTAATAGTGCATGTTATAAGTTATCAGCACACATACAAGTGACTAGATTTGTGTGTGTGCAGACAGTGCATGTGTTATCTGCCCAAATGATCAAGTCTAGCTACATTTAACTTTGATCTGAGTCTGGGCTGGAATTCCTGAATTCAGAGGCAGGCCAAATGTGCAGCCCCTGCCCAACCAATTTATTGTGCCCCCCCCCCCCCCAAATGAGCTGAGTGACCCTGGTGTAGATAGACAAACATTATTATTATTATTATTATTATTATTATTATTATGTGAAAAAACTTTCAGGTCGTCTCTCCAGTAGTCTTCCTGTGGCCTTTACAGTCACTCATGATGATAACCAAGGTACGTGGATTCAAAGGCTGAGTGGAATGATGAAAGATAACACGGGACGTTGTACTAGAAAAGTATGAAATTATGAACACATACTAGTGTTCATTTATTATGAAGTTAACACAAATGGGTCTCTTAAATGAACCCACTAATGTTAGTGATAAGCTTCAGTATAATCTTTGTTGTCATTTTTCAGTTCATGTATTATGAAAATAATTACAAGTAGAGCTTAATTGGTTCAATTAATAAATGCATTGGTTCCAGGTTATAATAATTTAAACAACAACAAAAGATAACTTAGAAAATATTTTATATTTTAATAATTATATTATTTAAACAAATATTTTTTTAAAAGCAAAATTGTTAAACTGTATTTTTAAGGCCCTTTTTCGAATGGGACGTAGTAGATGGGTGTGCGGCCACGGCTGGTGGAGGTGGGTGTGCGCCCATCCCCACTCGCATTGGAGCCCGTTTCTCCGTGGCTGGGAGATGGGTGTAGCGTGGGAATGTGCGCGCATCCCCACTGATCCCCTGTGGCATTTCCACGGGTGGGTGCCTCCACTCATCTCCGCGCAGTGAAACTCTGTGGAGATGGGTGGGGGCGTCTTGTGTTAAAGGGGCCTTAGTTAAATAACTTGGTAGCATCCAAAATAAAATAATGAATCATGTTGTGTAAAGCTCCATTGGAGTTTTGTAGTAGTCTAGTATGTATGTAATGATTATTGACTGACTGATTAGTTCAAAACATCGTTAACTACAAATTTTAATCAGTTGATAGTTATAATTTAAAAGGCATAGTCCTCTCCTCTGCTAAGAATGTACAAAAGTGAGGGAAGGGAACCTCAAGCAGATTTTATCTTCCGTAGAATTGGATGAGGAGGGGAGCAGACAATGGACCTGGCTCAAAATGTCACAGATCCTCAGGAGGACAGTGTTATCTGTGGTGAAGCCTTTTTGGCTCCAGAGATACCACCCTTCGTCACCATTCCAAGGCATCGTTGGGTGTTGACAACGAATGTGATGATGGGCTGCTTTGGCTTGGATCTCACCTGCACGTTTGTGCAGGTGCTGCCAGGTGTTGCCCCAGGATTGCCCCGGGCCATGTTGGTGGCTAGCCCAGGCAGTGATCTCGGAGACCTCCGGGGTCACAGCCTAAAGTCCACCCGATGGCCAAAGTGGGCCACAGCGGGCTATCACATAGGCCCCAATCTGGACCTATGACCTGGCCCAGATTGGGGATGCAATGGCCGGCTACCATGGCTGCAGTAATTGGCCATCATGGCTGCCCGTCATGGCAGGGGTGTGGGGCACTAGGCACAACATGGGGGTGGGGTGAGCTGGCCACATGTTTGTGCAGCTCCCTTTCCTCCCCAGCGGCCCGGCTGCCAGCACATTTGTTGGGTGGCCCAACCTGGTCTGGACTGTGTTGGCAGCAGCTTCCCAGACCAGGTCGTGATGGAGCACTCTGCCATCAAGTTTGTTAACATCCATGGATCCATTGGTGTGTTGTTGTCCAGGCCTTGACTAGCTACAGATAGCTCAGAGAACCCCTTGAAGGAGGATCCCTACCTAACTAAAACGTTAGGCTGTATGGTGTTTCCTAGCTGTATGTGAAGGCCAGTGAGAAGTTTAGACCTTGTGAATAAAAATCTTCTGTGTTAGTAACAATGTATGGTTAGGTATGTGCTTATAGCAGTGCTTTTTCTTCCTGCAGGCCACTGAAAATGAATACAAGTTTTGCAGACTGCTTGGGAGTTGTGGGCAAGATTGCTTAGAGGGAGTGTGCAGGATGGAGGGAGGAAGGAAGGCGAGGATCTGGATCATGGATGAGTGCCATGGGTCCATCCCTTATCATTGAGTGCATGCCCTCCTCTCCACTCCCTTCCCCTGAGCTCAGTCTTCCAGTGCTTGAGGGTAGGGACTGGTGACTTGGACTAGATCCAGGAACTGGAAAGGGGCCAAATAAAAAACAGCAGTGGGCCAGACTTGGCCCTTGAGCCAGAGGTTCCCAGTTCTGTTGATTTCAGTAACAGAATAAGAAAAAAAAACCTGGCATCCAACAAACCTCTAGAGATGAGTTTAAGACTTGGAATGGATGTAGGGTTTTCTGTTGTGCACGTGCTGGGAGGAAGCTCATCAGACTGTTTAAATGTTGAGATCTTCAGGTTAAGGGGATACAAAATTAACTAGAAAAACCTTCTTTCCCTTTTAGGAGATGCAAGTTCTTCTCCTTCTCCCCTTCATTCCCTTTGTGAATGTGTGAAGATATGTGATCATAATTGCATGCATTGCCAACAAGGATCATTTGGAATGCCAGACTAATTGAGGTTTCTTGCTTCTCAGGCCATGAGAAAAAAAAGCAAACAGCAAACCTGTGGTCTCATTAGAAAAAAGCCAAACTGATAAAGCCTTGTATCGTTATTAGCTGGGAGATATTCCACTCTGGAAGATTCTTTCTTTCTCTCTCTCCAGAGACGCAAGAGCAGCAGCGCCCTTTGAAAATCAGACTGAACGAAGCACTTGAAATTGCATAATGTTCTCGGATACCATGGTGATGGGTTGAATGTAAGAATCCAGGCAGACAAAGTGCAGAGAACCATTCTGCATTGACAGATGACTAAAATTTCTTACATCTTTAATTTTTTTGACTGGTTTTTATTCTGGGTTCTATTACCTACTAATCTAAATGGAATAAAATGAGAAAGAGAAGGTGGATTTTTAAGGATGATTCTCCTTTGGTGATAGTGTAGTGTTCCCAAAGCACCTTATATGCAAGCATTATTTTCTGAGAAACAGTCATCAAATGGTTGATTTTTCGAATGGGCACTGATCAAAAGAGTTAAAATGTCACCAAACAAGAATACACAAAACATAGGAAACATCTACTTTTTACATAGAGTAAGATCGAGTAAATTGGCCACATGAGTCTAAAAACATTAGACATTGCAATTATCCCCCAAAACAAACACTGGAAATCTAGGAAATTCTGAAGTAAGGTATATTTTAAAGGTAATCGGAACATGCTAAATGCATCAACTATGTTTGGGTGACAACTATGCATTTACAATCTTAATGCTGCCATCTAGTGATGTTGGGCAATAAACAAATCATTAAGTGTTTGCAGTCCTAAATTAGATTGAACCATTTTTTTAAAAAAAGGCAGTAGGCTTTAAAAATGATTATTTTATTTTTCATCCTTCTGGTATGACTGCAGCTGTGACAAAGTGATAGGATTTTTGCTTTAATTGCAAAACTCATCCTTTACTATGGAAACAGAAGCAAAGCTTCATAATGTTTCAGGGTGTGTGTGTGTGTGAGTGTGAAGTGCATCAAATAAAAGGATATCCGGAAGAAGGATTGTGTGTTTGAGGTTTCCCTTTGTGCACGTTGCCAGTTTCTGGGTGGGTTGGTGGTTGTTTTTTAAGAGAGACAAAGTGTTTCAAATGATGTCTTTTATTGGACCAACTGTTGTTGGTGGAAATAAGCAAGCTTTTGGGCCACACAGGATTCTTTCTCAGGCATGTAGCATAGCCAGTAGAAATATATAAGCTGACTAAGCATGGAATGGGTGGGAGTGGATAGAACAAAGTGGGAGAGGGATAAAAAAAGAGAGGTGCCAGACATTTAAAAACAGCTGTAAGATTATTTACAAGGAAACAATGGTTAGTGTTACACACAAAAAGAGGGTAAACATATGTGTAGGGATATAGTGGGAAATAGCTTATCAGGAAAAGGGAATGTGCATATCAAAGGAACTGATCGAGGTTTTTCATTTGCGACTTTAAAAAAAAATGCACAAGCGTGATAATGCAAATCCACACACGTCTAAATCCCGCCCGCGCTCTTTTTCATAGGCACGTGATTTTCAGGCATGAGCGTGCCACCCTTGTCTAAAGACAGCCTTCTAGTCAGTAGATGTTTTCCCTCTGTACCGACTGTCTAGGCTACATGTCTCAATCCACTTACACCAGAGTTAGTCCTATTGATTTTAGTGGAATTACTCTGGAGTAAGTGGCTTGAGAAGTGTGGCCTAAAGAAACTTACCTGTGCAGTTCAAGGGGACAATCCAAGGTCTGCACATTCACATCTTGTGTGTGCTTGATGCGCATGTGTACTGCATGCACCATGTGCACGCTTAGTATGTGCATTGCACACCCTGGATGTGCACCACACACGTATTCATATACACACATGTGGCATGCAATGAAGCACACGGACCTTGGGTTGCCCCCCAAAGTGTTTATGGAGGACCAGGAGTGGGGTTCAGTTTGGTTAAGCAAAAGTTAACTAAGTTGAAGGATCTTTGTAGGAACGATTTTGCATAATGAAGAAACATTTTTTCCATACCAATATGTAGAGCTGACGTTTTGGTTTTTAAAGTAGAAAACCATGAACTCCCTCAGTTTTCTGTTCATTAGGTGAATGTGATGAGCAGAATAATAATAATATTCCACCTGTATATTAAGCTGTCTGCATTAAGTTTCGATGGAGCAATTCATTATGTAGTAGTCTTTTGATAAAGATGTGCTATCAGTCACAAGCTCAGAGCGTCAGGATTGTTGTGGTGAGTTGCAAGATTTTTGTCGATGTAGCTGTCCATTTTGGAATTCAGGATTTTTAACCATGAGACCATTTGGCCTGGGGTTCTGTCATTGGGGTTACAGCGCATTTACTGACACCGGTTGGGTTACTTTTTTTTCCTCTCCAGTAAATGAGGAGACAGGGTCTGTTACTGGACCAAAGCTACAAGTACTTACAGCTTTACATAAGTAGTGCCGTACTGGGTCAGACTAATGGTCCATCGAGCCCAGTGCCTGTCTTCGACAGTGGTCAATCCTGGTCACTTGGAAGAAGTACCCAGTAGGTCATAATAGGGCAATCCGTTCCCTGTTGTTCACTCCCAACAGTAAGAGGTTACGTTCCCCAAAACCTACCCAGCTAATAGCTGCTAATTAACCTATCCTCTAGAAACTTGTCCAATCCTTGTTTAAATCCAGCTATACTGGCAGCAAATTCCACAACTTAATTGTGGGTTGAGTGAAAAAATACTTTATTTTGTTTTAAATCTGCTACCTGTTAGCTTCATGGGGTGTCCTCAAGTTTTAGTAGTATTTGAGATAGTAAATAACCATTCCCTATTTACTAGTTCCACACCACTTATGATTTTATAAACTTCTGTTATGTCGCCTCAGTCATTTCTTCTCCAAGCTGAAGAGCCCAAGTTATTTAGCCTCTCTTTGTAGGGGAGCTATACATTTATCATTTTTTGTTGCCCTTCTCTGTACCTTTTCTAGTTCTATTATATCCTTTTTGAAATGGGGCAACAAGACCTGCATTCAAGTTGCAGTCGCCCCATAGATTTATATAGACATGGTATTTTCAGTTTTAAATTCTCAAGATTAATGGTACTGTGTAGATGTATTCAATAAACGGCGACCACCTGTATGCGAAGTGACTTTGATGGAAAATGACACCCATTTGGCAGCTTGCCTTAAAATGAAATGAAAATGGGGATGACATAGGGTAAAAATTTGTGGGGGGTGCTGACCCATGTAAGCCTCATCCTCGTCTCCCTGGCATGGAGGTGGTGGGGGGAGGAAACTTGTGAGGATGTATCTCCCACATCCCCACTATAATTACTCCCATGGAAATTAGCTTTAATGAGAAATGTGGGTTGTGCATCTCTTAAGTGCCATCTCCAGGTCTGTGCTGGTGTAGTTCTGCTGCTTTCTGCTGACTTGGTGGCAAGGAGTTATTTGGTTGTGCGCTTCTTGGTTTAGTTTTTCTGCCCTCCCATGTTGCCAGGCATTTATCATACCGTTATGTACCGTATTTTACCAGCATCTGTTGTCCTGAGTTCAGTTATTTCCTAAGTATGTGCCAGTTAGAGCTTAACTTCTGTGAATTTCTGTTCTTAAACCCCTTTGTGGTAGAGTCCAAGACTCCAAATGACATAGAGTTAATTTTACCATCGGAGCCTTAAGTCAAGCTTGCTTCTACCTTACAATGCGGTGCATATGGAGCTTATCTTTCTTTGCAGACATTTTAGTAAACCAAGAAGTCTTAATGGATTTTCTAGACACCTGATGGTTTTTAATGCCTGTGTTGTTGGTAGATAGAAGTTACTACCGAGCTTAGGCTCCTCTCCCACGTTTTTGTGACTCTTGATGGCTGTCAACCGGTGTAAAAGCATGTGGCAGCAAAGTTGTGTTGCTGTTGTATTGAAAGGACATCCTGAAAAAGAGAAGGTATTTGCAGTGTTATGCAGTCTGCATCGCTTGACACCTCACTGGAATACTGAAATTCACCCGTGCAAGGCATAGTATCTCCCAAGACTGGTCCTGGATTCAGGGGACTGAGGCATCGCATGAGAATCCTGGTTAGCACTCTTACTTTCAGCTAACACTGCTGAATGTACTGAACATGTATCTGTTCTGTGTTGTGATTAGACAGGATTTTGCTAATCCAATTGCTCTCTGGCTGCTTAGGGAGAGTCTTGACTACAACTTGCAAAGAGAATTATTGTAGAAAGGCTTATTTACTGAAGCTTCTCCGTTTTCTTCTACCCTGTGTAATTGGCCACACAGGTCAGTATTTTATTTAGATTGTCTGCCTTCTGATGGGACTGAGCAGTAGTCAGTACTAATTGTCTTGCTAAATAGGGGGCTTTGTTTGATAGGTTCATACAGGACAACTTATTCTAATCTAATTAAAATAGCTCCAAACAGAGGTTTGGATCCACCCATCTTAATGTTTACGGCATGCACACACAAGATTTTTGTGGGGTTTTGTTGGTCTCCTCCCCTCTTCCCACACGAGAAAACTGTTCCTCGCACCCTTCTTCCTCTCATTAGGATGCTGAAAAATGGGAACCTGTCAAAAGCTTATTTAAAGACCTCAGGATTTCTTTGGAAATATTCTTTATCGTTTGTTTAGGATCATCAATTGTCTTTTCTCAAAGAAAAGCTCTCTGCGGATGATCATAGCACTGTACTTTAAACTCATTTAACTGGACATTATTTACAGAATATTTATCTTGGTTATGGCAGTTTTTGTCACCTAGTGATATTAGTTTTCCATTATATACTACATGTGTCCTCCACATAAGTTTGGTAATAAATGTTGGGGAATTAAAAATAAAAAATAAAAAAAAGAAGTGCCTCGCTCGGAGAGCAATTCCCATGTAATGGAAAATAATGTCATAAACTTCAAATTACATTTTAAATAAATGCTTATGTCCAACCCATCCATTAGATCATAGCCTAAAGGGGTCAGGAAGACCATGCCTTCATATTTCACTGTGTGTGTTGTGATTGCTTTTTTTTTTTTAAAGGTGTAAATGATGTTTTTAAATGAATAATAGCACTTGGGCTGTACACAGAACAAAGACAGTACATTAGAGTCACAGTAGGATACAAATAGCCTTGGCCAGTATATTAAATACTGGAGTATGATACATAAATTGAATTCTCTCTTTTGAAAAGGATTATTAAATGGGGGTTGTGCTGTCAAGAGGCAAAGGTGTTAATGTCCATGTTTGTTGAGGAGATAGTTGTAGTTCACACTGGACCTTCTGGGTGTGGGTTCAATATTTATTTATTTAAACTTATATGCTGCCCTTCCCAAATTGGAAGCGTTTCTGTTGGGTGGGAGTGTATTTGCTTCCACCTTGCACATGGCGTGGGGAACCTCGGCCTGGGGACCAAATGCAGCCTGAAGCTAGTTTTTATATGGCCCCTTTCCAGTTTCTCCTACCCTGCTCCCCTGGCATTGAAAAACTGAGCTCGGGACAAGGGAAAAGAGATGAGAGCATGTGCACAAAGAGAGGGGGCAGATTGATGGTACAAATCCACAATCCTTTCTCTTCCTGAGAGCACTCCTTAAGCATCCCTGTCCCCAACTTCTTGCACCCCTCAGAACTTGTACTAATTTGCAAAGTGGGTTCTCTGCTCACTTATCCCCTGCCAGTGAGCAGAGGCCGAGGGCATGCCAACATGTATATGGGGGAGATCCATGACCTGGACCCTCCTCTTCCTGAGTGCACCCCCAACTTGTACTCATTTTCAGGGTGGCCGCTGGGAAAGAAGAGGTTTCCTTCCACCCCTGTTCTAGGTTTTCTAAAGCTTCCTCAAAGTGATGCTAGCTCTGTCCATGTCACTGATGGAATTCCATCGGTAGCAACAAAGCTGTAGAACTTGTGTAGGGTGTTAAAATACTTAAATGCCTTCTCATCACCATGGTGATCTTATGGCCATGCAAATAACCCAGTATTCTCCTTTAAGTTTTCCTTGCATGGTGGAAGAGGTATAGCCAAAACAGGAGGAGAAAGACCTAATATGTTTATCTTCAAAAATTATGCAGGTGGTGCAGTCCTTTCTAGGTCTACCCCCACCCAGAGGGTAGTATGGAGTACCATGTAGTGTGCAAGGACCCCCCACGCAGTGCGCATTAGGGGTGGGACTCGAGGCAAAATATCGGTTTCGGTTTACTTTTGTTTCAGTTCCCCTGTGTCTCGGAACTCCTTTGGTGTTGGTTTTTTTTCCCATTGAAGTCAATGGAAAATTTTTCAGTGGGAAAGAGAACCCTCAGACACATGAACACCCTGGGCATTCTCCACCCCCACGACCCGGTCTCGGATGGTGGGGGTGGGGATTCCAGCTTTACCCAACCCCTGGAGCCCCTGTACTTACTGTTACTAGTCTGGTCCAGAAGGTGGGTGTCATGACTGTCAGCTGGGCCGCCAGCTCCCCTACCGGCAGCTGGGCCTCCTCTGCTGCTGACTGGTGTTGAGAGCTGGCTCCGCCACCAGGCCTTCTCCACTGCAGGCTGGTGGAGAAGGCCCGGCCGCCTGGCAGCAGAGCCAGCTCCTGCCACCAGTCAGCAGCAGAGGCGGCCTGGCCGTCGGTAGTGGAGCCAGCTTCTTTGCCGGACAGTCAGGCCTTCTCTCTGTTCTTCTTACAGGTCCGGAGCTTGAACACCACTGGTTCAGCAGTGGCGCATCACGTATGCACAAAATGGCTACCAAAGCCATTCTGCGTATATGCAGCCCTAATCCAAAATGGTGCTGGCAGTGTCGGAGCCATTTTGGAAGAGGTCAGCCATTCTGCGCATGCTTGGGGAACCATTCCATGTATGTGCAGAAGAGCTGCCCTCTTCCAAAATTAAAGATTTTAGTGGAGGAGGCCTGGCTGCCCATAGCAGAGCTGGTGGCTCAGTTGGAGGTCCAGCTGGCGGCCGTGACCCCCACCCTCTGGACTGGCAACAGTAAGTAAAGTACAGGGACCCTGAGGTTTTGTGTGTGTGTGTGTAAAGCTGGGCCCCGGAGGCCAGGAGTGGGAGGGGAGGAGGAGGTTTCCCTCGCTTCCCTTTGAATTCAATGGGAGGATTTTCCATTGACTTCAATGGGAGCAGAAGATCCGAGAATTGGGAACCGAGACAGTCCAATTCTCAGATCTCTCAGTTTTAACCGAAAGACACTTTTGGCCTCTTTCAGTTAAAACCAAAAGTTCCATCCCTAGTGCGCATTCTGGGTTTGAAGGCTCCAGCAGTATAAAGGAACCATCAGGGCCAGCCCAAGGGTTTGAGGGACCATGTGCCAAGCCTTGCTGCGGGGGCCCCAAAGGCTTGCCAGTCTGCTGGCGGCTTTGCCACCGGCGGGTTGGCAGAACCTTATGGCTGGGAGAGCTCTAGGGAAGGGCTTGTCCATTGTAGGTGGAGCCTCCAAAAATCCAGCAACAAAGAGTTTTCAGCGTTAAGATGTGATGGACAGAACATTAGTTTACACTGGGAACTCCTTGCTGCTGAGTAAAACCCTGCCACTTGGAGACTGAGAGAACCCTCCTACTAGCATCTCAACCAGTAAGTGGATGGGACTCCAGTAGGACAACACGCTCGCTCTCCATCAGTGGTAGTGCCATAGCAGGATAAAAAAATCCTGTTCACATATTTCAAACATATAAAACCTCTGGGCCAAGTAAAAATAGCATGTGAGGAGCCACTCGAAGAAGAACAGAAGGTTGCTACCTTGTAAATAAGGTTCTTTGAGATGGCTCCAAACATTCTCAAAATTACCCACCCTTCCAGCCTCGCATGTTTTCCTTCTATTTCTAGAAAGGGTTGGAAGGACCTGTCATTCTGAGGGGGAGAGCACTTTTTATACTACAGGAGCTTGAGACCATCATGTGGCTATTATTTGAACAGTGTGAGCATGCACAACCCAGTTGTGAGAATGTTAGGTGCCATCTCAAGAACCTTCTTTACAAGGCTACAACCTTCTGATCGGCACATGGGGAGGAGCTGTTTGTAAACAAACCGCTTTATCTCCCAGTCCGATCCTGCAGACGGGAGGAGGGGGCATGTGTCAGCCGGCAGGGGGGGCCCAGGGCAGGGGGGAAACCAAGCCAGGACAGGTGGCCGCTGGGGCTTTGCTACCAATGGGGGTGGGGTGGGATTTAAACTGTGGTGTCCGACTCCATCTCCGCGGTGTGGGGCTCCTCCCTCGGAGGCTGCTGCGGGGATGTGCCTGGGCACATGCCTCAGCCGGCCCTGGGAACCATAAAAGCAAATGATCTTCCTAGAGTTAAATCAGCATGGAGTATTTTAAAAAAATAATTATTTAGACTTCTGTCTCGCCCTTCCCTTAAAATTCAGGGCAGCGTACCACACCCTCGCAGCCCTAGGCATAAGAAGTTTGGCAGACTTGCTAGTGTGATTTGGTTATCTCAGCTGTTGTGGCCACAAGTGGTTACAGGCAATCTCTCTCAAATGACGGAAGCTCAGAGGCTACTCTTTCTTATGTAAGAGCTGGGCAGGTTCTTAATAGTCCAGAGTATGAGGGAGATGAGTTGGCAAGAAGCAAAGCCAAAACCTATCCAGAATGAGAACTGGGTTCTCTGATTTCTTCGATCAAAGGCTGTTGTGAAGTCTGGCTGCCAGTGCACTGCTTGGTCATGTCTTTTGTTGTTGTTGTTGTTTGTTTTCTTAAAAAAAAGAAAAGACCGTGGTACTTCTTTTTGCCTGAAGCAGCAGCAAAGGTTCAAGTCTGAAATGAGGGTGGTGCTGATCCTGGATTGGGGTAGGAAGAATTAAAGAACAGCAATGCTTCATGGGTAGTTTTCTGACATGTGTTCTAGTAATTAGAAAGAAGTGTGCTTCCACCTAAAATCTCTGCTACAGTATTTATTCTTTTACAAACTAATTGTGGTGTGTTGTGGCATTCCCACTTGGCCTCCCTGTGTCTACATCTAGCATTTTCTAGGACTCTTTATGGTGCCTTTTTTATTATTATTCAATGAATGGATGCAGTACAATTACAGCTGTAGGTGGAGCTATAATTTAAAGTGTTAACGTATGATTGGGCCACTGTTTTTCCCCTCCTGTTTATCCCCTCCTACTTTTTTTTTCTTCTTCAAACTTGGCAATAGCTTCCATCCCTTTGTGCGTGCCAAGTTTACTGTTTCAGAACACAACTCATTCTGAGCTGCTGTAGAGTCTCATGCACCTGAAAGAAAGGAATCCCTCTTTTACAGCCAGTGTTAGCACAATATGCCGTTTCTTGCTCTGTTGTTACTTTCACACAAACAGGATAGCCCTTTCTAAGAATTAGCTTGTTTCTACTGCTTTTTCTCCCTAGCTAAAGTCTATAATCCTTTCCACAGCAACCAGTAGTAAAATCAGAGGATTATGACTTAAGGCAGGATATGAACAGCAGGAACAGATCAACTCCTAAACAAATGCCCTTCTTACTGAAGAACTGGTCTGAGTCAAATGAGATAATGTCTATTGGAATATAAATTTTATATCTAGACCCCATGTAGTGGAGAGAACTTTGTGATCATTTACAAGGTGTGGGGTGGGGGAAGACACCCTTTTAACCCCCTCACTTGCACTCTGTTCTATAATCTACCCCCTTCAGGAGTTCATCTTCTATTGAAACATGAACAACTTTCCTTTTTTTTAATTTTTATTGATGCAAAAGAAGCCACCACCCAAACCTTTCCTGCATTGGAGACCATGGGGATCTCCTAAATACAGGGTTTTAAAATAATTTTTAAATCTTCCGGAGCAGACAATAATTATCCTGGACCAGTGATATTTTTTAGATCTGATAGCTTCAGAGAGTAAAAACAAACATGATGGCAGACTGGTTTGACCCACTGTGGCACGCTTGGGATGGCTGCCAGATGTTGATCCAGGGTATCCTGGGTCGTGTTGGCAGCTAGCCTGGGCTATGAACTTGGAAAACCTCCAAGGTTAGGTTACAGCCCAGGCTAGTGTCTGCCCAATTTGGGCCAAAGTGGGCTGCTCCGGGGCTGCCTGCATGTGTGTTCTTTGACCAATCCGCCAGCCTTGGCCGCATCCACCATGACAGGCAACCATGGCTGGCCGTCATTGTTTCCCATGACTGTATGTCATGACAGGGTGCTGGGCGCAATGCTGTTCAGCTGGTCACGTGTTCTCCATTCTCCCCCACCCCCAAGTACGCGGCTGTTGGTCCAGCCAGGTCCATGTTTTGTTTTGCACCCTGGCCCAGCACACACCATGTCTGCCCAGCTGGCCTGTCTTGTGTCAGCCTGGGACGCTGCATCCTGGTGTCACATCTGTTTTTACCCAGCAAAAAAAGGTCAAATGAAATCCTGGCTCAGCTGAAGCTAATGGTAGCGCTCCCAGGTTAAGGATTTTGCCCACTGTCTGCATCCCACCCACCCCTAAAAGCTAGGGAATCTGGACTTCCTTGAGGTGCAAATGCCATACACATGCTAATGATAGTTTGGGATAACTGACTTTCTAAAACATGTTAACACGTGGAATAGCTATCTAATAGAACTGTGTAGGTTTCAAATCTTTTTTTCTGACACAAAGAATGGTTGAGTGGTTAGTAGGCTGGCCTGGGATTTGGGAGGTCCCTTTAGCCTCTCTGCCTTAGTTCTCCACTTCCAAAATAGGACTAATCTCTCTACCATCCTTTGCAGTTGAAGGGTAAATGTTTTTTGCCTTCAAGCACTTGGACGCTGCAGGAACAGGGCCTTAAAAGTAACCAAGAGAGATTGATGAGGCAGATGACTTCATGAGCAAAGGAACATGAAAACATGCTCATTATACCTTTTCTTTATAATCTAAAATATTTTTTCTGTAAGAAGTAGCATGAATTAAAATACATAGCGTGATGGTATAAAGTCCTTGGGGGACCATTATGATACTATCCTATGCCATTTAGGGGCATTCATCCCAATTTCCCCCCCATAGATTCTTTGTACAGCACAACATAATGTTGGTGTGAAGGTTGTGGGAGGGTTGGGTTTTTTTTAGGGTTTTTTTATTGGTTGCTAATGTTTTTATGACTTGTGAGCCACCAAGAAAGTGCAGCATATAAATTGAAATAAATATTTTTTTCTCCCTAAAGCCAATTTGTATAGGCCTGTATGCCTCTTTCCCGCCTCAAATGATGCTGGCTGTGCAAAGGACTTAAATGACAAGTAAAATAGCCAGTGTGCAATTAATAAAATAAAATAAAATTTAAAAAAATTAATAGTTGGGGCTCAAACATACCCCAGAAGCAGTGATAGTGGGGCAGAAAACTTTCCACTACCAAATTGTTCTGCAGAAAATTTTTGAGGGCTATAGGAAACTTTGCACAGGAAAATGTTCCGATTCAGAATTTTCTTATGAAAATTAATGTTAATGCAAATTTGCATGGGAAAATTTTCCAATTCAAAATTTTCGAGAAAACCCACATCGCTGCCCAGAAGCCACACATCCCTGTCCTAGAAGCCATATTTCCTGCCCAGAGTTTGGGAGTGAACCTTATTTTTCAGCTAGCAACCCAACTACTGGACTGTAACTTGCCTCTGTAGAGCTGAATATAAAATAAGGGTTTGGGGGTTTAATCTATAGGATGGCCAGTGCAGGGGGTGGGGCAATAATGTCATTAATGAAAGTCAAATAAACCATCCAGTCTTTTCTGACTTTCATTTCCAACCCTGGAGTGGCTGGGAACAACTCCTACTGCGAACACTTCCCAGGGTTCAGCGCCCCCCCCCCCCTTCCTGAATTTAATTGTAAGGGCTGAGCTCTGGCAAGCCTCCCCCTCCCCCTGCTAAATTAAGCCCTAAAAATGGCAGCTTAGGAGAGAGGATGAACGTAAACCATTTGCACAGTCTCTTTCCCCACAGATATTTAGTCATTGCCTTGAGGGTTTCAAGAGCACACTTGACATAACATCTGTATATGGTCAGATTTCTGTGCTAGCGGGAGAGCCTGTATTTGAATGCCTGGAGCCATTGCCATAGAAGTTAGCAAAGAAAAGAGATGAGGTGTAGGCCATAACGTAGCTTTGATAGTAAAAACAAATTAAAAATTAAAATAATCCTGATGATTCAGTTGCTACTCAAAAACTGTCATCTTGGAAAACAAGAGGGCATGGGATTTTTAACAGTATGAAATCCCCCAAATGTGTCATTTTTGTTAGCCATAGGCAAGTAACGAATCTCTCAGTACATGTCTCTCTCGGACAACTAATGAGAGACAAATGTGCCACCACACTGCATGCACAATATGTCCAAGCACCACGGACCAGCTAGTCTTGCTGTGCAGCACAGGCAGCCAAAAACCACTCGCTGGCAGCTGGCATATGTTTAACAAATGTTCGTTTTATATCTAGTCTTGTCACAGTCTTCGAAGTGCTTACTCTGGGATAATCCTATAGAAGTCAATAGGATTACTGTGGAGTAAATGGTGTGAGGATTTCAGCCATGGTGTGCGTTTCACTTTTGCATATATGATTCACATGCATTCCAATATTGTTTGTACCAGTGAGCATTTTGTATTGTATTCATTTTACATAGACAGCCTCTGCGTGGGGATTGAAGAGCCTCATACTCTCTGGATTTGTTGATTTTTTTGGTTGTTTAATGCATATTGGATTGGGTGAAACTTTTCCTGTTGAAGCCACTTGCAATGTGACAGATTTCTGTTTTCTGTTCTTTGAATTCCTTCTTCATTGTGCCCCACATCAAGGGCTAAGGGTTACATATATAGTATCGTAATAAAGAAAAATTGTACAGCTATCCACTGGAATTTTGCATCAGAGGAAGCATCAAGTCAATTGCCTATTACTGAATACTGAGCTTGCATATTTATTTATTTCAATTATTTATACCCTGCCTCTCTTGCCAATGGCGACTTGGGTCAAATTCTGATCTTTTTTTCATATCGCTCTGTTAACTTCAGGAGGTTGCACAGTGCTAAACTTGCTTAGTAGAATGCAGTACGGTACAAAATAATCTATCCATCTGTCAGGAGAATTCCAGCCCAGAAATATTATTTGTGAGTCTGTTGAAAAGCAGTGACGTTATATACTCCGTAACTAAACTTGTTGTGAACAAGTTGGGGTGATGGGCTCGTTACTCATAGTCTAGGTAATGCACACATCTTGAAATCTCAGATTTGTCCGAATAATAGCAGGATGGGGATAACAACGTTGTATAGATCTGTATCTGTAGACCTTGTGTTTTCTTAGCAGGAATTGGCAGGCTGTTTTTCTTAGTAGCTGGCTGTTAATCCCAGGCTGTTGTTTTTTCCTTCTCTATCTCCTAGGAGCTGTGCCGTCAGCGCATGGCTGTAAAATCATCGGATCGCCCAGAGCCGTTGCACACTTCTCGTATCAATAGCATCTCTTCACAGTTCAGCGATGGACCCATTCCCAGCCCTTCTACGCGGAGCAGCACCTCATCCTGGTGTGAAGAACCAGTTCAGTCTAACATGGACATCTCCACAGGTCACATGATCCTGGTAAGGCAAGCTTTCATTATGAAATATTATTGGGGTTGAAAACTAGTAATGGGCTGTGTTAACAGCTGCATAAAAATGCTTATGTTCTAAAGAGATGCTGTTCAGTTTATTAAGTCCAATAAATTTACATCTCATCTTTGACTAAATAAAGCTGCATCCATTCTTACAGTTCGTTTGTTTTTCACAATGTACACGATTTCTGCTTACTGATCAGTTTCATTTTCCTCCTGTGTTGTGCTGTCCTTCTTCAGTGTAGAATATTAACCACATGTAAAAAAATGTTCACTGACAATGTTATTCAGACACAAAAATTTGAGCTCAACCCAATTTTTCTTTTTGGAATCAAACTAAACCAATACATTTTCCAAAGTGGGCCAAACAGATTCACAAAATGTCAGATGCTTTTGTGTGTATTATGTGGGGTATCTGAGTGAAAGATGGCCATGTGTGTGTAACCCCTTCTACACTTGCTTGTGCTGACTTTTAGCACTATCTAGCTGAAATTATTATCCACAAACTGCCACATCACTAAAGAGCTCTAGCAAAATATTTCATTATTTTAGGAGCTTCAATAAGTGGACTTAAGGGAGGGATCTTTCTTTGTAATACTCTCTCCCTCTTATTCCTCCATTTTGTAGCTGTTTACCTGCTTAAATATGTTTAAAGTATTACCAAGAAGCCACCCAGCCTAATTGAGTAAGGAGCAGAATCCAGCACATCTAGTGAGGTATGACCTAAGCCAAGTCACTAACCTCTTCCAGACCCAATCAATTTGAGTATAAAATTGAGTCAAAGCAGAACTGACTAAAGACCAGATGCTGATTCTTAAACAGAGTATTCCCAGAAAGCAGAATCAGGTTTTTAACCTCTTATGTAACAGACACATGGGAATCACCTTGGGATGAGTGGTGGATTCGTCCTACAAGAAAGCGGTCTCCAATAGCTCTTACAGTTTTGCTGTCCTCAGAACTGGTCTTAACTTGTTTTTTATTTCTGCATTTGCAAGTTAACTTCCTCCTCCACCAAAAACCCATGCTAAATTAAGGGGAAAAAGAAGAAAAACTTGTTAAAGAAGCTTCCCAAAATTGTAACAAAATCAGGGGATGGGGATCTTTTTCCTCCTGTGGGATACTTTAAAAACTAGTCCAAGCTCCACAGGGTCAGATAGGAGTTGGAGGCTGGAGTGCCCTTATGAGTCATGCTCAAGATGGGAGGAGAAAGGAGAAGATTCAGATCCTTGATCTACCACCTATCCTTTTCTCTGCCAGAGCTGAGGTGAGCGTGACTGTTCCTGTACCATTGGGAAACACCTACCTTTTGGGAGCCCTTGCAACTGTTAGTCGGTGTTTCCTCACTATCCATTGAATCCGCCTGTGATTATCTGCCATTTTGGGGTAATTTTCAGTATTTTCCACCAGTTAGTTTCTGGTATTTTTATTTATTTATTTTTTAAAATTTTATCCCGCTGTTTCCCGCCACAGGTGACCCAGCATGGCTAATAATAACAATCAATATAAAACCATCTATCATCCTAAAACATAATCAAAAATCAACAAACATTAAAAAAAAACAACCACGCCCCACCCTACCCCTCTCCCTTGCCAAATGCCTGATGGAACAGCCAGGTTTTGCAGTTTCTACGGAAGGCCGGAAGGTCTGAGGCCACACGTGTCCTCACCGGGAGGGAATTCCAGAGGTGTGGCTCAGCCACCGAGAATGCCCTATTCTGCATGGGCCCCTGGAAAACCCAGGGGACCTCCAGCAAGGCGTCCCCTGATGACCATAGAGGCTGATCCAGAACCCGGGGAGTGAGGTGGTCTCGCAGATAAGCAGGGCCCAAGCCGTGTAGGGCGTTATAGGTTAAAACCAATACTTTGAATCGAGCTTGGAAGACTATTGTCAGCCAGTGCAGAGATCAGAGCACTGGTATAATGTGCTCCCGGCGACCCAGCCCCACCAAGATCCAGGCCGCCGCATTCTGCACCAGCTTCAGCTTCCAAGCCATCACCATAGGTAGCTCCACATAGAGCGCATTACAGTAGTCTAACCGAGAGGTAATAAAAGCATGGATGACCGTGGCCAGGTCCGGAACCGAAATCAGCATCCGAAGCCGCCACACCAAATGTAACTGGCGGAAGGCACTCCTCGCCACATCCTCCACCTGGAGATCCAGGCGGAGCTGCGCATCGAGGAGAACCCCCAAGTTCCGCACCTGGGAAGTCAGTGGAGGACAGACCCCATCAATCGAGGGGGCTGTCACATCCACCATTGTCAGCTTCCAGCATTTTACAACAGTTTCCAGCACCAGAATGCAGAAAACAAGGACTTAGTCCTTGAGGCATGCCAAAGACCAGTAAGTGGAATGATGAAAGTTGCTTAGTGAACTTGCAATTCTACACAAGCAAACCTAGCAGCATGTAAGGAAAGCTGCTCCTTTCTAAGAAGAATTACCAGAAGTACTGAACAATGACAATTACCGAACACAAACTAGTGAGAATAGTGAAAAAGCTGGTACGTTTCCTCCTCATGTGAGCACAGATGAATGTTTCGTTTCCCACTAAAACAGCTTTTGGCGAGATTCTCGATTCAGAATTAATCTCGACTCCCTTACCCCTGACTTCAGTAACTTGATGTTTGAGGGTCCACAAACCAGTTCCAGGACCTGGAAAAGGGTCAATTAAAAGTACAGCCAGGTGCTAAACTTGGCCCATGGACCACCCTGAAATAAATGTACTGGGTTTAAGTTGTGCATCCATAACCTATAAATGTAGTTGTTGTTTCACATTGTGTTGGTTAGGAATGCTGCAGTGGTGTTAGTGTCCATAACTCGGTTCCATTCAACCCTGAGTGAACTCATGCATATGTTCGTTATCTAACAGCATGTGTTCTACGTTAGATGGCAAGAGTTCAGAGAAGGGCGGCAGCTGAAACAATAGAATGTTTGGGGATTTTGACCTGCAAGAGGCAAGTGGGAAAGAATTAAACCTTTTTAGCCTAAAATAAAGCAAAAGTCAGAGATACAGGAAAATTGCATTTATGTGTCTGCCTTGAAATAAGTGCAGGGGAGAATAGAACTATTCTTACCAGAAACTGGTAATAAAAAAAGATTTTGAAATGAAAGGATGGATTTCATGATCAGCTCTAAAAGAGAGTCAAGCAGATAGTAGAACTGTTTTGTCTAATGAGGTAATAATGGCTGACATCCCAGCTTCCTGCAAGGCAAAGTTAGGTACTTTTCTATGGAAAGATCAGTAGAGTTCACCTAGTAATTTAAAGCAGTTGATTGAATTGATTGTGATTCACAATGCCACTACACATGTTAGTTACACTAGCTCATACCTCATCATTTAAAAGTGAGAACCGAGCTGACTTGCGCTTGTCAAAAATAAATATGCAAAAGAATATTTCTAACTTGTTACTTGCCTGATTTATTTATTTTTCTTGAGCAATTCTGCAATCTGAATTCAGCAGCAAGGAAACATGCAGTTGATGAACTTTACGTTCATCATTCCAGGGCAGAAAGATGATGGCCATAGGCACCTATTGTAAAACTTGCTGGTAAGTCGGAGCCCTTGGATTCAAGGAATGCAGAGAAGTTTTCGTGCACTCCACAGTTCTAGTAAAGCAAAGAGAGAGAACAAGTTTGCCATGCCAAAAAATATTTTTTTTTTCGGGAGTTCAGGGCAATTTGTTTGACTAAACCACTATAACTTTCAAATTGGAATCCGGACTGCGAGAAATGGATTGATTTTTTTTTTTTATTACAATTCTGCCAAAGATTTGAATGCGCTATATTATAGCTAGAGAGTGTGTGTGGTTTCTATGTTGGTCCCAAGTGCAAGAGATGGCGACAAAGTAGTTCAAATGATACAACCGCCTCTCAAGTTACTTTCCTATCCACACCCACCCAAGTCACTGCCGTGCCTCTTTATATATAACTATCTTGCATTTGCTGAGTTCATATACTTCTAACTTGCTATGGTACATGCCTGAGGAAGGGCCCTGTGTGGCCCCAAAGCTTGCATATTGTCGCCAAGGAAGTTGGGTCATTAAGAGAGCATTTTAACTACTTCGTCTCCATCTCTATATCAGTAGAACGAGATGATGGGGTTTGGGCAGGGGGATAGTTTTCTTCTCATGGCTTGCTTTCTGAAGTGGGAAAGAGACCTTGAATTGACAAGTAGGGTTGCCACCTTTCCCCATACTTTGATCCAAAGGTGGTGGGGCCATGTCAGAACGGAGGCGAGACAAAGGGATACGTAATCCTATGGAACTTCATGATGACATAACTCTCTGCAGAGGGTGGAGCCATGTTGAAAAGGAGGTGGGAGAGCCTCTTCACCCTGTCCCTTTTTATGATGTGATCCTGCCCCCAAATTAAATAAATGCCCCCAGGCTATGCAGGCACCCAAGGAAATTGGGGCTTCTGCTGGAGATGGCATGGGGAAACCCAGAGATTTGGAGAAAACCTGTAGGGGAGGTAAGCCTAATTACAAATGTTTGGCATAGCCCATTTTGGGGCCTCACGAGTAGCCCATTTTGGGGCCTCACGAGTGCTGGACTTGCAGCTACCAGGACTGGCCTCCCTGCAGGGCTCCCTCTGACTGTGGGATCTGGGCCATGGCTCCTACTGGTCTTGCTTAAGGCTTGTCCTAGGAATAAAAATAATAAATGTTTCCCCTGTAAATATACAGTTCAATTCATTTATTATATAGCATTAGCCATCATAATCTATAAAAACAAAAAAGAAAAAGAGCACACCATTAAAGAAAATGACCGATAAGGCATGATTTGATTATTCGTACATGCATACATACCGCGGCCAAATATAGACAGTAGAGGGTACAAAGATAAACTTCATTCCACCCAATAAAGGGGGGACTTCAAAGTTGAGTTTGCCTTAGCAGAGTGCTCTGTGCTTGCAATTCTGCCGCGCAGAATTTGCCTGTTCTCTCCATAGTAAAGGCATCCCTATCAGCCAGAAGGCATTTTAGCAAAACCTCCTGTCCACAGAGAGGGATCCTATTAACAACAGGTTCCACCAGAGTAGTTTCCAGGTCATTATATAATGAACAATCAAGAATAACATGACCGATGGATTCACTTCTTGGAGGCTTACAAAAACGACAGGTCCTCAGCTTGTGTGGGTGACCCACATATCTACCCAACATCACCACTGAGGGAAATAGATTAAATCTGGCTAAAGAGAAAGAAACTCACAGCTTGGCATCCAAGGCTGTAAGGTAATTTGCTCCCTTGGGGGTCAGGGGAAGCAAGTTATAGAGACCCACTGCCCAGCTAAAGCCTCACCCCTAGCCTAGAGCTCCTGACCCAAAATCATGAACTTAATTAGACCTCCAGCCCTGCTGCAGGACCTGAGAAACCCAGCTGAGTGAAACAATTAGAGATGCCCCTCTCCCAGGGACCCTCCCGCGCTATGCAGAAGGCAACCTGGGAGAGTGTTCATGGGACTGGAAAAAGGAGTTGGACCCAGAACTTCAATATAGCTGCAGTGGTTAAAGAGGCAAGAGGTTGCAAGGCTGTCTCAACTCTAAGCAGGGCCGCCAGGGCACCACGGGGAACCTGCAGGATCAATCTCAAAAACACATTCTGGGGAGTCTCCAGTTCTTTTAAAAACTGGACTCCCCAGACCTGGATCCCATAGAGTAGTTATGGGATTACCTTTGCCCTAAACAGACGGACTGCCGGAATCACCAGCCTCCCCCATCACATAAAAAAGAAGCTGAGAATCTCCTTAGAAGTAGTCTTGGTCTTAGTCATAGCAAATTTATAATGAGTCGTTCAAGAGGCAGTTCTAGCGAATATCATCCCCAAATAAACGTAGTGGTCGACCTGCATAATAGCATGGTCATTCATAAACCAGCGGTGGCTTTTGCGCCCCAGGCCTACCACCATCACCTTAGTTTTTGCGTAATTAACTAAGAGGAGTTCATCCTGGCAGAAAGAACAAAAGTCCTTCATTAAACGCCTCAGTCCAATCTGCGACTGAGATATCAAAACCGTATTGTCTGCATATAGAAGGACAGATAGGGTAAGGTTAGTCAAGTGAGGTGGATGATACATTGGGTCCCTAAGCACCTCCACCACCTTGTCAATATATAAACTAAAGAGCATAGGAACAGCGCACGTTAACAGTCCGTTCCCC
>QEPC01002394.1:636268-666411 GCA_003113815.1 Sphenodon punctatus | reverse complement strand
CCCCCCCCCCCCCCCCCCCCCCATTAACTCTCACCTGCAAAGATCACCCCCGATGCAAATGAACTATTAGGAACAAAAGCCGGCGATAGATGGTGGTCTGACCTAATTTCTGCCAAAGCCGTTCTCTGCAAACAGTATCTAATGCGGATATAAGAACCACAAAACACAAATATAACAAAGCGCCTGGTTTGGCTCGAACATATTTAGTTATGAGTTGATTTAAAGTAAAGATATGGTTCATGGTCAATGATCCGTTGGAAAACCCTATCGCTCATATACATCTTGGGTGCAGTCCAGCTCCATACAAGTCAATGGGTGCCTTTTAGGTGGCTACGGCGAAGAGCAATGACTACGGTCACCCTTAATAAATAAATTGACTCGATTCAATTCAATGGGAGTTTAGCCATTGACTTAAAAGGAAGCTGGGTTGCACCCTTTGTGTATAAAATTTATTCTGATAAAAAGTTTGAAGGGGGTGGGGTGTCTGCTATTTGCTGTTTTTTATGTGTGGTGTACAGGAAATGGAGGAGAGAGAAATTTCGCAAACCTTAAATGCAGGATGAGCTCTTAAGAAGGCCTCTCTCTGAAGGACACTTACCTTCCGCGCCATTAGGACTCCATAATAAAACTGAGATGTGGCCTGATTCCCTGGGAAGCTCGGGCCCAATTCTGTGCCTCACCACACTGAGCTCTCCAGCCTCCCAGATACAGCGTAGGGCCAGCTTCCTCTTCCCTCCCCCGCCCCCCTGACTGCATTGGGTGGGAGGGGCTGCCAAAGCTCTCCTCCCCCCCCCCCCCCCCCCCTGTGGAATCTCCTACCCCACGTCACCCCAGCACAGGCTGGAAATTCTGTGCTGGGAGATGCAGGGCAGGAGATTCCATGGGAGGGAGGGAGATTCTGCAGGAAATCCACAAACCGCGGACCCGCATTTGGATCGGGGCCCTGGATGTGGCTATTTAGACCTAGAATGGCTTTTGGGAGTCCAGTAGGGATCCATGTTCACTGTGTTTTCTCCATTGGTGTCAATGGGGAAACCTCCGTGAACATGGGTTTCAGAATTCAGGGCAATTCTGGGGGGTGGGGGTAACCCTGAAGTTTTGCATCCCACCCATGGAGTTTGGAATAGGCTTGATACTGAATTAAGAAAGTGTCTGACCTAGACATTCACAGACCTGAGCGGGCTGCAAGGAATTCCCCAGTAACAAAAAACAGTGGCATTTCCACTTTACGTGTATTTTTTTTGTATTACACGGGCATGGATCTTGTTCGCAAGATCCATGTCCATGTATTACTATGTTTTTGTAAACCCTTTCTCCTACTCTTCCACTAGCCCAAATAGCAGTGGTATGGGACTATCCATAAAGTATGTCATGCAAGAAGGGGAGATGGAAAGTTGCGACAGGAGAGGAAAGGAGGGTTGGTGGTAATGCGACATCAGTTACTTATTTTTCAATTACATTTGTAGTTTTGAAAACTAAAAGATCTTCCTTACCCATAATAAATGGGGTTCTTCATTACAGGTATTAAATATGTGGGGGAGAAGGGGATATGATTTGTGTGAAATACTAGGGAGTCTGCCTCTGTTGAATGTTTTTCATCCATGTTAAAAAGTTCAGCATATTAGAATTTCTGTTTAAGCAGACGATACAAAAATGGACCTGGGCATGGAGAAAATTGATGCTCCGATTAAGTTAGCACCACATTTCTCTGCCCTTAGTCCCCTTCCCTAATAAATGAATAACACCAGGGGTGTAGCAAGGTTGAGGAGGGCCCAGGCTCAGATCCCAGTTATGGGCCCGCAGACCTCTGCCACTGGCTATAATCCTGAGCGCAGGCAGACAAGGGGTTGACAAGGGGAGCTAGGGCTCCTTGGCTCGGCACAAGTCCCACAGGGCTCTAGCATGGGTGAGGCAAGGAGGGATTGACGGCACATGTGTTGAGGCAAGGATGCATTGTTTTTTAGGAGGTATCCGGTGCAGCCTCCACCAGGTGTTGAGTGTCTCCATCTTGTGTTGGTTTTGGCCGGGGACAGATTAGGGGTGCTGCTGGCGTACCATGCACCCAATTGCCTGGCGGCATCCTTACATGCTCTTGCTGATCTGGTGTTAGATGTGATCCTCTGGACCCCTAGATTAGTGGTCCTGGGGGATTTCAACATCCACACTGACACCGATCTTGGAGGAGCGAAGCTTCCATAACAACCATGGGCCTGTCCCAAATCATCTGTGGCTCCACGCATGAGGAACAACATACACTGGATTTGGTTTTCTGCACCGGCCTTGAGGCAGGGGGTCAGTTAGTCAGGAGGGGTGGAGCCTTTGTCATGGTCTGACCATTACCTCCTTAAGGCATGCATCCTGGCGCATGTCAGCCCCCAACGGGGTGCAGGACCTATTAGATCGGTCTGCCCCCGGAGACTTATGGGCCCAGATTGGTTCCAGAATGCTCATGGGGAGTTTCCCCTGGTCCTCGACACCTGCTCTGTCGATGATCTCGTAGCCTTCTGGAACATCTTGTTGGCTCAGACCATTGACAGAGTGGCTCCCAGACGTTCGCTGCCCTCCCGAGTCTCCCACAGGTCTCCTTGGTTTAATGAGGGCCTGCGGTGTTTGAAGTGGGAGAGCAAGCGGTTGGAGTGATGGTGGCGCCGAACTCGCAACAAGTATGATCGATCGCAGCATAAGAGCAGTTTAAAGGCTGTGGCGGTGCAGGCAGCAAAGAAGCAGTTCTTTGCTGCCCTCATTGCATCTGCAAAGTCACGTCCAGCGGAGCTTTTCTGGGTGGTGAAAGGCTTGGTCGGTCCTGCCTGCCTCCACCTGGACCTGGAGCAATCCAATCAATCAATCAAATAATTTTATTGTGTCAACCGTAGGTTATTACAAAATATTCAATACACAACAAGCACTCAACGTATCATAAAACATAACATAGAACTCCAGTGACCCTCAGAGGGGTTTCAACAATGCGGGCTTTCACTATCGGCTTCATAGAGGCCATTACATTATTACATTAAAAACTTTGACAAACCTTTAAAACCCTTCCTCTTGAAGTGTACTTATTACAAAAAACTTTTAACCCTTATCTACTTTAGTTCAACACCTGCTTAAATCAAGCAGTAGACAATCGAGCCCCTTGAGACAAATGCTTGTCACCAAAACGAGCCACTTCACAGTGTTACTCAAAATTATACACATTCCTCCGCCATGCCTGGCGCAATTGACCCTTAACATGTTCCGGACATTCATAATCCCAACCACAAATCCATCGCCATCACCCCCATCATCAACGCATTCTCAAATAACTAATTCACCCCCATTTTTAATCCTCTTCCAAGCTAATTCAAACATGGCCGCCTTAGCAAAAAGCGCCACTGCCAGGGTTAGATCAGATACCCTGTGATCTAGGCATAAATTCATAGGTGTAGCCCATGGGAATCTTGCATGGCTTTGTTCAAGCATCCGTAAAAGTTTCCCTCTAGATCTTTCATATTTAGGGCACACTAAAAGAATATGGGTGGCTGTATCCGCCTCACCCGATTCACAGGTCAAACATCCCCTTTCCTGGAATGGGACCTCTCTATAACGCCCTAGCAGAACAGCTGAGGGAAAGACGCCACAATGGAGACGTGTAAAAGCCTGCCTCTGGGAAAATTTTGGCCAAGATAATAAGTAATACGAATCCTGCAAGGGCCTTGGGGGGGGGGGCGGCATTCATATGCGGGGTTAACCTTTTGAGTATGAAGAAGTTCTGAGTCCAACTGGAGCTGCTGATCCAAAATCCTTTGTTTAACCAGAACCATTGCTTGTTTAATGCCCAAAGGAAGCAAACTTTCCGGGGAAAACCCAAGCCTCCCGATAATAGTCTTCAAATTATCCAGCCAGGGTGAGAGCAGTCCCTCGTCCCTGGCTCTACCCAAAAGGGAACCATCATCCCGTGGAAGGAGCGCCACTTTGAGCCAGTAGCGGATAAGGTTTAGAAGGGCGTACACCCTAATGGGAAGGGAACCTGTCTCCTTGCGAAGGAATATCTGCGGAGTTCCTCGGGAGACTCCCAAGATGGCTCTCAAGAACTCATTCTAGGCCGTTTCCAACTGCTCTAGAAATTCCCCTCCCCATACCGGGTAGGCATAAAGCAGCTGTGTTCGTACTTTTGCTTGGAACAGGCGAAGCACTGCCGAAATCAACTGTCTCCCCCTTCCCAAAATAAAACCCGCAAATTACCCTGACTGTTTGAATAGCCCGGATTTTGGCTTTTTGCCAATGGTCCCGCCAACGGGGGGAACTGGAGAAGGTCACCCCCAAATATTGAAACTTATCCACCTGGCTGATCGAATGCCCTCCGATCTGCCATTTGTGGACCTCGGTGTGCTTCCTGTGGCCTATAATCAGCACCTTGGTCTTGTCATAGTTGATCTCCAAACCCTCCCTACAACAATAATCCTCCATCCTCTGCATAACTCTGCGAAGACCCACTAGTGATCTGGAGATCAGGGCAGTGTCGTCTGCATAAAGCAGGGCTGACACTTTCCTGTCCCCGATCTGCGGAGGGCGAGTATCCACTTCGGCCAAATAAGGGGGAAGATCGTTCAGATAGATGTTAAATAAGGTCGGGGCCAGAAGGCATCCCTGCCTTACCCCCCTATTTACCTTCACCCCCTGCGTCAAGGCACCTGCCCTCATGAATTTCACCTGCAAAAGGTTGTCGTCATGCAGGCGAATAATCAAAAGGCGGAGTCACGGTTACAACTGTAGGGACTGCAACTTAATCCAGAGTCGGTCCCTACAGATGGAGTCGAAGGCCCTCCTCAAGTCCACAAAACACAGGTAAAGCCTCAAATTCTGGCCCAGGGTCTTCTCCACCAGCTGAGAGCACCAAGGCATGATCCACTGTAGAATGGCCCTTCTGGAATCCGGCCTGCTCCGGCATAATTACTTTTTTACTCCCCAACCAGTCCTGTAGCCTTACAAGCAAAAATCTGGCATATAATTTGCCTATTGTGCTTAAAAGACTGATGGGCCGGTAGTTCCCTGGATCTCGCGGGTCCCCCTTCTTATAAATGGGGACCACCACACTCTTGACCCAGGATTCAGGGAATTTGCCTGTAGCATTAATGTAAGTAAAAACCGGGGCCAAGAGGCCAGCCCACCATTCAGGAGCCGCCTTCAGATGTTCTATCGTTATTTGATTCCCCCACCCCCCGGGGCTTTTTCCCCCCTTACATTGGGATATCAATTCCAAAATTTCAGACTCAGCAACCGGCGGCCAGTGGGGAATAGAGTCAAAAGGCCTGGCCCCAAGCCTTTTGACATTTCGGCGAAACTGTAAGACCTGGCTGTTTGCCCAGGCCTTTGGGAGGGAGGGAGGAGGAGGGTAATTTTAATCCCCTGCCNGAAACTGTAAGACCTGGCTGTTTGCCCAGGCCTTTGGGAGGGAGGGAGGGGGAGGGTAATTTTAATCCCCTGCCTATTTAGTAATTTATTGTTCCTAACCCTGTTTTGATGTTTTTATATTTATATTTATATTTTAACTGTTTTTAACTTTTTATTGTTGTAAGCCGCCCCGAGCTGCGTTGCAGGAGGGGGCGGGATATAAGTTTGAAGAAATAAATAAATAAAATAAATAAATAAATAAAACCCTCAACCGTAGGGGCACACACCGGTCTCACCGATGGCGAGAAGATGGCCTCATAAAATTTCACCCATGTTACCGGGGGCAACGCTACCAATGTCATAACATCTCCCCCCAAGCGCATCTCGCAGATGCAGCCCCAGAATTGGGTTGAATTCCCGCTCCTTGCTGCCCCCTCCAGCCTCAACCATTGCCGTCCCTGAAAGCGAAGGCGCTTAGCAAATAATAAGCGCCGATAACATATCCGAGCTTCCAGGAAGGCAATCCTGCTAACCCTAGAAGGGTAGCGCTTCAAATGAGACGCCAAACGTCTAAAGCGAGAACGGAGCGCAAGGCATTCTCCGTCAAACCAACTCCCTCTCCCTGCTATCCGCGAGCGATGGAAGGGACTCCCTATACTCAAGGGAGGCCTCAGCATGGCCACCACCTGGTCAAGGCCCAACTCCCCATCCATCATTCCTGTTTTTCTTGAGTGACACAACCGCACCATCGCCTGGTCCTCCAAAGCCAGCCTTAAAGGATTGGGCCACGCACTCCGTCCAGCGGGCTTTTCTATAACCCAAATCCCCACCCAAAAAGTCTACCTCTCTCTCCTCCTGGCTTGGTTGGGCCTGACTGTCACTCCACATTAGCTGAAGGGGGAAGTGAGCTGTCTCCACTCCTGGGAAGATTTTTAAATGTTGTGCCCTTACAAAAAGAGAGGGGGGAGACCAAAAAGAAATCAATAGTACTCGACCCCTGCTGGGCATGATAAGTAAAGCAACCATCCTTGTCACCCTCCAACCTGCCGTTCACTATGACTAGACCCGGTTCATCCACCAAGGACTTCATAGACTTGGCATTCGCATTAACCACTTTATCCTGGGCATTGCGGGTGGGATATGGGGTCTGGCCTAGCAAAGAACCAACGTCCCCCTTCCCTTGCCAATCACCTAGCCTAGAATTAAAATCCCCCCCAAAACGAGAGAGGCCATTGGGTACAGATGACGTGCCACCTTGACTCTGCTGGTTATTTCTTCCCGAACATCCACACTGTAATATGGGGATGTAAGGGGAGGGATGTACACATTACCCAACAGCGTTTCCGTGGTAGAAAGGAATATACAATGAGATAGCGCAAAATAAGATTTAAAACTATTTATTAACTTAAAAACCACCTTCGACGAGTTTGGAGATAGAAATGCCAGTCCACCACTCGGACGGCCCTGTCCCCCAGATGGAATTGCCCTGACAGAAATAGCAGTAAATCCTGCCAATTGGATGTCCTCCAAAGCCCAGGTCTCTTGTAAGAGGCAACAATCCCACGATCTCAGAAGCTGGAAAAAGTCTGCATCCTGACCACATGCCTTCCAGCCTGAGATGTTCCAGGATGCTATTTTAAAAGTCGAGCACTGTAACTGTCATAAAACTGCCCCCAGATCCAGATCTCCCGCCACACAATTCGCTGGGTTGCCCAAGTCCGTATCTCTCGGCCCTAGGGCGGCAGCACGTTAGGGTTGCCCCCATGACTAGGGAGATTCCTACCCCACTGCTCCCGGCCCCCCGAGGCCGATAAATGCTGTCCAGAAGGGAGATGACCCTCAGGGCTAGATTGAAACAGCCAATTGCCCTTCACTACAGACTCCAGGGGAAAGAGTTCACACTCTCTCCTCTCTGCCCTCCTTTCCGGGGAGATATAGCTCGATGATACCTGGTCAGCCATCTTACTGGGCTGACCGGTACAGTCCCAGCCCCTATTCCCCAAAGAGATATTAGACTGGGAATTACCAAGCAAGGATTTCCTGTGACCGGGAGCTGCAAAGTGAACTTGCCCCACCTGAACTGTGGGCTCAATATTCCCCAGATGTCTCAGAGGAATACATCCATCCAGTGAAGAGGCCCCCGCTCGCAAACTGTTCAACTGAGAACACAACGGATCTAACTTGGTCAAAAGATTTAATTCAGGGGGGGGCTATTTCTGCTGGACCATCAGACAGCCCATAACAAATAGACCTCCGTCGAGGCAGATTATGACTCTGGGCGAGGGGAACAAACCCCTGAGGACCTGCTTTCCCAGCTTCCAACCTCTCACCGCTCCCCACTGGCCCTGGGCTCCCTAAATCCATCCTTGTCATTTGCTGGATATACGGTAGGGGGGTGCCAACTTACAAGCTACATGGGCACTCCCCCTGGGTGACCCAAAATTCTGCTCAGGAGGCACAAATCCCTGATGTCCCACTTCCCCTACTTCCATTGTCCTCAGCCGACAATGGACAACCTGGAGTTTCCCTCCTATCTGGGCATATTGAATTTACGGGTTTTGTGGGGATTATAGGGTTTATGGGGGGGGGGGCAAGCACTCGGGCAGAGCCCTCACTTCTCCGAAGGGCTCTCACCGCCCCATAGGCAATCCCCATAGGCAATCCAGTGACCACTGTGACCGGTTTATCGAGTACTTTGTAGATAAGATCGCTCGCATCCGCCATAATTTCGGTACCACAGATATTGCAGAGGATCATCTTGGGGCTATGGATGCCCCGTCCTGTCCTGTTTTGTGGGATCAGTTTCAGATGATGTCGCCTGCTGATGTGAAGTCGTGCCACCACTTGCAAACAAGATCCATGCCCGTCCTAGTTGGTGAAAGCCAGTCAGGAGATGTTATGGCTGTTGCTGGCTGGGGTGGTTAGAGGAAGGCAGGGTGCCTGACTGCCTGAAAGAGACTGTGGTTAGGCCCCTGCTCAAGAAACCATCTCTTGACGCTGATGCTCCTGCCAGTTATCGGCCAGTCTCTAACCTTTCCTTTTTAGGGAAGGTTATTAAACGGGCTGTGGCACAGCAGCTCCAGGAACTTCTGGACTGCACCAGTTTCCTTGACCCCTTTCAGTCTGGTTTTCAATCTGGGTATGGTACGGAGACTGCATTGGTGGCCTTAGTTGACGATCTCCGTCTGGCATTGGACCAGGGTCGTCAGACCTTACTGGTCCTGCTAGACCTTTCGGCTGCATTTGACACAGTCGATCACGAGGTGTTGGTGACTTGCCTGCGGGACCGTGCCTGGATTGACGGAATAGTCTTGGACTGGTTTCGTTCCTGGCCGGGAGAACTCACTGGGTGGTCTTGGGGGAGTGTATGTCTCCTCCCCCGGGGACCTCACGTCTGTCCCCCCTCTTGTTTAGCATCTATATGCAGCCATTAGGGGAGATCGTGAGAGGGTTTCAGGGCATGCAGTGTCATCGGTATGCTGATGACACTCAGCTCTACCTCTCCTTTTCCATCGACCCAGGTCATGGTCTCCCTATTTTCCCAGTGCCTGTCAGCTGTGGGGGCTTGGATGAGGTGGAGCCATCTGCAATTGAATCCTGACAAGATGGAGGTGATGTTGGTGGGCGAGGACTTGGGGGACCTGTGGGTAGTTGAATCTCCACTTGTTGGGGAGGGGGGGTTGCCCTCCCATGGTCTCTCAAGTGCGGAGTCTGGGTGTGCTCCTCGATTCTTGGCTCAGCCTGGAATCTCAGGTTGTAGCTGTGGCGGGGAGTGCATTTCAGCAGTTACATCTTGTCCGGCGGCTTTGGCCATATCTTTCAGACTCCGACCTCACCACTGTCATCCATGCCTTCATCACCTCAAGGCTGGATTACTGCAACGCACCGGGCCAGGTTCAAGGTGCTGGTTTTAACCTTTAAAGCCCTTCACGGCCTAGGCCCTGCTTATCTGCGGGACCGCCTCACTACTCATGCGCCCGTGCGACCCTTGTGATCGTCCGTGAGAGCCTTTTTGGATGTTCCCCGGGTGAGGCAGGTGGCCACCGATGCTAAATCATTTTCGGTGGCCACCCTTGTGCTGTGGAATTCGCTCCCGGAGGAGGCTCAGTTGGCCCCCACTCTCCTGTTATTTTGGCGTTTATGTAACGCCTGGCTATTCCTCCAGGCCTTTGGTGAGGGGGAGGGGCGGGGAAGTGTTCCCCCCCCCCCTTGCCCCCCACATATTTGTGAATTTTTAATTTTTAAATTGTTTTATTATTATTGTCTGCAGCCCCAGGCTGCTCTGTGGACAGGAGGTGTGGGATAAAAAACTTATATAAAAGTAAATAGGGAGATGGATTTCTGCTTCCTGCAACCCTTCACTTTGCTCCAGCTAGGATTTCAATTCAACTCCAGTACCCCTTCACTGCTGTCTTCACCCCAACTGTTTCATCCTGCCTCCAGAACCTTCCCCTTACCTCACTGGTCCCTGCTTCCCCTTCTCCCACACATGCACTCTCCCACCCACATCCCTCCTTCTCCCTCTCTGTTCCCTCCTCTCCTGTTACATTCTGTTCCTGCCCCCTCCCTCACAGTTCCTGATGCCCTTGTTCCCTGAGCCTTTTCCCTTCACCCCCTCCCTCATCCCTTCTGCCCTTGTTCCCTGCCCCCTTTTACCACTGGTCCTTTCCCTTGTCCCCCACTCCACTTCCCTCCCTGTTCCCTTCACGCCCTCTCTCCTACTCCCTTACCCCTACTTCACCTGTCCCTTCCCCAGTGCACAATCCTCTCCCTGCTCCCTCCTCAGGTGCACAATCATGTTCCTGCTGCTCTATGCAGCAACACTAGGAGAAGGAGGCAGTGAGGTGCAGACCTGGCCACCCCATCTCGTTAACCCCTCCCCCATCTGGGCTGGGCTTAGTGGCTACCTACCTAGGCCCAGCAGTGAGTAAACTAGGAGTAGGAGAGCAGCCTTCTCCGCTTTCCCCTCTCCCATCAGGGAAGCAAGAAGAGCCCCCTCCCCATGCTGTAGGAAGGTCCAGGCCCAGAGCAGAGCATAGAGGGACCCTCCGCATCCCTCTCTGGCTAGGCTAGCCTCTTCTTTTGCACATGTGCCTGTTGACTGCGGGTGGGGCATGTAAGAAAGCCAGCAGCGGCACCATCAGGGGCTGAAGTTTGCCACTCTCAGCCTCCTGCATATGTGCTCTTGCTCCCCACACCCGGACCAGCTCTGGGCCCCGGTGGGCCTTCCACAACCCTGGGCGCAACTCAGCCCCCCAGCACCATGATCCCTACGCCACTGAATAATACTAAAAACTTTTCCAAGTACTTCGGAAACAAGAAGCTTGCTAGAGAGTCACTTGGGCCGTTAGATGATGATGGGGTGAAAGGAAGGATAAGAACATTGTAGACAAGCTGAATGAATTATTTGCTTCAGTCTTTATTGTAGAGGATTTTTTGTTTATTTCTTTATATGCTGGGAAGATACCCATGCCGGAACTATGTTTTGTAGGTGATGAAGTGGAAGAATTGTCACAAATCACTGAGACTTGTTATGGGAAGGGGCCAGGGAAGGAATAGGACCAAGAGAAGCAAGGGTTGTACCAACTCCCACACACTTTCTCGCTCACTCTGGGGTCTATATGCTCTTTGCGGGGGGAAAACAACCCCTCAGGAGCTTGGCTGGCTCTAGTGTTCCCTGCTGGGAACAGGCCAGATCATGGGGGGGAGTCAACACGGCCCTGAGCTCAGCCCCCACTGGTTCGTACTCAGCCGCTTGCACAATTGTACAGCCCCAAGCCCCACACCATGACACGCCCTCAAGAGTGCTCTGGGGGAAAGAACAGGGATGTGAAGCCAAGTGGGGGGAGAGGGGTCAGACCCCCAAGGGACTAAGAGGGGGATGAACAGGGACCACACTATATAAGGAACACAGGGCGGAGGGACCATACAAGGGAGGTAAGGAGGGGGTGAATTACAGGCATGCCTTTGCTCACACCACAAGGTTCCCTTGCACACGCACACAGCCTATCTCCCTCTCCACTCCGCTCTGATTTTGCTCTCACGCTCCCAATCTCTCTGACCCGCACCCTCTCACGTCACACTCACCCGACCTGCACACGCTCCTCAGCCACGTCCTCACTCTCGCACACATGCTCGCTCTGTCGCACAATCCTCCACAATGCTCTCTTCGCAGGGGGCTGCGCTGATCACCGGCACTGCTGTAGTGACTGAGCCCCCCTCTTAAGCCTCTAGCCACGCCCCTTCTGCACACGTATGCGCATGGAACATTGCACCAGCTCTGGAGGCCCCGCCCCCTCGCCGTGCGGCGCTACAGGAGGAATCCCCGTGTGTGCATGCTGCCGTTTCCCTGCTCTGCTCCTCCCACCTGGGAATATCTTTTCTCTGCCCTTCTGACGGGCGTATTGGCTACGTCCCTGTCCCTGGAGGAGCCGGAAACGGCCGTGACGGTAGCGGGCTCTAATATGGCTATGGAAGAGGTTTTAGAGCAAATTGACAAGTTAAATAGTAACAAATCACCAAGAGCAGATGGTATTTGCCCCAGAGTTCTGAAAGAACTAGGGTATGAACCAACTATTGGTAATTTGTAACCTATCGCTAAAATCTGCCACTGTACCTGATCTGTTAATGATCTGAAAAAAGGAGTAAAGAGTGAGGTGATCATATTTGCAGATGACATAAATTTATTTAAGGTAGTTAAAACCGTAGATAAAATGGATTGTGAGGAATTGCAGGAGGATCTTGTGAGGCTGGGTGACTGGGCAGCTACAGAACAGATGAAATTTAAGCTGCGCTCTGATGTTACATTGGGGTGGGGGAGGACTTACACAATCATGATCGTGACTCTGTAGTTGTGAGAATGCTCCAGTCCCCTTTTATCACATTAGAACACTTGCACATCCCCAAATGTAGCCTTTACAAGGACACACATTCTCATGTGATAAAAGGGGATTAGTGCATTCTCACAGGTGCTAATCGTGGCATTTACAGAGCCACGATCGTGATTGCGCAAGTTCTCCTCCCATGTAACATTGGAAAGCAGCCTTAATGTTGAGAAGTGCAAAGTGATTGACATAGGGGAAAATAATCCAAACTAGATGTACACAGTGCTGGGTTCTAACATAGGGGTTACCACTCAGAAAAAGGATCTTGGAGTCACTGTGGACAACGCATTGAAATCCTCAGCTCAATGTGGGCGGCCAAAAAAGCAAACAGGATGTTAGGAATTATTTGGAAAGGGATAGAGAATAAAATTGTGTGAATATTGTGTGCAGTTCTGATTGCCCCATCTCAAAAAAGATATGGTAGAACTAGAAAGGGTATAGAGAATGGCAACAAAAATGATAAAGTATGGAACGGCTCCCATACAAGGTGTGGCTTGATAGGTTAGGGCTCTTTAGATTGGGAAAGAGATGGACGAGAAGGCATATGATAGAAGTTTATAAAATCATTAGTGGTGTAGAATGAGTGAATAGGGAATGGGTATTTACCCTCTCAAATAGTACTAGAACTAAGGGACACTGTGAAACTAACTGGTGGTAGATTTAAAATAAATAAAGTATTTATTTATTTATTTATTTATTTATTTATTTATTCACTCAATGCACACTTAACGTGTGTAATTTGTTGCCAGAGGATGTGGTCAAGGCCAGTAGCATAGCTGGGTTTAAAAAAGGATTGGATACGTTCTTGGAGAGTAGGTCCTTTAGCAGCTACTAGGCAAGCAGGTTTAGGGAATGTAACTTCTTACTGTCAGGAGCTGAGAGTGGACAACAGGGAATGGGTTGCCCCATTGTGACCTGATTGGGTACTTCTCTCAAGTGACCGAGATTGGCCATTGTTGGAGGCAGGATGCTGGGCTCGATGGACCATTGGTCTGACCCAGTATGGCACTACTTGTGGTTTTTTTTAATGAGTAGAATCCTGTCAGTTCTGACTCTGGGAGTCTTGGGTGAGCTGGAGACAGGGAAACCTGGTGCTCACTCCTCTTACAGTTCACTTGAGACTCTCAGAACTGATAGGATAACACACACACCCCTCTTCCTGGCTGCCAGTGAGAGTCTGCCTGTCTGGAGAGCCAGAGCCAGAGCCAGACAGGACTGATGTTCCCCAATGCCCATGCCCAGCCTGCCCAACAGGCTTCAGCCTTGCCCTGACAGTGTCTATACTTTTAAACATAGGCTGCCAAAAAATCATGAATATTCAAGGATCAAAAACCCTTCAATTTAAAAGGAGTTAAGGCCGTTACAAATTCACTCGTGTTCCAAAAAGCATGGTAATTAGGAGTTAAGGCTCCCACCGTAACTTGCATGCCATGTAAACAGTAAAGATGTTGAACAGTCTCACATTGTGCTGTTTACAGAATAGGCTCCATACACCCACACTTTGCCTTGGTCTAATGGTCTTTCAGCCTCAATCTCTGCAGATTGGGGTCAACACTGAAGCTGGGGACAGCAAGCTCCTCCCCGCCCCATCATTATGGATGTGATCCTGGTCTCCACTGTAGTTGCAATTTCTTCTTCGTTTATAGCTCTCCTCTCAGGCAGCAGCTCAAGTGCATCTGCTTACTACACAGGGCAAGCAAATATCCTAATATATCATGCATTACGAGTACTATACTGTATTGGAAAGGGATTTCGCTGTCTGTGGGCTGTGGCTCGCAATTGAGAATTAGCTGCCATCTGCTTTCCCCTCAGGTACAGCCCTTATAACAGGATTAAGCTACTCATCCCATACCCATAAACCTTGTTCCCTCATATATACACCCCCCCAATTATTTGGATATCCTGTTCCCATCCCAGCTGAAAACAAATATGAAAAATATGCATACACTTAGCCCCTACCCCTGATTGTCTCCCAAACCTTTTCCCTGAATTCACACCACCCATCTCTCGGCCTTCTCCCCCCATATATACCCCGCCACCACCTGGGTACCCCCTCCCCATACAAGCACTGCTCCCCACCTCTGCCTGCCCCCCCATCTTGTCCGTGCATATACATCATCCATTTCTCAGCTTTTCCCCCCATAAACAGTCCCTCAGCATCTGGCTGCTCCCTCCCCATACAGATACTTCTCCCACTGCCTGGCTGCCCTCAATCTTGTGTCCCTATACACGTCTTACATCTATCAACCTTGTTCCCCTATATACGCCCCCCTCTCCCCAGTACTCAACTGTTCTGTTCTCCACAACCCAAATGAAAACATAGAGGGAAAGAAGGGGACCAGGAGGCAGCAAGCTTCAGTGTTGCCCCCAACCTGCAGAGGAAGAAGATTGGGGCTGAAAGACCAAGGCAAAGTGTGGGTGCATAGTGGTACCTTAAGTTACAGTTCCCATTCTTTTTGGAACATGAGTGAATTTGTAAGAGCCTTAACTCAAGTTCCTTTTTTTTTTTTTTTTTTTTTGGAAAGGGGAATACACTAAATTCTCCCCTCCTACAACCCAGAAGTCCTGGTTCCCTGCCCCCCTGCTCAAATCCACTAGCCCCCAGTTCCCTCCCACTGAACTCAGAGTCCTGGTTCCCAACCCCCTCCTTTAACCCACTAGCCCCTACTCCCCTCCCATTGAACCCAGGAGTCCTGCCTCCTAACATCTCTCATCCCCGCTTTCCAAAGGGACTTAAAGAGCTGGTGGCTCTCTGCAATCCTAATTAGTGATTTTTGTCCTCCTGATACTCGGGTTAGAATCTCAAACGAACTCTTCATGGCTGGCACCGCTCCCTTCTCCCTCTGCTCCAGAATTAATTGACAATTTGACACTTCTCTTTAATGATATGCCACTGAATCTCACCAGAGTCCTGCTAGCTTTTTATCTTGATTCCATGTCCATCCTCGCGTAACCAGCTAGCCCACCCGATGGATCTGTGCCAGCATTCTGTGCACGCATGACATCTTAAGAACCAGTTCTGTCTCCAATTTTTAGACTCCTATAACTCAGCCATTTCTCAACAGGTCTGTCTGAAATTTGGACACTATTTGGCCTCATCCAAACAAACATCCCTACAATATTTCACTGTGATAGGATAAACATGTGCACCACATAAGCAGTAAAGACATTGTACAGTCTCTCATATTGTGCTTGCTTACAACTTAGGCTCTATGAACTCACCTTGGTCTTTCAACCCCATCTTAAGAACCTCACTCTCCATTGGATAACAGGAAATTGAAAACATCATAACTTAAAAACTACGCAAACTATTTTCAAAATCTAAACTCTGGAATGGACTAGACTGCACATTTGATTTTTTATTTTTTTTTTCCTGACACCGCTACGCCGCCTGACAAATAACATTAAACACACTTTTCTATATCAAGTGAAACTGGTTGTAAAAAACAGGGGGGGAAACAGTTCTGCCTCCAATTTTCAAAGTCCTATAACGTGGCTGTTTCTCAACAGATCTGCCTGACACTTGGATAGCATCTATCCCTCACCCAAGCAATCCTCCCTACACATTTTCACAGTGATAGTATAATCTTCTCAATTTTGTAACAAGTGGGAATGATTGTGATTTTAACAGAGTGCAAGCTGCCTTTCAATTCTGTAATACTCAAAGGTATATTTGCTACTTTTAGCTGGTCTAGAGCAAGAAACCATATACCCTCATAGACCTGGGACTGGATAATACAAATTAATTTGACTTATCCAGAAAGTCAAATTATGAAAGGTGTAGGTTCATACCAATGGGATGGACTCCACTTTAACCAAAATGGAACTCAGCTGCTGATGCTAAAAATTAAAAAGGTTATAGAGCTGTTTTTAAGCTAGAATCTGTGGCAAAGCCAATGGGTGCTGAGAAGCATGTGGTTTGGGCCGAGGCATCTCCAAGGGATGCTGTTAATTTGGAGGAATTAGAATATCCTAATTTAGAGGATAGGAAAAAAGCCAAGAGAACTCTGGTGGAAATCTGTGCAGAACAGACTAAATTAAATTATTCTAAAATTACAGAAACAGTTACTTATAATGAGCAGAATAAGAGTAAAAAGAATACATTTATTTTAAGTGTTTATATAAAAATGCTAGAAGTCTAAGAAGTAAGAGGGGTTTAGCACTAAACGAAGATAATAAACATAATAGAAATTCCAGAGACCTGGTGGAATGAGGATAATCAGTGGGACACTAATACTAGAGTGCAAAATATATCAAAACGACAGAGCAGATCAAGCTGAGGGTGGGGTAGCACTATATGTTAAAGACAACATGGAGTCAAGTAGCATTAAAATTTTACAGGCAGTGAACTGTACTCTGGAATATCTATGGATAGAAATTCCATGCGAAATAAGAAAGTGTATAGCAGTGAGACTATGGTATTGATTCCCTGTTTAGGACAGTGAGACTGACTATTAAATGCGAACAGAGACAAAATGCAGGGCTCAATGGACCATTGGTCTGACCCACTACGGCACTACTTATGTTCTTATGTAAGTGGATTCCACTGTACGCTTTAGAGGGAGGTCTATAGTAGAATGACACACTGTGACAAAAAGGGTGGAGTAGGGTTAAAAATAGAAAAAAGGGGGGGGGGAAACCCCTGACTTCATGGACGGTCCCTATAGACCTCTTCTAAATCAACTGTAAAATAATACAGAATTCTAAACCGTGTTCTGACACTAAAGCAGAGCAGTACTATTCATCAGACTGTCAATTATAATTGCTGAAATTCTCTGATATGCTCCTAAAACCTTAAGGAAAATCACTGTGCCACCTAAATGGTTTTAGTAACCAATTTTTTTCAACAATACCTCAGTGTTGTTCTATTCAAGTACAAAGAGACAGCATCTGCTCTGAATAGCTTAAAAATACCTAAAGGGACAGATGTAGGACAGGAAATAAGTTAATGGTCTCGACAGATAGATGTGCGCAAATTGTAGGCAGATACCGATCTCAAATTACCCTTTGGCCATGTGCAGCTGAAGATCTCCTGAGAGAGATGGGCCTTCAGGATGGTCGTGAATGAGACTTGTTGAGGAAGAGTGTTCCCTGCATCCTGGCAGGGTTACCAGTACTTGCAATTTTAGAATCCTAAAATTGGAAGAGGCTAGAATTGAGTGTCATCTACTCCGACCTGCTGCTTGGATGCAGGATGTTTACAGCTACAACATCCCCAACAGATGGCTATCCGACCTCTTTTTGAAAACTTCCGGTAATGGAGAGTTTGCGACCTCTCTGGGCAACTTGTTCCATTACTGAACAGCTTTTACTTGTAGGAAGATTTTCCTGATATTTAACCAAAATCTATCTACCTTGAAATGTGAGCCCATCATTTCAAGTCTTGTAATGAAGAGCAGTCCCCTTGCCATCCTCTTTGTGGGCAGCCCCTATCCTTCATGACTGTTTCATCTGGCTGGAATGGGAGCTTCAGAAATGAATGACAGACGATGTGTTTTTCTTGGGTGAATAGACAGGCAACTCCAACACAGCCTAGCCAACTGCTTCCCATCCCCTGGTTCAATGTAAAGCCTGGAATGTACCTGCTGGTGGTGAGATGAGCAAGTTTTTGGGCCACACAGGGCTTTTCCTCAGGCATGTACCTTAGCCGGCTCAGGAATAAACTGAACAGATTTAGGACCGGTATATAAGGTGGCAGAAATGGGTGGGAGTGGGTAAGACAAGGTAACTGCTGCTGTTACTGTCTTATCCCCTTCCACCCATTTCTGACTCCTTATATACCTGCCTTAAATTTGCTCAGTTTATATATTTCTGACTGGCTATGCTACATGCCTGAGGAAGGGCCCTGTGTCGCCCGAAAGCTTTATTTATTGATTTCTTTCTTTACTTATTTATTTATTATCCCACCCTTTCCCAAGGCTCAGGGTGGCTAGCAACCTATATAAAAATATTAAAAACCATAAAAACAGAATACAAAAATCTCACAAACCCTCCAACTACCCCCACAGCCCCCAATAAAACTGCCCCATACCACCTCCCCAAGTCCTACTCCAACCCCCTCACAACCCTACACCAACCCACCCAGAAAACCCCCTATCCCTGCCTATGAAACACAGCTATACTACTGGCCTTGATCACATTCTCTGGCAACAAATTCCACAAGTTAGTTGTGCACCGAGAGGGGGAAAAAAAATTTCTTTTATGGTTTAAGTCTGCTGCCAGTTAGTTTCATTGGTTGTCCCCTAGTTTTAGTACTGTTTGAGACAGTAAATAGCCGTTCCCTATTTCCCTATTCTACACCACTCGTGATTTTATAAACTTCTATTGTATCTCCTGTCGCTGAAGAGCTCTAACCTATCCAGCCTCTCGCTGTATGAGGGCCATTCCATACCCGTTATCATTCTTGCTGCCCTTCTCTGTACCTTTTCTAGTTCTACCAGGTCTTTTTTGAGATGGGGTGACCAGAACTGCACACACTATTCAAGGTGCGGTCACACCATAGATTTATATAGAGGTATTACCATGTTTTCCCTTTTATTCTCTCTCCCTTTCTGAATAATTCTTAACGTCCTATTTGCTGTTTTGTCGGCCGTCACGCTGAGCTAAGAATTTCCATGTATTGTCCACAATGACTCCAAGATCCTTTTTCTGAGTGGTAACCCCCTACTTTAGAACCCAGTATTGTGTACATATCGTTTGGATGATTTTTCCCTATGTACGTCACTTTGCACTTGTCAGTATTAAATTTCATCTGTCCTTTAGAGTGCCTCCACATGAGCTTCGAGGGGCCAATCCCTGCATAGCCCCGTAGTATGCAAGTTCAGCTGCCACAGTGCAGGGCAAGCACAAGAAGCTTGGGGGATGGTCAGAGGAAGCCGGGGCGGGCCTGCCACTGTCGGAGCGGCTTCCAACCTTAATCCCACCCCTAGCTGTGATGTGGCCGTGTCTGCTGGGCAGCAGCTCAAAGCCTAGTTGCTGCACGGCGGGGCAGAAGGAGCCCAGGTACATGGGTAACCATGCCCCTGTTGATAAAGGCTGCTCCGGGGTGCGTCCTTGAAATTTTTCTGAGGACCTGTCGTAGAACAGCCAGCTGGTTGCCTCTCCCCGGGGGAGGGGCGGGGGCATCTAGTGGCCGCTCGGAACACAGGCCACTGCATCTTGTGGCCCAGCTGCCCAGGCCATTGTCAGTGGGAGGGGGTAGGAAGGGGAGAAGCGCCACCCACTCACACCTTTCGCACACAAGGGAGCTCTGTTTTGTGAACTGCGAGGGAAGGAGGCCCGTCAGGATAGTGTTTGGGTCTGTTTGTGTGCTTACGCACTCTGAACCTTGACCCCTATCATCATAGGGCACAGAGTTGGGGAACAAGGAAGGGGGTCCAGCCTCGCCACGTGCACTCGTCAGGGAAATGGCGAGGAAGGTTCATGAGGGAAGTGCCAGGTCCACGGGGGGGGGTCCCAAGGTCCACAGATAGGGTTCACGGGGCTTACACACTCCAAAGGCTGTCTCTTATACACATCTAGATGTGTATAAGAGACAGGTCCCAGAGCCTTTTTCCCCGCTGCTTTCGCCCTTGGCGCCTCCGGTTGGGGGGGCGCCTGTACTGGAGGCGGCGTTGGGCTTCTGGGTGTCGGTAAGGGGGTTCTTGTGTATTCGGGGGGGCCGCCACGCCGGGCAGTGGCGGCGGCGACTGACAGCCATGAGCCACTGCGTCTTGTGACCCGGCTGTTATGTGGTTATGGCTAAGGCATGGTAGCCTGCCCACAGCATCTCATGTGACTGCACTCCTTGTTGGCCAGGATTAACAAAGGGTACTCTTGCATACTGGCTAGGATTATAGAATGGTTCCTTAGTAAACACTACAGTAAGTTTCACAATGTGGAGTACTTTTTGAAAACTTCAGCTGTTAAGTAAGAATAGGCCCCACCACCCTCTTCCCCCAGCAAGAGAGCAAGGAAGACTTGCTGTAGCTCCAACGTAGGGTGATTGCAGAGCCAGCAGGCAGTAGACTCTTCACTCTCAGTTGGATGGCATGGCATGCCATATGAAAACGCTGATTTTTGCAGTTGTTTGCAGCCTGTACCCACATGGTCATATGCAGCCAGCAGTCTCACAAGAGTGCACAAGATCACTGGGTTTCAACTCTAGTGCAAAGCAGGCTTTGGGCCAGCTCTTCAGTGTCTCAATATTTTCTTAAATTAAATTTTCTAGCCCTCACTATTTCACATTTTCAGGCTTTTCTAAAGAACTGGAAACTTAAATACATTCATGATTTCGGGAGGCATAACTCATCACTTTTTAATATTTGGTGGTGGTATGGGTGTCAAAAATATTGATTTAATGTAATAGTCTATTATTATTATTATTAGCAAGCATTTATATAGGACAAGCCATGTACCTGGTGCTTTACAAATTAATTGAATAGACACTGTCCCTGCCCTAGGGCTTACAATCTGAGTGACCAGGGTGGGGTCAGAGGGAGAGACAAGGAGTGTAACATTCATGAAGATGTGAGGTCCCAGGTGGACGTGCTTGGCTTGGTTACATCAAGAATGATGGCTGGTTGGTCCATGTGGTGAGGATATGAGTACACAGACCTCAGGTAACAGATTGTACCGGATGGAGGGTATCAGCAGGAGTTAGGTGAGGGGAGCGAGAAGTCGGGGAGAGCAGGGCAGAGAAGGTGGGTCTTGAGGCGGGATTTGAAGGTACAAAGGGAGGGGGCGAGGCGGATATGGGCAGGGAGGGAGTTCCAGGCATGAGGGGCAGCTAGGGAGAAGGGACAAAGGCGGTTAGGGGAGCAGAGGAGGCATGGGAGGGCAAGAGGGGACAGAGGAGGAGCGGAGTTCACAGACTGGAGTACGGAGGGAAATTAGCGCAGAGAGGTAGAGGGGAGCGAGGTTATGAAGAGCTTTATAGGTGAAGACTAGGAGCTTGTGCAGGATTCGTTTAGGAAGGGGGAGCCAGTGAAGAGAGGAGAGGAGGGGGCTGCATGTGGTGACGAGCGAGGTGGATAACCGTGGCAGCAGGGTTTTGGACAGAGATAAGGGGAGAAAGGTGAGAGCGGGGGAGGCCAGTGAGAAGGAGGTTACAGTCTAGCTATCTGGAAAGATAAATCCTTCTTTGCCCTTATCTTACTGTCAGAGTGGCTGAGTGTCATTCCTAAGGACTAGCAGAGCCGATTGCTGAGATGCTGGCTCACTGAGGTCAAAGGGCATCTCTCATTTCCCCCTTCCTGTTTCTCTTTTTCACCCCTGGATGTTTGCATTTTTTCTCAGTAGTTTCCTCTGCCCAGTATTGGTACTTGGAATTTAAGAACCCTGTAGGAGCATGGCAAAACCTCTGAGGTCAGAGAAAATGCCCCACCTTCTTAGTGTGTCCAAACCAAATGGTTAATGCTTAGCCTGGGCAGACTGATTTTTAAAATGTGTAACGAAATTAAGGCCCTTTTTACATGGCTGCTGCTCGTGGAGGAAGGCAACAGCTTGGTGCCTGTCCCGCAAGTGCTCTGTCCTGGACCGGTGGAGCATGTCGTCCATTTTTGCCCGGTCCCTTCTCCCCTCCCCTTGCAGGACCTGTCTATTGAGGGCCTTCACTTCCCTCTGCTCATCTGCTAGCTGCTTGGTTTCCGCCAGCAGTTCCCTCCCCAGGTACTCCCTCCTCCTCCTCTGGTTGCAAGCCTGCATCTCCTGGTTCCTCTCTGCACTCCCAGTGGCGACACTGCTCTGGACCAGGCTGCTCGTCTGTGGATGACATGGGTACTTTTGTTTAGCATGGGGCTTGGGATTTGCTATGGTCTACCTATTCTGCCTCCTTGCCCTGTGCTGGGGTGGGGAAAAGCCCCCCACCTTTCTGACTCCTTGGGAGGGGATGGGGCCAGCTGCAATGCTGTGCCCCTGTCCCTTTTGTGTCACCCTGCCACCTCCCGCCACTGTGCCCATGTCTCTGTGATCTACCATCGGTATCCTGGCTGCCGTGCTCCAGGATGGCCTCCGGATCCTCCACGTCCTCCTCCTGGGCCTCCACCACCACCTCCTGCACCTCTAGGTCCCCTTGAGTTGAGGGCGTAATAGCGGTCTGTCAATTCGGCCTTGCTTCCCTGCTGGGGCCCTGGCTGTCTTGCCTCCCCCCGCTCCCCCAATTCCTTGGGGTCGTTCTCTTACTAGGGTCGTAGTCTTCCTACTTTTGGGGGGCATCCCTGGTGCCCAGCCGCTCCCCGTGCGCCCCCTGTCCCTGTGGGTTTTGACCCTGTGGGTTTCGGGGGCGGACGAGGAGGGTGATGTTGCCAGTGGCAGCTTCCAGGGACGACGCCTCCACCTCTAGGATGGGGGTGTGTCCTCCCGTTTCCTGGCTGGCCTCACCGGGGGCAGTGGGCTCCCCGTGCTCCGAGGGTTTGGGCAGGGTGTGTGTGTTGTCTTCACCCTCTTTCTGCCCCTGCCGAAGGTCGAGCCGTGTATGCGGGAGGCCACAATCTCCCCGTCCGTGCAGAGGAAGCGACCTCGCTCCTTTGCAAACACATGTATGCACATGGCACAGCCAGACTTGAAATTATTGTCCTGGATATGTTTGTATCCCGATCTCAATTCCTTTGCCTGCTGCATTCATTGGGCCCCATCCCTGTTGTACCCCATGTTGTACTGCATCTCCTGGGCGATGGCTTCATAGACAGCAGTGCACCAGATCTGCCTGGACCTTTTCAGCCCCCCACAGATGTATGAAGTCCAGGATCTCTTCCCTGGTCCAAGGGTTCCCCTTTTGGGTTCCACTTGTGGGGGCCCGCCTGGTGGCTGTGGTGGCAGTGGAGCAGGTGCTCTCCTGTAGGGGGAATGCATCTGGGTGAGCTGTTGTCTTGCTGTACCCCTGTTGGTGCTATGGGGTGTTCCTTCCCTCCCCCCCCCGGGGTTCCCGTTGTTTTACCTGATTGCCACGGAGGCCCTCCTTGGCTGTCTTCCCCAGCTGTGCTGCAGAATGTGGGTGCTCTCCTGTGGGGGGTGGAGCTGTCGGTGGTCTGCCCGGCCAAAACCGGGCATGTACTTGGGGCTTGTCTGTGCCCTCCCCTGTGTGGGTGGGGTTCCCCTGTCTTACCTCACTGTTGGAGGCGCTGCTCCCTGGGCCGCATTGCTGTTGGTGGGGGTAGGGGTGCAGCCGGCGCTGCGTTGCACCCTCTCCCCTGTGTCGTAACAAGAGAGCTGTCATTAGACAATGCGACCACAGCTCCCCGGCACCAGTGACCTAGGCCCCCCCATCTGACCTGAGGTCCCTCAGCTTACCCTGCCCTGTCCTGCGTGTGGCATGGTGCTGGCTCCCTTTGTCTTGTCTTAGGCTTTGCGGCCTGACATGTTGGGGAGCCGGCGCACCCATGTCCTCACTTCTCCTTTAAGGGCTCCCAGCCAGATGTTCAGCGTATCTCCCGGTGGGTGTGTCTGTTTGTGGGCTCCTGTGGTGCCTCTCTAGTTGTCTCTTGCTGGCATCAGCAGACCCTTCTTGTGGGTGGGTGTGCTTCCCCGTTTGTACGGACGTCTGGGTGTTCAAAACCCATCTCCACCCCCACCCACCTCCACCCACGGAGCATGCTGGCTCCTTCTCAATTGCTCTGTGGGTGTTGATGGGTGGGTCATGGGAGCATGTACACCCACCCGGTGCCGTTTACACGGACGCTCTCCCACCCATCTAATGGGTGGAGATAGGTGGGTGGCCTCCATGTGAAAACGGCCTGTATATGCCCATCCACTTAGTTGATCTAGGACAGGGATGGGGAACTTTTTCCTTCCTGGGGGCCACTTCAAAACTTAGTACAAGCTCCAAAGGCCGCATAGAAGTTGGGGGTGGGGATGCATGCAACAAAAAAAGGGCCCAGATCATGGGTTGTGCAATGGATCTGTCCCCTATCCTTCTGTGGTTGCCCTCATCTTTGCTTCCTTACTCTGAGCTCAGTTTTTCAATGGCTAGAGGCTGGATCTGGATTGAGGGGCCAGATTCAGGAACTGGAAAGGGGCCATATAAAAGCTTGCTGTGGGCTGTGTTTGGCCCCCAGTGTGACGTTTCCCCCCAATCTTGGACTGGGTGATAGTGTTTCTTTTATAAGGTAGACAACTGCAGTTCCCAGTAATGCTTTGCTCTTTCAGATGTGACACTTTCAAATGGTAAACATACCCTGGAAAGCACCACGTGCTAATCCATCACGCATTTATGTATAAACACTTCTGCCGTCTATTTTAGCATGTCATTTTTGGAAGGTAGGGGTGGTGGACCCTTCTTTCATGGATTGCCATGGAGTTGTCCTGTGTAAAGTGTTCACATGCAACAAATTCCTGGTGCTTTCTGCAGATTTTCAACTAGCTTGAGTACGAAAACACTTACTTACGTTTTAAAATGAAATGTTCACTAGGAATAGTTTCTCCAGGGCTACATCTCTACTGATGATCTTTCCCTCCACCATATTTGTCTGCTGAAATATAATTTCCACGCAGTGGTTAGTTCTTCTCCCTTCGCACCATTCCTATCTGTCTCTTTGGCTGATTTCCAGCTGGGATCTCCTCTGTCTCCTCTGCTACTTACCTGATAATTTGCCACCATCCACTTCTTTCCCCAGTTAATCCCTTCATGCTCAGTTACCATCAATTTCTTTAGCCACCCATTCTTGTATGAGATTTTTATTTGTCTTTTTTAAAAGTGAATTAGGGGTTTGATATTAAAGCTGGGATATGATTTCTATTGAATAATGTAGAAGATGAAATTAAACACTCCCTCCCCCCCTTTTATTATTTTAATTGTTGTTGACATATTCACAGTTTTTCTTGCATATATTTGTCATTATAAATTATGACTAATTTCCTGTGAATAATTTTTGGCCTGTAGGTTACCTGCAGTCAGGTCAATTCAAATGACTAATTTTCCAAACTCGAGCTGCCTTGGTTGGGAGTGAGTTCACAGGGCATGTTTCTCTTCTCCGAGAGGGTGAGCGTATCTGGGGTACTCGGTGTAAATCAGCACAATTCGCATGTGACTTTTGAAGAGTACTCTGCAGTGTGCTGTGCTAGACAAAGTATTCCTGCCAGAAAACTCATTTGTTGGTTCATCTTGCAAAAGTACAGAAAACTCATAAGCACATTCCAAACAAATCAGCTTTAGATATTCCAGTGACTACTTGCGGAATCGCATCTTTGTGCCCATTAAGTAATGATGGCAATCACGCAGAAGGGGCAGAGGTGAGAAGTCCCTTTTTAGTGAAGTTAGACTGTCTACCACCCAGATTGCAAACCAGAGCTTTAACTGGAGTTGTGGCATTTTGTAGAGGAACAGACAGCTCTAGAGAACACGAATGTTTATCATCTATGATTGCTGTAGTGGTGACTTCTTTCATTTGGATGCAGGCCTTGTCCTGTCTAGCAATCTGGGAAGGTTCTTCTGTTGACTTCTACTGCTGTACCTATTAAATTATTGTAGAAAGTGTCTACTGGGTCAATACGGCATGACTTCTTGCCTTCTGCTGTGAGCTAAGAGATAGGACTCTTCCTCTAGGAGGAGCAGGAAAGAGGAGATTCTAAAAGGAATCCTTAAAGTTGGCCATTCCAAGACCATGGAGAAATGCAGGCTAATAATATTCATTTTGTGGTGGCAGTTCACGAAATAGGGCTGGCTTGATCCCTTGCCTGCCTCAGGGCATGCAATTGCAGCTGCCACACTTTGGGCAGACAAGGGGAGCAGGCTACATGATGGTACACATTCCCCCCACCCCGGGAACCCAAGCTGGCCGCTGTCGGGTGTCCTGACACGCCCTGGGATGGGCTGAGGAGCCTGCCACACACATGGGCACCCAATCTGGCCCCACACACATGGGCTCCCAAGCAGCCCAATATCCTGCCCCCCCCCCCCCCCAAGCCGTGATGTGGCTTCACGGGAAGGAGGGAATATGCCTGCCGCTCCAGTGTCTTGGCGGACCTTGCCACAGGGGCAGGGCAGCATGGGGACTGGCCACGTTGGAGGTGGACTCTGTACCAGATTCTGGCAGAGGTACCCTACTTTGGGCAGTTCTGCTACATGCTGTGTCACTGGCCTTCCCCGGCAGATACATTGTGTAGTAGCTGACTGCCCGCCCCAGGGTGAACATCTGGTGGCTGACGGCAATATGATGCGCTGCATTGTGGGGTAAGGCTGCCAGATGTGAGGTCGCAGTGCCCAAATCAGGTTAGTGTCTCCTGTGGCTTCATCAATTGTCTCTATCTTTTACTTTTGGGATCAGCAGCACAACCGCATCCTCTCTCCAGACTCCCTTTCCCTTCATAGTTTTACCCTCCATGCGCCTAATGGCTCTAGTGTAGTTGACTATTTTTTGATACCTCCTACCGATTTTAGATCTATTAGATGGATGGAGGTGATCTTAAGATCAGATACTACTCACCACCTGATCCTGCTGGTATTAAAGCGAGACGGCAGGGAGATTGTGAACCATCCTGGGCTAGGTGGTGGTACCGTGGGGGGCCATGAAGGCAGGTTCAGAAGTTGTAGGAAGGGCCCCAGCAAACTGGTTGTGGCATTTAAGGATCTAATTAATCAACAGGAGGTTAAGGAGTTGTATGCCCAAACTTGTCTGGATAAATATTCCATCTCGGCCAGTTACGACCAACTTCTTCAGCTGCTGACTCCTATAACCTTCCGGGAAATTCCAATGACTAAGGGCCCTGGAAAATCTATCGGCATTGATTCAGAAAACTGTGGCCCGGAAGAGTAGGTTGTATCTGGGGTTTATGGTCCATATGAACCTACTCTTCCGGGCCACAGTTTTCTGGCAGTAGAATATCTAAAGAAGGCATTCGATTCCATCAACAGGAAACGACTGTGGATAAAGTTGAGAGGTACCTCCATAGAACCAAGGCTTTTGTTCTTGGTAATCCAGCTACACCAGGATAATTAGCTCCAGATCAGATTGGATAAGCATGGGTCCCTGTCGGCCCCAATTTTAGTACAAAGAGGGGTCAGACAGGGCTGCCTGCTGGCCCCGGTGCTTTTCAATCTCTACCTGAATGATTTGGTACCGTTTTTGAACTCGCAGGTTCACACAGGTGTTTACCTGTCATGCTTTATGCGGACAGTTCCATACTTTTGTCCCATTCCGCGATTGGTCTCAAGAGACAATTAGAGCTGTTTGGGAACTATTGCGCAAGTGAATTGCTGACGGTAAACTACTCTGAGTCCAAAATTCTGGTGATAGGTGCAAAGTCCAGGAAAAGACCACAGTCTTGGTCCATGAAAGGGAGGGCCATTGAACAGGTTAAGTCCTTCAAGTATCTGGGGGGTCATTATTTCAGCCCCTGCCTCCTGGAAAGGTCATTTTGATCAAGTTAAGACCCAGGCCAGGAAGACTGCCACGGCAATCTTGAAATTTTATTATGGCCAGGGTGGCTGTGTGGTCGCTGAAGCACTCTCCTTGTTTAGGGCCAAGGTGCTGGCCCAGGCCCTGTATGCAGCTCTGGTGTGGGGTCAGGCCTACCTGAGCAAATTGGAACCTCTTCAGAATGGGTTTCTGGCTTCCATTTTGGGTATTCCTCGTGGCTCTCCCCAGGTGATTTCTCGCTTGGAGACAGCTTCAGAGACCGTAGAGGTTCTTGCCATAAGACAATCAATAAATTCTTGGATCAGATTAGTCTCTGCTCCACTGGAGGAAAATACTCTCCTAAATATGGCATTAAAGTGTGGGCTGCTGGACCCATGGCAGGCGCAAGTATAATGACTAATTTCTCACCTGGGGTTCTCGCAAGAGGTCCTGAGGGAGGTGGGGGCTAAGGCATTAAAGAGACTAATACATCGGAGGCTTCGCGACCAATCTTGCCAGATGGTGCAGGCGCTGCTGGCCTCTCAGGCGGTGGCGTCTGGAATTGAAATTTATAACCCACAATCATCGGAATCCAACTACCTTTTTGTTTGGCAGGATTCTGCTAGGCGCATGGTCTTTTCCAAACTGTGGTGCAACTCTTTTCCCTCAGCCTTGGTAGCTGGAAGATTTGGGGGTATCCCAACAGACCAGAGGGGGTGTCCCTTGTGTGATATGGGAGAAGTAGACAGTACCCCATATCCTATTGAGATGCCTATGCTGGAGGGAATTTGTCTAAAATACCTGGGGGGAATCCTCCGGGAGTTAAGCACCAGACCCGATGTCTGGCTGATGCGTAGATTGTTGAGCCCCAATGATAATGGTACAACCCGGGCAGTGGCCAACTTTGCCTTTACTGTCCTGGTTGTAAGAGAATCAATTCTAAGACAGCAAGAAGTCTTGCTCCAGTCCCCTCATTCATCCCGAGACTAGTTATGTGAATATCCAGAGGTACTGGTCTATTTGAGGGGAAGTATAGTTATGGGTGGAAGGTAATTCCAACAAGGGGGCGGGGGGGGGCACATGTTTTAGCCCTTAGGGCGGCATGCTGGGCAGTGATGTTCTGATAAGGATGGATAGCTAAACCGGCCATTGAGGCTCTCCCCACTGCTAGGAGTCCAATTATATACTAAATATCTCTGCATACAATGGAAAAAGGGGAAATATGTTTTGCTAATGTCTGATTATCTTGGGTGGTTATGATTTAAGTCAACACCCTTGGTTGCTCGGGGTGTGTGCCAATTGGAGGGTATTTGTTTGAAAACCCTGTGAATACTGTTTAATTATCAGTTGCTTAGGTGGATGGTTTGGTGTTTTTAGCATATTGTTTGTTTATGGTCTGTCTGATACTTTTGTATACTGTATTTGTAACAGCCTTTCAGGCTATACAATAAATATTTATATATATAATCATAGTTCTATACAAATTATTAATCTAGCCAGTGTAGCTTAATGATTAAGGTGTTGGACTTGAACCTGAGAGACTAGGGGTGCTTTTAGACATGCCTCTGTCTTTGCAGACTTCACAGCCTGCTTTTAGCAAACTCACAGGGGTGGAGTTTAGACATGCCTCCCCGCACCAGAAGTCGCCCATTCGCCATTGGAGACAGCGCCGGGCAGCTTGTGTATTCTTTTTAAAAGCAGATTTGTCAAACCTCAAGGTTTGAAAAATCCGCTTTTAAAAAGAATGCGTGAGCCACCTAACATCACTGTTTCCAACTGGCAACTGGGCAACTTCCGGTGCGGGGAGGCATGTCTAAACTCCACCCCTGCGAGGTTGCTAAAAGCAGATTGTGAAGTCTGTGAAGTCAGAGACACGTCTAAAAAGGGGCTTGGGTGTTCAAATCTCGTTTTAGGCCGCTTTTAGACGAGACAAATTTGCACATAATTGGTGAAAAATGCACATGTTTTAATGCTCGTTTAAACACCTAAACCATTTTGAATGTGGTTTTTAAATAATGCACATTTCTTAAAATTGGTTTTGGCATCCCCCAATATCAAAGGGGCTCAAAACTGGTTTTAAAAAATGTGCATTATTTAAAAACCACATTCAAAACGGTTTTGGCTTTTACACGATCATGGTAAATGCTCATTTAAAATAGTTTAGGTGTTTAAACAAGCATTTAAGTCATGAACTCACTGGGTGGCCTTGCAGAAGTCACTATCCCTCAGCCTTGGTTCCCCATCTGTATAATGACCTACCTTGCAGGGTAGTTGCGAGGATGGGCTAGATAAGGATTGTAAAGCGCCCTGAAAGTGCTATATAAATTATAAAGATGCATCTCCCTGGTTGTACAACTTTGTAACTCTGCAGGCATCAGATCCACTAAGTTTACTTCTCATGCAGGTTGGTGAACTAGCCAAGAATTGAGTAGAGTCAACTTGGGGGCACAAATAATTGAAAAAAATGTTACCTGTTCCTAGGGTTGCAAGCACCAAATGTTCACAAAAGTACCCCCCTAAAAAACATACTGAATGCAGTTTAAAATGTACTCTTTTAAAAAAAAAAAAAAAAAAAAAA
>QEPC01002394.1:601365-635059 GCA_003113815.1 Sphenodon punctatus | reverse complement strand
CAGCAGGATTTTGCGGCAGTAAATGCAACCCTTCACCTTCTTGATTACCAGCTGTGGGGCCCAGAGGTGGGGTGTATGGCAGAATATTTGGTTGCTGATATATCTCCGAGGGCAAAGTATCTAATTATGTGTACAAGATTAAATGCCCTCCCTACTCGTGTGTATGAAGGAAGAATGGAGGGATTACCCTTTGTAGAAAGGATATGCCCCTTCGATGGTATAAGTGTGGAGACTTTGAATGCCACCTATATGATGGATTGAGGGGAAAATATCTGTGTACCATCTTAAGAGTATCCGGGTAGGTCTTCCCATGGTCTATTAACTCAAGTGCTCACTAATGTTACTTATTTATATCCAGTGGCAAAATTCCTTGTACAAGCGTTTGTTATGAGGCAGTCTTTTATTGAATATCGAACTAAGTAGTTTTTGGGTGATCCAGGGTGGGTTATTAGATATATGGAAACCCAGTATATATGTTTGTATTAGGGTAGTAGATATGCCTGTTTTTATTTTTTTGATGGGAAAGTATTTGGGGATTTTTGTAGATTTGTCTGTCTGTATGTTTATTTGTGCTATAGCCTTTGGCTTGGCTTAATAAAATTTGATTGAATTTTGATTGATCCGTGTTCATCCTCTCAAATTCTAGTATAAGCTGCTTAAGTTGCTGTTTAGTTTTTCCCTCTGTCCGGAGGTGTCTGTCTTGCGCCTCCTGTATCAATTCTGCCTTCCTGAGTCTGGAGAAACCCTTTGGCAGCCCTATTTTGATAACTGGCCCTGACACCCGAAATGAAAACTAAAACAACAAACACTGCACGCTGGTCAAAGATTTGCTTATTCCACTCTTAGAGTTGAGTTCCAGAAGACACTGGCAACTCGCTCTCTCTAGCTATGGGATTTACTCCCTTCAGAGGATACCACTTGTTTGGCTATCCTCCTATGCTTTTCTACACATTGGTACACAAATCTGAGTGTAACCCCCCACATTGGGCGCCACTGTCATGGGGTTGGGGTCCACTACCCCACATTTCTGGGTTAGGTGACTCAGTTTCCCTCACTTTCAGCCCGTCTGAATCAGTTCTTTCTCTAGCTGATTCAGTCCTGCAAAGGGGCAACACCTTTGTCACCCAAGTTCCAGAGGCTTCACGTTTTCAGACTTTCTTTCTCTGGGTTCGCAAGTGCTTGAGGGCACAAGATACTCAGACTGTGTTCCTCAATGTGAGACAACAGAAAGCACTTCTTAGTAAAGAAGAAAGTTTATGGATTACATAAACAAAGATAGTTTGAACGCAGAGTGGCAGATAAAACAAAAGTTAATAGCGCTATCCTAGTCTGTACTGAGTAAGTCCCTAGTTAAGATCTTACCCTACAGAAAGCCCATGAACTTGAGTCCATTTCTCAGCCAGATGTAGTAAGGCTGGGCTTTTTGTCCTTAAGCTGGTTAGCCAGCAAAGTCTCTTCTCCCAACTGAACCCTAGGGAAAAAATCCCCTCCCTTTAAATATCTTTCCAAGTTTCTTTATTTGACTTTTCCCGCCTGGAGGACTCTGTGCTTCTAGTCACGTAGGTAGAAAGAGATCCATTTGCAACTGAATGGTCTCTGTCTGGTTTCTGCAGAGGTGAGTTTCCAGTTCTCAGCTTCTATATTACATACATGTTTAACCTTTACTTTTACATATTTGTTAGACCTGTAGTCCAGTATCTCCTTGTGACACTTCTCTCCTTTCTCTTGCCTTCCATGAAGCACTTTGAATTTGTGCCACTAATGTCATGTGACATGGTGGTGTCAGGCAGTATGTAAGCTCCAAGGTGGTGTGGATTGTCCTGGTAGCTGCGTTTCACACCTACCCTTCTTGTTGGACTGATCTGCTTACCTGAAACTAATGCTCTTTGTAGGATTATAATTGGTCACTAAATCTTATATCTTTCTATCCTCCATTTTAGCATGATGGGAGTCTCTTCTGTTAATTGAGACTGGTATCTTGTAGGATTTAGTGCATGCTTCTGAAAAATTTCCTCTGGTGTACATAATTATTAGTCCTGCATTGTTTTTAATGTGTAGCATGTACACATTTTTGGCTTTTGTCTGGCTGCCTGGTGGTACTACTTAAATTTCTCCGATTGCATGTGAAAGCCCATTAATGTTGCTCTAATAGCTGTCATGCTATGGGAAATTTAAAGCTGGCTTATATACCAAAATTATACATATGCAGTGTATTTTCTTTTTTTCAAAAAGAAATTGGAACATGATAAATACCTCCTTTATTGGTCAAAAGATGTTCTAGAAACGTCTGAGCAGAAGAGAATAGGATCCAAGAGAACACTATTGTTTATACATTTTTAATTTAAAACACATCATTCAAAGACACTTGACAAAAGAAAAGCTTTGAGTAGTCAAGAATTTTTTTAAGCACTGGTTGGATCTTGGAACTTCGGGGTGTGTTTTGCTTGGGGTTTTGTTTGTTTTCTTTATTTCTTAACTTGCCTGTATGGCCCTTTTCACACAGATACTCTAACACTGATAAAATGGGTGTTCCATTTTATTATACATGTTGCAGGGCTGCTGCTGTGTTCTATGGGTGCCCTGCAACATGTATAATAAAATGGAACACCCATTTTATCAGTGTTAGCGTGTCTGTGTGAAAAAGGGCCTATTTGGGTACAAGTAAAAAAATATGAGCGGTTGTGCCACTAATAAACATCATCAGTTGTGTTCTTGCAGTCACTCCTTTCTTTGCAGAAAGAAGGAAATGCATAAAGGAAATTTGATAAAGGCAGGTGGTCTGGGTGAATAATTTCCCTTTCATTAACATATTCCCCTTATTAACTCTGTAATTAATTGTACATAGCTAAAGAAAGCTATGGAAATTGCATTTCGAGATGTATCAAAGCTGACTTTATGCTTCAGACTTCCATGCAATTTACTTATTAATGAAGCAGGAGATGGAAGCCCCAAAACTATAATTATTACTTACTATTTGAATGACAAGCAAAAAAATTTTATCAGCACAGTTTCAAATGAAAGGGGATTAGTGACTAATGTTGAAATTGTTAATCTTTCTTATTAAAATAATTTTGAGGAAAGTGTTTAGCCTGAAAGAGCTTTCTGGAACACCATTTGCTATTAAAGCAACCATTTTCTGATGCTCAGTACGAATCTGTCTAAGTTTGACAGGAGGGTGCAAATATTTTTTTTAAATGAATGAATATTTTATGGGTGTGGAGGTGGCTGTTCATGTGTGAGCTGATGCAGCGCCATGTGTATTCTTGTTATGTGTAGCAGAATGATAGCACAATATTCCAGGAGAGGGAAGAAGTCTGTTGACAGAACAATAGTGGTGGGGGTGGTGGGGAACTACAGCCATAGTTTGTCTTGGATTTTATACACAAATCCTGATTTAACAAGTGCAAATGAGGACCATATTATCCCCTGATGATAATACTTTGATATAATATGCAAACGCCTATACATCACTTACTCATTTTAAAAGGTGGTTGATTTTAGGTAACACTTGTTTTTGTTCAGATGCTGCAATGTATTTCAGGCCGAAGATTTAGATTCTGTATCTTTACAAAGTTGTCTGACAACATGGCCTTTTTCACACAGACACTTTAACACTGATAAAATGGGTGTTAGTTTATTATACATGTTGCAGGGCACCATAGCGCACACCTGCAGCCCTGCAACATGTATAATAAAATGTAACCCTCATTTTATCAGTGTTAGAGTGTCTGTGTGAAAAGGGCCTATAATGTATTTATATAGTGCCAGCAGTATACCTGGCACTGCACAATTAATAGTTCTAGACAGGTCCCTACTCCAGGGGGCTTACAATCCAAGGGAGCGGTGAACATCAGGAGAGATGAAGTTACAGTCATGAGGTTGAGAAGTTGTAGGTGCACGTGCTTAACCTAGTCACGGGAGAGGTTCTGAGTGAGGGGCAGGGGAGGGGAGGATACAATTTCACTCCTGACAAGCCAGGAAAGCCTGACAGAAGAGGTAGGAAGCAGAACAAATGTATCCCGGGAGGGAGTTCCAGGCATGGGGGGGCATCATGAAAGAAGAGTTGTTTAGAAGAGCAAGGGAGTTGCCATCCGGTGAGGGTGGGGGCAGAGGAGGGTCAAAGCTCCCAAGCAGGCATGTGGTGAGATACAAGAGCGGAGAGTTATGGGGAGGCACGGCCATGAAAAGCCTTGAAGGCGAAGACCAGGAGTTTGTGCTGAATGCGTTGCTGTAGAGGGAGCCAGTGTAGGGTGGAGAGGAGGGGCTGAACGTGGTCAAAGCAAAGGTGGATGACTGTGGCAGCAGAGCACCGAATGGAGATGAGGGGGGGTGAGATCAGAGCAGGGGAGACCTGAAAGTGTGTGTGTGTGTGTGTGTGTGTGTGTGTGTAAATCTGTGTGTATGTGTTGCATACGCACAAAATGAGAGTTTGTGTGTAACTGTACATAACAATCCTTCACAATTCTGTTCTATTAGAGTGAAACATACACAAATATGGGCCGGGGGGGAGATTTACCCAAGTTTTCAAATATAAAATGAGAAATGTCACATTTTCAAGAGAAACAAAACAGTTTGTAACTTTTGTCAACAAAAATGTCTTTTAAAATAAAAGTTTTGTTAAAACATTTCTTGTTGGGAAATTTTTAAAATTTATTTTGATGTACTGACTTTTTCTTGTGGAAGATCGGATTTCAACAAAGTTCTGGTGAGCAGCCTCTCCACAAGAAAAATTCCACTGGCTCTAGTGTAGTAGTAGTAAGTTTATTTACGGCCATAGGCCAAAAATCAATACAATAACATAAAATACAAGCATATCTCTGAAACATCAATGCAACATAAACAATATATTATTAATTTGTTGTACTAGAAAACGATTTGATTTAAAAGAAAAACTCCTTGTCGTTGGCGTCCGCAATAGACAGGTCATGAACAGACCTTGCTCCCTTTCATGTAGATGTGCACATGCCATCCATACCATACACATTTTTCTGAAAACTAGTTGGGACATTCACCTGCCTGATTTGCCATGCTAAAAGCTGTAGCAATGTGCAGTGGAAGCTGACTAATATATTTTCATTGCCCACGGCCAGCCAAGTGCAACAATCAAACAGCTTCAAAAGGTAAAAAGTAAACAAACAATTTATACAGTTTGTTTGTTTACTCACACAGGTATGGCAAGACATTTTATTTGAAAGATTTGTCAATTTGTCTTTTGAAGGATAATGCAATCATTGTAATTTTTATACTTATAATGGGAAATGTGCATTTTATGGGATGAATCTTCCAACTATGCCTTTTTAAATATTCTGTTGAAGACATTAATGGTTTGCATAGATATACTTTCTATACAAAATATTAGCTTTTTGATGCAGCCCAAAATCTTTTGCCAGCTGTGAGCCTGACCTGTAACTCTTTCCCCATCTAAAAAGGTCTAGCAACTTCACTTGGCTTAGGTCACAACTACTTGTTTAAAGGTCTAGTTCTGCTATCATTCTACACCCAGTTAACGTTTCGCTTTGTGTGGGAGTCTCATATCTGCAATGTTGAAGGTGTTGGCTCCATAAATTATACATAATTCTTCCGTCATTGAAATGCAGCCAGTTCTTATGTCAAATTCAGAATATGTACTACTTCCTATAACCAAATCCACAGTTATACAGGCCCTAACAGAAGGTGAAGTTTTAATTATAATGGAGTGGTTGGGGAGCTAACCTGGTTCTTCTTACAACCATTCTTCTTGAATGGTTGCACTCATTCCTGGCAGGGAGAACTTGGCAGGTGGTTCTTGGGGAATGCACATCATCTCCCCGGAATCTCACGTGTGGAGTCCCGCAGGGTTCTATTCTGTCCCCTCTCCTGTTCAACGTGTACATGCAGCCTTTGGGTGAAGTCATGAGAGGGTTCGGCGTGCGATGTCATCAGTACGCCGACGATACACCACTTTACTACTTGTTTTCGGGTGACCTGGGTCCGGCAGTGGGAGACTGGGTGAGGGCGAGCTGGCTGAGGCTGAATCCTGACAAGACGGAGGTGATTTTGGTGGGTAGGGCTTAGGGGTTGGTGGCTCCCTTCATTGGCTGGGTCTGCCCCCCTCTGGCCTCTCAGGTTCGTAGTCTGGGGGTGCTCCTCGACCAGCAGCTTCGCCTGGATTGTCAGGTGGAGGCTGTGGTGAGGGGAGCATTTCGCCAATTACAACTGGTGTGACGGCTGCGGCCGTATGTATCGGGTTCGGATCTGGCCATGATCATCCACGTTTTTGTTACCTCTCGACTGGACTACTGTAACGCGCTCTACGTGGGGCTGCCCTTGACGACGGTCGGGAGGCTGCAGCTGGTGCAGAATGTGGCGACCCGCCTCCTAACAGGGACGGGCTGCCGTGAGCACATTACATCTGTGCTCCGTACTCTGCACTGGCTGCCTATTGTCTTCCGGGCCCAATTCGTAGTGCTGGTTTTGACCTATAAAGCCCTAAATGGCCTGGGTCCTGTTTACGTGTGAGGCCGCCTCGGGTTTTTCACGACCCTTGCGGTCAGCTGGGGGTGCCCAGCTTGAAGTCCCCTGGGTATGCCGGGTGGAGACAGCAGAGAGGGCATTCTCGGTGGCCGCAGCTCGGCTGTGGAATTCCCTCCCCTTGGAGGCCCATCTGTCCCCAGACCTCCCCTCTTTCAGTAGATGTGGTTGTTCTGCTAGGCCTTCAGGGAGGGGGGTGTATAGGGGGTTGGGAAGGAGTTTTATCCTTGCTACTGAAACCGCTATGTCCATTTTTATATTTTGTAGTATTTTAGATTTTATTATTGTATTTTATGACTTGTGTCGTATGCCGCCCCGAGCTACCGTTGTGCAGGATGGAGCAAGTTAAAAGCTTTGTATAAATAAATAAAAAACAGTGAGAACCAGGTTGGCTTCTCCCTTCCTCTGTCCCGTACCCAGATGTTGTTCTGCTAGTTGGGCAAAAGGCAGAAGTAGAGGGAGGAAAAACTAAGGGTAAAAACAAATGTGTAGGTGGGTGAGGCGGCTTCCCGGCTCAGGGCAGAAAACCACAGCTGCCACTTCCCAGGTCACTGAGCAGCAGGAAACAAGCGTGCCTGCTGGCGGGAGAGCCATCCCACCTCCTGCACAGCCGGGGAGTGGGGGGAACTACAACAAACGTGTGAGTGGCCGGCCCAGCGCCCTACCATGACACATAGCCATAGTGACCAGCCATGGTGCACAGCCTTGGCAGTCCCCACCCCATTGCAGAGATGATGCAGCTGAACAAACATACTGACTCTTGTTGACCCGTGTGGGAGGCCCTTGGCCTGGGCTGTGCCTTGGAGATTTTCCTGAGAACGCATCCCAGATCAGCCACCTACCTGCCCCACAGCAGTAGCGGTCCCACACGTACAGGTGAGTTCCAGGCCACAGCAGGCTAACACAGGCCAGTGTCTTGTTTGTCTTTACCCTAAACAAGCTGTTGGAGCACGAGAGAGACAGACCAGAAAGTGCTGATAAACCTTGGAAAAGGGGAGTAGCAGGGCTGTTTCCCTCTGATTTGTTCAGACAAGCATGTCTTCAGGAAAAGGATTCTCCCTTCCTGGATTAATCCCGATTTCTGCATAGACTGCGCTTGTGGCCTTGGTTGACAATCTCTGCTTGGAAATCAAAAGGGGACATTGTACCCTGTTGATATTGCTAGATCTTTTGGCGTCTTTTGGTACACTTGACCCCCATGGGATGGTGTTAACACAGCTGTGGGACTTGGCAGGACCACTCTTAAATGGTTCCACTCATTCCTAGATGGGAGAACCTAGAGAGTGGTGATGCACGGTGGCTCGTCATCCCTGCAGGGCTCCATCTTGTCCCTGCTCCTGTTCAATGTGTATCTGAGGCCCCAGGTGAGATTGTTAGGTAATTTGAAGTGTCATCAGTACACTGGTGACACCCAACTCTATCTCTCTTTCATCTGACCCAGGTCCTGCGGTCTTGGTGCTTGCCAGGTGCCTATCTGCCATTGGGAACTGGATGTGGGCAAGCTGATTGAAGCTGAATCCAGACAAGATCAAGGCGGTGATGGTTGGCCAGCTGTGTGACCTGAGGGGCATAGGACTCCTGTTATTGATGGTGTCTGTCCCCCTTTAGTCACTCAGGTTCGTAGCCTTGTGGTGCTTTTGGATCCATTGCTGCACCTGGATGGCCAGGTCATGGCGGTGGCCAGGAGTGCTTTCACCAACTTCATCTGAGGAGGTTGTGACCTTTTCTACCAGGCACAGATTTGACCACCGTCATCCATGCCTCTGTAATCTCGAGGCTATGCTATTGCAATGTGCTCTATGTGGGGCTGCCCCTGATGACTGTTCAGAAGCTGTAGCTGGTGCAGAAAACAGTAGCCCACCTTCTGTCAGGGGTAGGTTGCCGGAAGCACATTACACCAGTGCTCTGGAGTCTGTACTGGCTGGCAGTAGCTTTTGGGGCATGATTCAAGGTGTTGGTTTTGACTTTTTAAAGATCTAAATGGCCTGGACCCCAGGTATCTGAAAGACCACCTCTTCCCGTATGTTCCGTTGTGACTTTTGAGGTTGGCCAAGTGCCTCCTCTTGCAAGTACCAACAGCCTGTGAGATTTCGTACAGTGCGGGCATACAGAGAGGCATTTGGGTAGCTGCTCTACAATTATGGAAATCTCTTCCCATTGGAGAGCTGTCTAAGTTCAAGCCTACCCACCTTTCGGAAGAGATGCAAGACCTTCTTGTTTGGCCAGGTGTTTACTGGGCTGGTATAGAGCTGAGTGGGATTGGGTGTGGGGGTTAGGGAGAGGGTTGGTGGGTGGGGTTATGGGGTTTTAAATGCTTGTGTAAACACAAATTAGGGGTCACTACCTTAGAGAAAAGTCCTTCGTTTCGGATGCAGCATAAACCAAAGCCAGGCTCAACCGAGTGTTGGAAAACTTTAGATTTTAAGACTTGCCCCAGGCCATTGTGGTTCACCATGATACTGGGGAATTATTCACATAAATTCCGTTTCAGCACCCGGTGAAACTTGAAAAAAGGGTTTGTGAAACTCCAGGAGTCCTTGTAGCTTAGCACTCAGCCCACGTGTTCATGCACACAGTATGAGGTTAAGGTTCAGTGACATGTGTAGATGCTACTGTTTGCACGCTGAATACTGCCTCCCTCCTCATTAACTGAGGTGTCTCCTCTTGTTGTGTCCTTGTTTATACTAGACAGACCACTACTATCTCCTCTTTTTCCTTTGTAGTCAAATTGTGACCTTTGTTGCCAAACAGGAAATTAGCAGAAGGTAAAAATTGACATTTAAAGTAGACTCAGACCCAATATTAATTTCTAGGGCCCAGACTGAAAAAGAGATTTGCCCTTCTGGCTCCATGTGGGAAATGGTTGGACATTATAGAATTTTGTAGGATGGGGGGTACGTAAGGGTGGATATTTCAACCTAGTTGGGGCCTTGGTTCTTGGAGAGGGTAGCTTATTGGGTGTAGTACTCCTCAGGAATACATGCTGAGTGTTTAGAAAATGTACAAGCTTGCAATAAGGCAAGCATGGGAGTAAATGGGAGTATTTTCACTCACTTCAGCATCCCCTTGTTGAGTGTGTAACGCTTTCTTTTCATGCTTGACTAGTCTGTGCGATTTAGTTTTGGCCACTCTTTATTTAGGTTATGCTTTTTTCTTTCCAATCTGGACTTCTAGGGTGTGGGCAGGAACTTTCCCACCGCCCGCACGGGCTAGGTAAAGCTGGGAGCACAACCAACATGCAGGTGGCCAGCCCCACCCACACCCTGCTCCCAGCACCCACCATGCCAGCTGACCATAGTGGCTCCCAATGGGTATGCCATGTGGGAACATATGTGCTGACCCAGTTTGACCCGGGCGGGCCGTAGCCTGGGCTGTGACCTTGGAGATTTGCCAAGGTCACAACCCAGGCTAGCTGCAAACACAGCCCGGAGCAATCTCGGGCCAACATCTGGTGGCACCTGCACACACAGGCAGGTGGGTCGTCGGATAGAGCAGGTCAAAGTGGGCCACAGAGGGCCAAAATCACGTCTCTTTTTGTTTCTGTCCCTCTTCATACACTTGGGATGTTGAGAGGTGTGTACATGTGTGTGAGGGGTGGAAAGTATTGACTAAGGGGGCAAGGCCTGTCCCTTTATGGCCACTCAAATTGTTGGGATATAGAAGTACTTAAGTGGACAGGTGACTACACAGCACATTGTGGGATTTAGCTGTAATGTCTGTTTTAAGGTGAAGCATTTATTTATTTTTTTCTGTGTTCTCAATTAGGTAGGTGTCTAATAATTCTGAGGATCTGATTTAGGCTTACAGTGCCAGAAGTTGAAAATGTTACAGTAGACCAAGCTTACACCTTGAATTTGTGGCTAGATGAGTTGTTTGTTAGTGGGAAAAAATGGAGCAGTAAAATGGGTCATCTTAAGTACATTTAAAATGGAAGCATGTGTCCATGCAGTTGTGCACTGAGTTAGGCAAGAGCAATTGTTAGCCATAGGGGTGCTAGGCTGGCACATCAATTTGAAATTACGGTCTCTTCCAGTGCTGTAGTGGTGGTTTGGTTTGTGTTTATTTTGTAGCTGTTTTTTTTAATCTTCGAAGACATCTGCTAACTTCAATACAATAGTATGGCTAGCGACTTTTGTGTTTTCTGCACAAGTACCAAAACCTCACAGGAGAACCCTCTCAATGACTTAACATAATTCATTCTCTGTGTCTTTTCCATTGTGTGGACTTGACTTTAATATATGTGGTGTGTTAGGGGTGGTTTTGGTGGTTTTTTGGTTTTTTAAAAATCTCATGCACATTCTTGTCACAACATGCAAAATATCTGAATGATCAACATTCAGCTAAAATATTTGGTTTTGTCATTTTTAAATTTCTGAATCTGTCAATTGCCAGGGTACCGGGTATTGAAAGAGAAGAATGAATAAGATTGTTTCAAGCTTTCTTCCTTTTGGCTTTTCAATATCTAGTTAGGAATTTAGTGTATAAGAACATAGCATTTGCTGTAAATAAAACTTTACTAACAACTTTAATACTGTGCCTTCAAGACATTCTCCAATTTGAAATGATTCAAATGTGCTTCTTAACTCTAGTTTTAGGTCACTTGTGTAAGATAGTCATGGTAAGAAGCAAGAACTGGTGGTTAAGATGGAAGACTGTGTGTTGGGAAACCTGAGTTCAAGCATCAGCTCTTTCGTGGCTTTACTATATGACCTTGTGTGACCTTGTGCAAGTCGCCTTGTTTTATCTCCCTGTCTGTAAAATGGGGGATAATTATTATTATTATTTTTGTCTCAAGGTAGGGGAAGTGTGAGCATTTTAATTTTTTTTTCAGGCTGTTGTGCAGAAGAATCTACAGAAATGAAAAACTTTTGGAGGGGCAATTATATTCCCTTCCTGGTAATCATTCTCTCTTTTGTCAAAGGTTTATTTAAGGCAAAGTTAATTGTAGGGACGAAGCTTCAAAGACCTAATTTCTCCTGGTGGTAGGTTTGTTTTACTTAAAAGATATCAACAGTTAGCTGGTAAGCCATGAACAAGGATGGTGTTTAGACTGAATTTGCTTGTCTTACTGCATTTACAGATAGGGTAGCATAAATGCTTCAGAATTATACAGTATTTTTCAGTATTCATTTTCTTAGTTGTCTTTATTGTTGTGTCGTAGCCTGCCTGACCCATCCCTTCTAAATCTAACAATGGTCAGGTTAACCTGTAATTTTCAGGAGTTTCAACAGAGCTGGAAAACCCACACCAGGTTGCATCCAGCTATTTCATTTGGATTTTATTGAGCACCTTTGGCAACTGGGAGCTGTAAGAAAAGGGATTAGCAAGTGTTTGTCTGACACACACTGATCCCAGTACCTGCTGATTGGATTGAAATAATCCTTTTACATGTTACAAAACTCTATTATCAGAGCATTACGAGAGGGGGAGGCAGCGATAGCCACTGCATAGTCGGTACATTCATTTAGGTAAATAGAACACAGGTTGCCATTTAACGTCCTTGCAAATTATTAGGCATTTACTATATGGGTTGCATTGTGTCATCTAGTTTGGTAGTCCCTGTACTGTGTTGTTTAATACAAAAGATGAGATTTCCCTAGAGATCCCAGCAGCTGTCCTGTGTAAATGATATGCTGTCGCAAGACTGTGCTGTCTGAGTGCAGTTCTGATGTGTGCATGGTTATTTACAATAAACTTTGCATTTGTAAATATAAAGTCTCCAGTAATAGATGTCAATTTTGATTGTTTAGTGCCACAATGCAAGTTTTATTTATTTACTAATCATGCAATAAAAATCTAGCAAATTCCTTCTAACCCAGGCTGAGTATTTATTTGTAAAGGAGAGTTAGTTTTCTGTGTGTTGGCTGCTGCTGCTGCTGTTTGGTTATTTTTTCCCCATCATCATCCGTCATAAGGGTGACTACATAGGATTTTATGTGAGAGCTGGTATATTTTCCACATAGTTTTGCAAGATTGATATTAACGTCAAAAGAAAACCTTTCCTCCCAAATGTGGTCTGATATGGCAAACCTTTTGGAAAGCTAAATCAAAACATACTGTATTTCTTTAAATACTGAATGGAGAAAAACCAGCATTGGGTATTTTGTGGGCTTTCCCGTCCATCCCCCGTTTAGACAGAAGGAACCTTTTTTTCTTCTGTAGCACATACACTTTCCGCTGTGGACGTCACTGAGAGGAATTATGACTACTACGATTGAACTGGAGAAAGAAGGAGAAGTTGGGAAGTTTATATGAAATTCAAGCACTGTGCATTGAAAGGGACACGACATTTTATGGCAAAACTGTTTCATTTACTGAATTTGCCTCTAGGGGATACATTTCTCAATGAAAAATGGAAGATGAGTTTATGGGTCTCAATTTTAATTGTGTCTAATAGATTATTGCTGTTCAGCCCTTTCTTGGGGCATCAAGCTCAACAAACATCCCCCTCCTCTCCCACCTAAGCCAGAAAATGAAAGCCAGTGTCACTTAGTAGCCTGTAATGATTGCGACAAGTATGTCAAATAGTATTTTAAGGTGTAGCGCCTGTGATGTGCATACTTGTCTTAGCAAGTGATAATGGGCACTGGGCAGCAGCATTATAGCTTCATACAATCTCAACAGCATGAACATCTAGGATGCAGCATAGCTCAATAGGATGGAGAAGAAAGGGCTTTCCTAGGCTGCTCCTGCTGCTGTAGGAGAAAGATCTCGTACATGATGAGTAAGAAGGGAATAAGTGAATGGCTCACAAGTGGTTGAGATACTGAATTTCTTTTAAATTCTGTTTTCTATGGGAAAATAAGCTTGCTCTAGAGCTGCCCAATACGTTCTGCGCCTACTAAATTAAATGAATTCAGTCTTATTTGTATCTGTTTTGACTAAGTAAATTTTGTTTTCTGCTTTGTTTATGGATAGAAAGGCTTGGTTTTTAGATATTTCAATTCCTTTTGTTATTTCAGATACTTTGGGTGAAAACAGACATGACGCTAACCACCCTTGGTGGTTATTTATGCATGTTGCAGGGCTGCAAAGGGCACCAATACAGCCCTGCAACATGCATAAAGAACTACCAAGGGTGGTTAGCATCATGTCTGTTTTCACCCTTTGGTCGCTTTGTTAACTTCAGCTTGGTGTTTCCGTGACCTCAGTGGCATTGCTTAGCACTGTTGACCTGTTGCTCAGTAGTGCTAAACAGTGCCAACCAAGTAACCAAAATACCAAAACAAAGTTACCAAAATATGTAAATATTATATTGCAAACAAAAATTTATTTGGCTGTAGGCTGTTCACATGGATATCCATATCCAAGTAATCTTTTAATACAAAATAGCCTATTCACTTGAGCTCCAATTTGCACATCTAGGCCCCAGTTAGAGGCTAAATGAGTACCCACAAAAACAGGATAGCTGAAACATTTCTGGTACCCAAAACAACTCAACAACATTGGGTTCCTGATGTCCTGGAATGTCTACTTCCAGTCCCAAAATGTCAACTTCCTGTGTCTATTATTTATTTATTTTACTTACCAATTTATCAACCTCAGACACCTATTTATTGACTTATGGTCCCAACTTTTTGGCTTTCTAACCTGATTTACCGATTGGTAATCGAAAAATTGAAAGATGGCTACCAGAAGTTACCAATTTCTTGGGTTTATGGGTGCCCAATCATTACCCTAGTAACCTGTCAGGGTACACAGTGCAATACCCAGAAATGTGGGTATCTCCGTTAAGTACCCAGTTCAGCTCTAGCCCCAGTCCATTTCTCTGATGTGTGGGCGGAGCTCTGAAAAGGAGCTCAGTAGAACTCGGAATGGCTAAGCCTACTCATCTGTCCATAGTTTCATTGATGCCTTTGGAGTTTTATATGACCACAGAGTCTAGTAACTCAGACTGCAAATATAGGGCTTTTATAAGCTATTAAAATTGTCATTTCTAATTCTGCTTTACATCTAGGTCAGTTGGCTGCTCTAGAAATTGAGCAAAATTAGGAAAATTCTTTAGCTTGGGGTGCTAAACTTGGAACACAATAATAGGGTTGGCTCCAGTGCTTGGCCCTGCAACTCATCTGCCCCAGAAGTGCTAGACCTTGAGCCAAGCTGGGAGTCCCCAGTGGGGTCCCAGTAGGGCTCTCAACATATTTTCTTTGTCTCTCTGTACCTTGAAACCAACACGGCGACCACATTCTTTCTCTGGAACATATTTTCTGGCACTTTACATTTGAGCAAGTGCTTAGCCTCCTTATGGAAAAACGTATTGCCATATTTAATCTGATTCCACATGTACCCATGTTAACACCATCTAATGTCCAATAAACCAAATGCCATCTCATGCACACACTCCTTTCCGCCTGTCCCTACCCACACAAGTGTACGTATGTATAATTAAGTATACGTTTATTTAGGCATTACCTTACGCCATAGTCATTTCAAAGTTAAGACACATACATATCAATCAATAGATTTTATTGTTAAAAACCAAAAGGTTGTAACATTTTATAACAGCATGCAAAAAGACATAAAAAATAAACTTAAAATCTGCTATGGAGTCCCTACAAACAATAGAACCCAACCCATTTATTACCCCCTAGGGACATCCATACCTGAAAAATCTACCACATAACAGCAGTCTCCATCATTCCTGTTTGGGCAGTAGCTACCAGCAAATTATCTGCCGCTAGCTAACTGTCCTTAACCAATTCCTTCCTAAGTAGTTCCAACTTAAGGGCAAAAAATGCCACTTTCCATGTGATTTCTATATCAGAATTTGCAAGCAAGAAAGAGATCTGTGCAAGGGGGTCCCAATGCTCCTTGCCTTCAAACCAGGATCCAAATATCTCATTCTGGAGTTTAGCAGCCTTGGGGCAAGTTAAAAGATAGTGAGGTAAATTCTCAGTCTCAGGTTGACCACAGTGGCAAAGACGTAAATTGGGAGGGATGCCCATGTATCGACCTTCCTGCACTGTAGTAGCCATCAAGTTAAACCTCATTATTGTCAGTGCTCTCCTGCATTTAAAATTATGTCCGAGAGATATGACTCGTATTCGGGTCCCATCTTAAAAAGAGGGTACCACGGTGCAATTTTTTGATTCCTTAATGCATTCTCTCACTCTGGAGATTAATGTCATCCACCCTGGTTCTAATCAATAGTTAGCAAATGAGTGGATGATTGAAGGTTAATTGGAGAAAAACCTATCTCGGCCAAGTTAGCAACTATTGAATTATACCAGTGGTACTTAACCAAGCCATTCCCCTGTTCCTGTAGACATAACCAAGGGAGCCGTTCCGGAGCCATATCCCGGAGTCTAAGCCAGAAACCTAAATGGAGTATTTTTATTTTAGTGGCAATTGGTGGAATGCCACATTCTGTCCACAATAATATAGAGGGGGTACCACAAGGGACTCCCAATATGGCTCTTAGAATTCTGTTTAACAGTGGTTCCAGGTTAGGCTTCCCCAAATCTCCGCCCCATATAGAAATTGTGGCAACATTTTATCCTGTATCAATTTGAGCATAGGATGTATTCTTTTTCCCCCTTTTATAGCTCCAGAATTTCAATACACCCGTAGTAGTTTGAGCAGCTTTCAATTTCACGTACTCCAAGTGTGCTGACCAACTACCTGTACGAGTGAACCAGATTCCCAAATACTTATAGGAATTTACTTGTTCTATGTTTACAGAATCTAATATCCATGTATAGGTTTTAGATTTCTTGGAGAAGACCAAAATTTTTGATTTGTCATAGTTGATGGTCAAATGGTTATCCCTATGGTAACTCTTCAGTTTTATTATCTGGCGCTTCATTCCTACCCTAGATGTAGCAAGAATGACCATGTCATCTGCATATAGAAGGACTGACACGGGGTGCCCGCTTATTGAAGGAGGGTGACCTTCCTGGCCCGAAAGTTTAAAAACACTATCATATATAAACACATTAAAAAGAAAAGGGGCCAGGACACAACCCTGTTTTACCCCATCTGTCACCAAAATTGGTTCAGTCACAACTCCTAGCATATTTAATCGTACTCTTAAGGAAGTATCTGTATAAAGCAATCGAATGAGACAATAATTGGGCATCGATATTATTATTCCATAGTTTCCGCCATAAAATATCCCTATCTATGCTATCGAAGGCAGCTTTTAGGTTGACAAAAAAAGCAAATATTGAACTATTTCTTAAATGGACATACTTGTTGATAATATGGGTTAATACAAAGCATTGATCCAATGTGAACCTAGTCGATCTAAAACCCGCCTGTTGATCTACAAATAAAGCTTTGTCTCCCGTCCACTCCTCCAGTCTAACCAGCAAAAACTTTGCAAAAAGTTTAGCCATGATATCAATCAGGCTTATGGGCCTATAGTTAGCAGAGTTCCTCTTCTCTTCTTTTTTAAAAATAGGAATAATAATGCTCGAATTCCCCCCCTTGGGTAATACTCCCCATCTGATTTATGTAATTAAATATACGACAAATGACACCTACATATATTATACATAAAAGACAGAACAAAACATTACATAAATCATTAAATCACTGGCTTTAAAGTACAAACATAGAAAACCATTATCCCTAAACTGGGGCAGCCGAAAAGATTTTGCCCATGGACAGGCACCTAAGGTACAGTCATTCCCTGAAGAGGGTCAAACTCTATATTGTGGCTTCCTGAAACCAAGGCGCCATCACAGGACACAAAATCAGGAGATCAAAGGTCTTGCCCTTCTCTGGGTTTGCACTGGCAACACTTGACCGCTGCAGCACTCAAGACCCAATATATAAATGCCTAGCCCTTCTCGGGGGTGGGGTGGGGGTGGGGGGATGGATAGTCCTTGACTCCTGAACTGCAATCACATAATGTGTATGTATGTATGTGCACACACTCCTAGTTGTCTCCTTCCCACCACCATATGTACACAAATTCAGGCTATCTGTCCTCCCCCTGCCCTTCACATACTGGGTGTTTTTAGACAAGCGCCTCCCCACTCACCCATCATGCATGTTGCAGAGCTGCATAGGGCCCTGCAACATGCATGATGGGTGGGGTGTTGTGTGGGTAATGGGTGGGAAGGCACTTGTCTAAAGACACCCACTCTTTCCAAGCAGCCTCCACTCACACACATCTCCCTGGTTGTCATCCTGCTCCACTCCTCACAACCCTATTTCCCAGACAGGTCTCCTGGCTTGGTTCACCCCTGCCCAATGCATGAGTACACCTATTGCCAGGACAGGGGGGTGAGGAGCACCTTTCCAACTCCCTTTGCTATAATTCAAATTGCCAGGCCATTGATAAAATGGCGGTGGCGTCACCGAGCTCAGAGTCCGATAGTGAATACTGATTGGTGCCTAACCACCAATCAGAATCTATTGAGCTGAGAATTTTGCTTGATGCCTAACCATCAGTCAGAATCTACTGCACCGCTGAGCTATTTTGAACTCCAACAGCTGTAAGCTGACTGGTGCTGTCTCCGGGGCTATATGCTTGCAGGCTTTATGTGGCCTATGGCCTGTATGCTGGACACCTCTGACATAACTGATCTACTTCACCATGACAACAGCTGCTTTTGAAGAGAGATGGATAACTGCAGTGACTTGGATTAAAGCAATCCCAATTTTTTTTAAAAAAAGAAATAAATGTTACGGTCTTTTTAAAAGGAAAACAAGAAGAAAAGATATTGATCATTGTTCCTCAAGTCCAGGTTTAATCCCTAGAACATAAAGTACAAATAATAAAAGAAGACATCTCAATATATTTAGAGCTAGTCGAAAAAAACCGGTCACATTTGTGAGAAACTAAAATAGCAGAATTCAAATCTGAGAAGAGCCCTGTGCAATTTTTTGCAGAGCTTTACCATGCATCAGTAGCATAGTACGGCTGTACGGCAACCAGCCAGGTTGAGTGGGTTATGGCTGGGCAGTTACAGGAGCAGATCTGGACTGCGTTGGTTTCCTTGATCCCTCGCAGTCCAGCTTTCGCCCAGGTTATGACACTGAAACAGCGTTTGTGGCATTGGTCAATGACCTTCTCCGCGAATTAGATCAGGGTCGCTCGACCAACCATGCTGATTTTATTAGATTGGTCGGCTGCCTTTGATACCGTTGGCTATGAGATGCTGACCCACCTGCAGGATGGAGCCAGAGTGGGCAGAATTGTTCTTGAATGGTACTGCTCTTTCTTGGCCGGGAGAACCCAACAAGTGGTGCTTGGTGAGTATTTTTCATCTTCCCAAGACCTCTGGTGTGGAGTCCCGCAAGGTTCCATTCTGTCCCCTCTCCTGTTCAATATGTATATGCAGCTGCTTGGCGAGGTCCTGAGACAGTTTGATGTTCAGTGTCATCGGTATGTTGACGACACCCAACTCTACCTCGCCTTTTCATCCGACGCAGTCCCGCAGTCTCAATGCTTACTCATTGTTTGGCAGCTGTAGGGGACTGGATGAGGGGGAGCCGAATGAAACTGAATCCCAACAAGGCAGAGGTGATGTTAGTGGATAAGGTGGTGGGTGTGATGTCCCCCATCATTGATGGGGTTTGCCCTCCACTGGTTCTCCAGGTTCATAGTCTGGGGATGCTCCTTGATTCGCAGCTCCTCCTGGATGCTCAGGTTGGGGATGTGGCGAGGAGCGCCTTCCGCCATTTGCATCTGGTGTGACGGCTTCGACCATATGTCACAGGCTCAGACCTGGACACACTCTCATCCATGCTTTTGTCACCTCAAGAGTGGACTATTATAATGCGCTCTACGTGGGGCTACCCTTGGTGACGGCTCTGAGACTGCAGCTGGTGCAGAATGTGGCGGCCCATCTGCTTATGGAAACGGGTCGCCAGGAACACATTACTCCAGTGCTTTGTTTTCTGCGCCGGCTGCCTGTAGTCTTCCAGGTCTGATTCAAGGTGTTGGTGCTGACCTATAAAGCCCTAAATGGTCTGGGCCCCATGTACCTGCAGGACCACCTCACTACCCAGGCCCTGGATCGACCCTTGCGGTCCACGGTAGCACCTTGCTCAAGGTCCCCCGTGTACATCGGGGGGCCACAATGGAGAGTGCGTTCTTGGTGGCGACACCACAGCTATGGAACGCCCTCCCAGCAGAGGCCCAGATGGCCCCAACCCTCTCCTCCTTTAGGAAGTATTGTAAGACCTGACTGTTCTGCCAGGCTTTTGGGGAGAGAGACAAGTAGGGGTGGGGGACTGGGTTAGGGAGGGTTGGTGGGGTTGGTTGGCAAAATGTTTTGGGGAATGCCTTGAGATAGTTGGTTTTATCTGTTTTATATTGGTTTTTTTGTATATTTATTGATTGATAATATCAAGTTTATTTAATTTCTGGTTTTTTTATTGTGATGTAAGCTGCCCCAAGCTGTGTGGCAGGAAGGACGAGGTACAAATTTTGTATAAAATAAAAAAATAAAATATAAAAAAATATGCAAGAGGATCATGTCACAAAGCAATGAATTAAGAGTTCCTTTTTAAAAGATTCCTTGTGTTACCTGGAATATTATTCTGTTCTGGATACCACATTACCAGAATGCTAGCTACAATCTGGAGACAGTTTAGAGGTTCACAATAAAAATGATAAGAGCTGGAGAGATGGCTTTTATAAGGTTTAGGGTACAGAATGAACTTCTTGTCACTGTTCTGAAGAATTAGGACAATATACAACTCGCTTTTCACAGGCAGCAACAACATTTGGAATTGGATTAAAGCTGTCAGCTAAGTTTCATTGTTGTAATGTTCATCTCTTACTGAAAGAGGCATCCATGATGCTGATGGGAATGCATGAAGAGTGCTTTTTTTTTTTTAACTGAAGACTAATGCAGGAACTTTTTGCAAAAGTCAAGTGAACCCAAAGTGTATTTTAGAATTGTGGAATATTAGCTAGTAAAAAGGGCTAACACTATACGAAATTAGAAATGGAAAATTCAGTCTGAAGCCACTGCCAGGGTACTGGAAATCTTCAGTACTTTTAGGAATGCAGTTTGATATTGGTCAGTCTTCATTTGTCCACAGAGTGCTTGCCAAGTAGCAGGCCATTAGTAGACAGGGAAATGGTGTGTGACTAAATTAATTGCATGTTTTACTAAGTGATCAGCTGAACCAAATCAAAATCAGGAAGGAGTTCCTTCCTGAGCTCAAGCCAGATCCACGCAAGTTGACACATTACCTGATTTCATTAATTTGGAATGTGTATTAGATGGCACAAAACTGCCATCAAATACAGTGGTTTTTTGAGGGGGAGATGCAGGAAGGAGCAACATGTCATTCAGGGTGTGAGCCTGAGACATGAAAAAGGAAGTTCAGTTCCCAGCCCTGCCACAGACTTTCTTGGGCAAGTCCTTAAATGTTGTGCTTCAGTTGCCTGTCTATAAAATGGAGACAATAGCATTTCCCTATCTCACAAGGGTGTTGTGAAGATAAATACAGTAAATATTGTGAGGTGCTGAGATGCTATGATAATTACAAATGTGTATAATTACCAGAGAGAGAGACATTGTCATAATTCCTCCTCTAGATAGTTTTTGGATTGCCTTCATTAGTTGCAAATGTGAGGCTTAAATCTGAGGCTAGTAATAGACCACCACAACTACCTGGTGGGAAACTGGCATGCACCTGTATTCCTGGATCAAGTTTTAGTGGCAAAAAACCTACATGTCAGACTCATGAGTACTTGCAGGACTAGGGTTCCCGATTCATAGTTCCCATTGACCTAGTCCTTCAAGGCTGACTGCTGGCTCCTCTGTGTCCCTCCGTCACCTGGGGTTTGTGATTCTTTGTTGAAGATCTTATTTCCATGGAAACTCTGGATGTACCCGCAGAATTATGCACGAGATCTACAATCCATAATTGCCCTTATGGAGGCAGGGTCTTGGCACACAGAGTCCATTGCCTACCTCTGAAAATCTCCCCTGGTCCAACTTCAGCATCCCCCTCTGTGCCCCTACAGCTAGGGTCCTTGGCTTCTGTGAATATCTTCCACTCCAAGGTCCATAGCTCTGGGAGAGATTCCCTTTGGGGTCCCTGTCCACTTGGACATCACCCTGTTAGAGCACCCAACACAGAGGCTATTACAGCTCTTCAGACTTCCTCCTGCTCCCGTTCAATAGTGCCCTGGTGATTCCCGGTCCCTGGCTGACTTCTGCTAGTCTTAAACCAGCTTGGCATGTCTGCTTAGGACTTTGAACAGCAGTTAAAATAACAATAGTAGTAAATTACTTTCTCCTCTTTCTGTACTACTCTGGAGCTGCAAAATAGCATGTGTATTTGATATGCAGTTAATGAGCTTCGATTATGGCAGGCAACCATTGAAGAATGTATCTTGAAAACATCCTAATTAATGAGTGGATTTCAGTAGACATGCACAAACTCTAAAATTCAAGGTTTAGCATATTGCCAGCAATTCCCATATGGATAGCTAAGTCTCCATATAGCAAATTCAGCCGGAGTTGCTCTAGAAGGCCAGTCATTAAAGTTTCATGCCTGTGGCTTAACTGTAGTAGAGCTTTCCACTTTGAGTTCATTGAAGACATCTTTTTTTTTTTTGCTGGCTTTCATAAAATGCTTAATAAGCAAACCTATTGGAAGCTGATGCTCACCCTAAATAACCTCCCACGACAGTTCAGTCATTCAAACATCTTACAATATGAGATGCCTTTCAGAGATTTTCCCAAAAGCATTGGAAGAGGCCCTTGTTGATCTGATCAGTATGAAGAAACCTAAGTGGTGGTATTAATTGTCTTCATTAGAGGTAAAGCTTTCATAGTGGTGTGTGTACCTAATTCATTTGTCTTTTTCACAGAAAAATAAAAATTACTTACATGTGTTGTGCCTATCTAATTAGAGTGTGTATAAAAGAAAAAGGAAACGTGTTGAGATCTTCTTTCAGCTGGGATATAAACAGCAAAGATAGATGCCCAACTGAGCCCTTGGGATAGGATGGGATAAAAAACTTAAATAAATAAAAACTCTTAAGCTAGCAGTTCAGTTGATTTGCTTCAGGTGATGTGGAATGCATGGTAGAAATACCCCAGGTTTTGAATGGAGTGTTTAACAGGACGGTCATTCTGTAGTTTGGAGTAAATTTCTGCAGTCGCAAATTGGGTTTTTCCCATTTGTGAAGAAAGTAGGCACATCTTCCATATGAAGTGCAAACTGGTGTGCTAGGGATCATATTTTTCATGGGAGAAAAAATCATTGAATTTTGTAGTTGGGTGCTTTAACAAGTTTGTTTGGGACACTAGCATCCTTCAGTGTTGCTTGCCTTCGACCTTTGTGTGGGGAGGTCCCAAATCTTCATACTTTGGCACTGAAAGCTAGAAAGGCTTTACAAATTTGAGATGGCATCTTGGTACGCTGTTTAGATCTTCATATGTTGGAGATCTTGATTTCCTTGATTCGGAAGGAACTGCTGAAGGATGTTTGTTATGATGAATTTGAGGTGTGAGGACATGTGCCAAGACAGGAAGCTACACTTGTGGCATCAGTTTTATGGTGCCTGTAATCATCTGCATAAGTGTGTCAAGAAGTGATGTGAGGGAGCTGGTTGCCCAAAGAGGTGAATGGTATTTCGCAGTGGAACAGAGAAGGACTAGTGAAGAGATCATTGGATTTGGAGCGTGGGAAATTGCATGAGCTCCAGGTTGTTCCTTCCAGTTTCTGGATATGTGTGCCTCTATTTTTTATGATGTTTTTCAATCTGTTCAGTTAAATATTTGAGATGACCAATGGAAGTAGCTGAAGATGTTGGTAGAATGGTGGTAAAACTACTTCGTGTCTGATGCCTAGATTAAAAAATCTGCTCTCTGTATCAATCAGACATCTGAACCAGTGTGGAATCACATTGAGCAACTAGAGTCTGCCCACACAATCCCATTCCACACAGATGTAGGTGTGCAAATCAGATTGCAGCTAGCACTTTGAGGATATTATCCAGGTTGCCTTCAGGAAGGACTTCTGAATGATCTCTGATCATCTCATAATTCACATATCTCCAATACCCCAAAATGTTAGAGAGTCTGTACAGGCTACTACAAAGCTGTGTCGTTTTCTTTTTTTCATGTGTGCCAACTGTCATTTTAGTGGGATAATCCTTTATCAGCAATATACATATTGTGTCTTCGGAATCTTAGAAACACCAGAGATACCTATCACTATGGTATCCAAGCATCAGCATTTCTTTTTAAAATAAACCCTTTTCCCCAGTCCAAAATATTTAAAAGGATTTAAAAGGTATCCTCCTCTCTCTCCCCCACTCCCCTCTTACAAATGGCTCTATTTTTAGCTTGCCAATATTAGCAGGTGTGATTTTTCCTGTGCATACACAAATGTTTTGCAGAAAATGAGACTGACAGTATTTCTTCACCAACAAATATTTGATTTGGAAGCAATAACAATATTCTGGTCTGCTCATTCTATAAGGAGCATGATGAGATGACCATTTTAGCCCAACTTGCATTTGATAGCTTTTCCTTTTTGAACTACGTTTGGAAGTGACTGTTTGACCTAATGTGCATTGTCTGCCTAAAAAATAAAATTTGAGAAAATGAAACTGTTTGAATGATGTTCAGCGATACCTTTCCAGGAAATTGTTTGCTGGAAAGTGTCATTGCAGAACCAACTAGGTTGGTAAGTGCTTGAGAAAAGCAAACAGAAAATGCAGGGCTTTGCCTGCAAAGGAGTTGTGAGGATCTGGAAGGGGTAGGGATGGCAGAGAGGCATTCTGGACTCCCTTCATGGCTGTGCCACAAACTTCCATTGGGACCTTGAGCATCTCACCTAACCTTGTCATGCCTCCGATTCTCAAATGAAAAGGGGGGATAATGCCAATCTTCGCTTGCAAGGTTTTAATTCATTAATGTCTATACCAGGGCTTGCTAGATGGTGGTTCAGGAACTACATGCGGCTCTCAGCCAGGGCTGGTCCTGGGCTTCACACTGCCTTAACGGCCCTGTCTCGTCTTACTTCATTGCACCCGAGTCTCAGCTGTTGAATTCCAGCAGCCAGGACTGTGGAGCACCACCTCCGTCAGCCAAGCACAAAACAGAAGAGGTTTGTGTGACTTGTGGCTCTGGGTCATATGAAGATTTTAGAGTTGGGAACTTTACCTACCTCTAGTTTATAAAGTTCTTTTCCAAAAAAAAAAATATTTATTGAATTTTTTTTCTTACTATAAAACAATAACACAAACCTGTCAAACCCAATGTTCAGTGTGTGGGGAAGTCTTTTGCAAGATCGTTCTTTTAGTAATAAGAGCTGCCCTATTAATCCAGAGGGCTTGTGACCCAGAGAGTGTCCTCCTTTTTTTCCCTCCCCCCCCTTTCTTTTTTGTGGACAATGCTCAAAATTAGATTTTGGGGAAGATAAATAAGAAACTTATCCAGAATCACACCTATTATTTGAGTAAATTCTGACCTAGAAAGGAAGGGAGTGTGTAGGACAGCAGGTTATTCAATTATTTCTTTCTTGGTAGTATTAATCAGGACATGACTTCAGTGCAGCCCTGCAACCTGTATTTCTCATAAATGCCCTCTAAAATTTTGCATATATGGCAACCCTACACCTACGGCCTCACTTTCCAGCAGAGACTAACAGAGTCCTCTGGTCGACTCTTTCATCCTTTTTGATTCTGTACTTTATTCCTACTTTCTCTACCTCCAGGATGTTATGAGCATCCGGTATTGTGCCTTGGGATTTTAAATAGATCAGTTCAGGAAGGTGAAACCATTCTCTTTAATGTTAGAAATTCATATTGTATTCTGCATATTGCATTCAGACTAACAGTTGGTGATCAGTGGAGTCCGAAGGTGTATTAACACCTCCATTAAAACAGGATTGGAAATTTCCACTTGACTGGCTAGTGAAGCCCTTACTTCTAAATACAGGTTTGATTTAGAGGCCTGTGACCCAACTGGCCATATCCGGCCTGGCCAGGGTCAGGCATACTCTGCCCAAGGTTCTTAGGCTGGGCTCACTAGCTGCAAGAGGCACTGCTTCCTGAGGAGAACCATGAAGTCACAGTGCTCCATGGTGGGAGCCAGACTAAGGGTGTTTTCAGACATGACGCTAACCCCAGTTTAACCACACTTAATTTCTTATGCATGATGCAGGGCTGTATTGATGCCCTATGCAGCAACACGCATAAGAAATGTTCAAGCGTAGTTAAACTGGGGTTAGTGTCATGTCAAACGCCCACACTGGACGTGGGCTCAGTTGAGCTCAGGTGCATCGCCCTTGGGTGGGCCCAAATGTCTGGTCCGAACAGGGCTCTAACCTGACTGAAACTTTACCTGAACCTCCATGCTTTCTTCCATGGAAGTCTGAGTTTGGATAAAATGCAAGTAGTATCTGCATCACAATCCTTTTCTCTTTTTTGGGGGAGGGAGGAGTGTATGGGAGATGATGTGGTAAATTGGGGGCTTATAAAACCCCTCAAACTACCCTTATTCTCCTCCGCTCTGCTTTTTGAGCCTGCCTGTTAAATTATTATTTATTATTTCTATACCATCAGCAATGTTCCTGGTATTGAACAGTAATAATTAAAAATGGATCCCTGACCCAAGGGGTTTACCATCTAGGCTGGACAAGGAAGAGGAGACAAGAGGGAGAGGAGCATAGGGAGAAACAAAGGTACATGTATTCCCATTTTACAGACTGGGAGTGAAGACTGAGAGATGGTGACTTGCCCAAAGCCAACAACGGGTGGGTGCCTGGCTAAACTGGGATTTTGAACCCTGCTCTCTGGGGTCTAAGTCTAGAACCTTATCCACTAGGTTACACTGGCCCACAAAGTAGCATTAATAATTATGTATGTATTGTTGTATTCCTACTTTCCCCTATTTATTTGACTAACACAATGTCAAGCACATAGAAAAATGATGTGGTGATGTTGCCTTTTTTCTCATTTCAGTCCTATATGGAAGACCATTTGAAGAATAAGAATCGTCTGGAGAAAGAGTGGGAGGCCCTCGGTGCTTATCAAGCTGAACCAAATGCCGCTACTATTGCTGAGAAGGAGGAGAACATCCAGAAGAATCGTTCTCAAGATGTAATAACATGTATGCATAACTTAATCTGAGTGACATCTACGTTTGTGTTCCCCTTTTCTAGTTTCACAAAGCGTTTTGAGGGTTGTAGACAAAATAAATGCGAAGTATTCTGCAAACAGCGTTTGTAAAAGAAAGTCACTGTTGCAAAACATGCCTCTCAAGTGTCCACGATTGGGTGGGACATTGCGGGTTTCAGATTCTTTTTTAATTTTCTTTTTCTAATGCCCTTCCTGCTGTCCCAGAGCCCCAGTTTGGGGAGACAAACAGTTCTCCCAGTGGCTTGCGGCAGGGACTGTGCCCCACACTATGCAGCGTGGATCACAGGCTATCCTCCCCGCTTGCAGGGGCTGCTGCTGCCGCCACCCTGAAGCCTCTAGCTCAGTCCAGACCTGCCCAGGGAGCCACAGTGAGTGCCTGGGAACCCCGTGCAGCCCCTAGGCTAGCCCCCACCAGCCCCATGAAACTCCCATCAGCCCCATTTCCTTTCTCCTTTCCTCAGCAACCTGTGCCCCCTCTCCCAACACCCCCACCCTCTGTGCTTCCTCATGACCACCCACCTGCTCCCCTGTGCCCCTGCCCCTAAGCACCCTTCCCCCCACCACCCCAGTCCTCTGTGCTCCCTCCTCAGCACCCAAAGTTCCAAACTAGCACCCACTCCTGCCCCATTGCCACCCTCTTCCTCCAAACCCTTTGAGGAAAGCACAGGGGGTGCTGAGGGGACGGGCAGGGATTACAGCAGGTGGGGTTCTGGGGGCAAGGAAGGCCCAGGCTGCTGAAGGAAGGGAGGTGGGGAAGCAGAGGGCACAGTGCTGAGGTTAGGGGGTGGGGCTGCTGAGTGGGAAGCAGAGAGAGAGGTTGGGGATGGGGGGGGGTGCTTAAGAGGTACATTTAGAATGGGAAAAGGAAGGCCCTAGATAATTGATCTGTGCCTTGGCTCTGTCCCCCCTCGTGTGCATGCCCTCATCTCTGCTTCCTTCCCCTGAGCCCACCCGTTCAGCACTTGTGGGCAGGAAATGGATCCAACATAAACACATTCAAATTAGCGCATACAGATCTTATGCAAATGAACTCCAGTGTGTCTCTTTGGGTGTTGCTGTTAATCTTTTCAGAGTTCAGGGATTGAGAGGTATGGTTGCAAACATCATCTATGTATTCTGTGCACCTGCCAGATATTTGTGGTATCTTCTTATGTATTTACTTGCCCCATGCTGCTACCGTGACAGGAAATGCAGTTTGGTGCAGATCCAAAGAGAACATGGGGTGTCCTTCTCAACCATTAATGTGCAGTTTCTGCGCACAGTCAGCAACCATGGTCATTCAGTGGAGATAAGTTTGGCTTGGCTTCCATGTAACCACTATCATGTCCATCCAAAAGCTGTAATACCAGCAGTTTGTAATGGGAGCTAGATTGAGCCATTAATTTGATATTCAGCTCTAGTTAATGAGCCCCTGTTGGTTTCATCGGATAAGCTTACAGACCTGCTGCTCTTCTCTCTTAGGCTTAGGATGAAAAGCAAGGCTGAGTACAGCCAGTACTTATTTCCCCAGAATCTGTTCTTTTATGTAAAAGGGAACCTGTGTGAAGCTAAATAAAAGCAGCACATTTTCTGCATGTGTTTTGTAGTGTACTCCATTGGATGTAACTAGCCATCTATGCCAAACATCAGGTCACAGCTTTTATTAGAAAATCAGTGGAAGAGACCCTGAATCACGAGGTCAGTAACGAGCCAGGATTAAGGCAACAGCCAATTTCCAAGTGCCCACAATCCAGTCAGATGGGGCAGCAGACTAGAACATCTACGTTTTTTTTAAAAGTGCCATAAATAAAGCATCAATTTCCCCAGTTCCTGTGTAAGATAGGCAAGTGAATGCCACCCAGCATTTGCAGAAGGGGAGGTGGTGGCATGTATCACAGTGAATTAGTGGGAGAGACAGGATTAAAACTCGGGAGCTTCCAGCACCACTTTCTACTTAACTAAGCCCTGTGCCGCATGTGAACTTAATTATTAATTAGCACAGCTGAAGTTTAATGTAGGTATCCTTGCAAGCACTCTCTTGCTTAAGAGTACATAAACTATAAACCAGTGGAATACAGGAAGGGGTGTAGTTACATCAGCACTTTTAATACACTTAAGGGTGGGCCTATTCCACTGGCTCCAAAATATTTGCCCATGTGACCCTATTTTAGATGTAAAGACACATCCATGACTCCAGCCAACAACAGATATAACGAAGTACATAAAATATCACTGAGACTGGACCCCATCTTCCAATGGCATGACCTCACTTTGGGGACCTTGGCTCTATCAATAGTCTCTTTCTGCCAAAGTTTAAAAATCTGTATTCTAGACTTGTCTCAAAGTCTAATGCTGAAATGTTCAAATTGTTCACAGAGATAAATAACCTATGCCACTGATGGCAGTCAGAATGGACCTCTGTTCTTGGTGTCGTTGGAATTAAGAGCTTGCAGTCAGGAAGCTCTTAAGCTCCATTGTCCTAAACAGTACAGTTGGTCACTAGCTGGATTGGAGACTGCCAAGGAAACGTTAGATTCTGCAGTTGGTTATTCTGTAGGTAGCCCCAGGGGGTGTAGCTAGGTGGGAATGGGCCCTGGTGCAGAAGATGGAGTGGACTTCCAACTGGGGCACTCTACATGTAGTGTGGGGCCCCAGTGTAGCTGCACCTATTGCAGCACTTTCACCTTGTCCAAACTGCACCTCTAATGTGCTATTGAGTTGGTACTGGGAATGTCGGATTCGGATAGAACCTTATCAACCCCAATATGGTCAATTCGGTTCTACCCGAAAATTTGGATCTTTTTCGATTTCAGGCGATTCGGATCTTTTATATTGATTTTTTTTATTTGGATCATTAACATTGTGGTTTGTTCCCACTGACTTCAATGGGGGAAAATGCATGCAAAAAAATCCAAATCCAGATCTGAAACTACTAAAGAACCAAAACTGAAAAATCTGAAATTCCCCTTGGAGTCCCACCCTATTCTATATGTTGCATGAGACTTAAAATAAACCATTTTAGCACATTAAAAATCTTGATTACCAGATTACTTCTGTAAAAATACAAAATCTGTCTTCTCCTTTTCCTTCCTCTTACTTTATTTTTTTTCCCTTCCGCTTCCCCTCTTCTCTGATTGGAATGTAACCATTACACAATTCACACAGAGAAATAAAAATATTCACAACAAAGAGACTTCTTTCTCTTGATTCTTGCATCAGTGGGTGTTTTTAAACGAGCGCTGTGGGAGAGGGGGCTCATGACTGCTGAGTAGTGTGGCTGTCGGGTGGCCACACACACAATATGCACAGGGAGGAGTTCAGATGAGCAGCTCCCAGCATGGCTGCCCCGTCCACAGAGGTGGCCACTTCGTTTAAAAACACCCAGTGTCTATGGTGAAAATAGTGGTATAGGTGGAGCTGCTGTTTATAATTGCTACACACGTATTTGAAGAGTGATGATATCCATTGCTGAAGGCTTTGAATTCCCAACAATGACATGTGAACATAGCATGCTGATGGTCCATATGGAACATAATTTATCCTGAGTACTGGATACTTTCTTGGGAGCTAAAGTGGATTCTTGCATTCTGCCATCAAACTGTCTAGAGCCTATTAGTCCTCTTCTCCTGCAACAAGCCTGCTATAGCACCATGGTGAGAAGGTGCTGATAAACTGGTGTACCAGAAGATGGCATTAAACTTAAATAAAAAAATTCCCAGCCTTATTGATCTGACACTTAGCTTTTTCCCACAGTGTCAAGCTACCACCTGTTTACTAAACTCTAATGAATCACTGCCTGCTGTTGCTGCCTTGTTTATTATTTTAAAATGCCACACTACAGCTTCCTCTTTTATTAATAATTTCAGCAATCCCTTCTTACCGATGGATGAGATTTTTCCTTGGTGTCTTCTGAGCTCCATGAAAGCTTGTCTCCAGGCCCCATTTAAACCATACACTCCCATAGTCAAAAAAACTGTGGCGCTAGAATTCTTTAAATTCCCTTCAACACGGTTTTTTGTTTTCCCCCTCCAAATCGTGGATATTCCTATGATTGCAGATGTCGTAAGCCCCAGAGCTTATATAATAATTTTTATTCAGTATTTTTATTTTTTTAAAGAACGCGTGTATTTATATATATAAAATATAAGACATGAATTATTTAAACAAATACAAATACTGAAGAAGGCAGTACTCAGTTCCTGTTAATAGGCCTTTGCTTCTGTATTACATAAGTTTAAGCAGGGAGGGGGTGTTTTGTTTTCTGTTGTGAAAATATTTTTCTAAGTGAAATGTAATTCACTTCCTTGGATCTTTACTCAGACTTCTACATGAAACATGGAATAACCCTATGGGAGGAGGCAAGGGTAGATTGCTTTTGTAGCCTGATGCTTATTTTAGCTGAGACTCTCACATTGGATGGCTAGTTCTATTGGTGAGATCAAATGGCTAGAAACAGTATTTCAAAACATCCTAGAAATTCAGTCGGATTGACGTAGTGTAAACCACCACTAGCTTGGTGGTTCTGCCTATTTCTCTAAGCAAATTTAAAAACTTTCCTTCCTGTATGAGAGTTGTGATAGCACATAAAGGTCCAGCCATCACTACAGTGTGGTAGACATTGTGCAAACACATAATGAAAATCCACTCCCTACCCTAAAGAGCTTACATTGTAAGTTCTATTCTTGCCCTTTTCATTAAATTTTGTGGAAAGGAACCTTCCTGCAAACTCAGGGATATTCTCTGCAGAGCTGTTTTCTAGTGTGTTTCCTTGTCTGGCCTTAAATTCGCTTAGTAATGGTGGCGGGGGAGGGACCTGTCTTTAATCACAAGTCTTCAGTGCCAGGCACATTGCTGTAGCTTTATAACTAATCATTAAAAACGGATAGTAGAAATAACTTAATTACAAATGCAATTTCTTTTTGCAGATGATCATTGCAGGATATGTTTGAAAGCTGAAAATAGCCATGACAACTCAGACTACATCAATGCCAGCCCAATTGTAAGTATAGTACCCCATACAAGGTAATAAAACGAAACAAAACCCCAGCTTTCCCCCCTGTTGTTCTAATTTTTAAAACTTCAGTGTAAGTCACGTCTGCAGCACCAGTGGCTTCGGCCAATATCTAACTTCACTTCCTCTGCGACATTTACCTTCGCTCAGTGGTTCTCCACCAATGAGGTCTGGTCCGGGGCAATCCGAGGGCCCATGAGCCCTGGAGCAGTTGTTCTGTGTCCCCTGCCGCATTCTCTCCTGCTGATTTAGCCTGGCCCCGTGTGCCCCTGAACGGGTGGGATAGGAGAGGAGGAGGAATGTGGCTTCACTGGCTCTCGCATCCTCCTCTTCTGCTGCTGCCATTAGAAAGACTGCCCCCCTGGTTCTGGATATTTTTAAGGTGGGTCTTGGATTTTTTTAAAAAAAATATATTCTCACCCACAGAAAAGTTGAGAACTACTGCCTTAGATGATTGCATGCTAAGGGGAGGGGGGGGGGGGAATACTGTAGATAATCAGTCTTGCATATGGCTTATCCACTGTGCTACCAATCACAGTACATTCAGTTCAGTAGATCTTTTCAACTCTGCATGGATGCTAATCTGTCTTGCTGTCACTTTCTAAGGTTCCACCCCCCTCCCCATTCTTTTTCTCCCCCGTCCAGAAAGTTTCATTGTTCTTTGAAGGCTTTGTTCATCTCCTAGAACTGGGCTTTGCTCCACATAAAGGGTGTTAACGAAGGAGACAATAGCTCCCTGGAGCCTGGGTTTGGTCCGTGCAGCCCCCACTCACATGTTTAGCATGTAGAGCCTAATCAACGGGCTCCCTGTGTATATTTCTTGTGTGTTTGGGCAGCCCTCACTCGCAGGGTTAGTGTGACAAGCCAAATACATGGGCAGACATTCATCCCTGCTGCGCTCTGCTCACCAACGTCCCCCTTCTCAGTATCCCTCTGCCTATGATGACTCTCCGCCACAGCAAACCGTTGGAAGAAGAAGCCACACCAGCTATTTCTTCCAGGCTATTATAACTCCTGGAGGCGGTCTAGTGCTTGCTATCTCCACCTACCCACAGAGTTTCGTGCCTGGGTTTATACCTGGCTGCTGGAACTAACCTTTTGCTATGCACATAATGCTGAGTTTTTATTGAGCACCTATAGTGAAAATTGAAAGCAAAAGTAAAAAATTGAAAGTGAAAGCAATCAGTCTTTGCATGTTGTCAGCCTAGTTTCTCGTATCCATGACTTGCAATGTATTTTCTTCCAGCAGTAGCTGGAAGAAAGTTAAATGCACAACCACTCTCCATTATAAACAGGGGACTGCTGAAGCCCTGATTTTGAGGAAACCGCTTGAGCTACATTTCTGAAAATTTAACCATGGCTATAAGTTGTGAGGACCATTATATGCACAAAGTTTGAAAAAGATCCATCAGGAAAGTAAAATGTTATGACTGTTTAAATGTTAATTGCTTGTGGTCAAAATGCAGACGTCCTCACGATTTTGAATCCTCAATATCTCCTCCCCCTGGATCAGTTGAGCCCCCAAACGTCTCAGGCGTGGAGCATGAGATCAATAACAACTTCTTATATAATATAATAGTGATTGGTGCAGCCAAAACCGAGTTATTAATGATTAAATAATCCGTTCTGCTGGCTTGCACATGCGCATTTGAGCAGCTGCTGATCGGCAAAACACGGCACGGTTCTGCTTGCTTGCGCATGCACAGTTGAGCAGCTGCTGACCGGCATTTTTAAAATCACATAACTATCAGAAGCCAGCTCTGTCACAAAGACTTTAAGCTCTAGTCATTTTTCATGTCAGTTACACAGCTTCCCGGCTCCCAGAGAGGAAAGAGCAGCAGAGCCAAGAGCCGGGAAGCGGGGTGCTGTGTAACTGGCATGAAACTGACTAGAGCTTAAAGTCTTTGTGACGCAGCTGGCTTTTGATAAAGTTACTTCATTTTAAAAAGTAGTCATATAACTTCTCCTTAAATTATGTGACTCTACTTTTTAAAATCACGTAACGTTATCAGAAGCCAGCTTTATCTCGTAACTTTATCAGCTCCCTTAGAAAGCTTTGCCCCTTGCTGTGCAGTCCGGTACCCGGTGCACCTCGGTGGCCGCCTAGCCCCCCCCCCCCC
>QEPC01002394.1:520298-600762 GCA_003113815.1 Sphenodon punctatus | reverse complement strand
CCCCCCCCTTCCTTTTTACCTACTCACAGCAAAGCAACAGCAGAACACAGACAGAGCCCTTTGGGGCAGGAGGAGTCTCATATTAAAAGGTGACATTTCAGAGCGGAGTCATCAGAGATGATCACTTCTCTCGGGATGTTCGTAAGAGGCAGCTGGGATGGGACGCTGAGGGAAAGGCAAATGGGGGAGAGAGAGAGAGACAAAATAAAAGGAAAGGGGGAGTAGAAGGCACAGAAGAAATAAGTTGTCAGCGTTGGGCATCCCTTAAACACGCGCGCACACACCCCAGTAGGTGGTATGCACAGCACAGGAAGGAATGTGAGATCCCTAGCCGTCAATGAGGGGGGTGCTAAGGGGAGACACTAGCCTGACTTCAATGGGAGGTGTAACCAAGCTCCCCTCCTTGGTTACACCCCCCATTCACATGGTGGCTTAAATCACCCAAATGTCTCAGAAAGACAAGGACCTGGGTACAATGACAGGGGGGAGACCACCAAAAGAGGCTGGAATGACAGGAGGAAGGAGGCCATTCGGAGATGCTGGAATGATGGGACACAGAGTGGAATGACGAAGTGCAGACAACCAAGAGTGGCTGGAATGATAAAGGGGGCTGGGTGGAAAAACTCGAAGGAAGCCACTGAGAGAGGCTGGGATGAAAGGGTGCATGAAAAGGAGGCCACCAAATTGATGACAAGCTCAGAGTTTATTTATTTCCAATAGTGTGCTTTGCTACACAGGAGTGTGCTGGTGTTAGAAGTCTCTCCAAGATTTTCTGCAACTTTCAATGCCTAATGTATTACTTTTCAGCATCCCCTGTAATCCTAAACACAAAACAAAAAAAAGGAGATTGTTTTCTAATCTCTGGTCTGTTCCCCCGTTACACCTATTTTAACCAAACATGCCTCCACGAACCCTGACCAGATTTCATCTTTCATACCCCTTGTACATTGATCCTGTACAATGATAGACGTTTGTGAGGGAAAATGTACAAACCTGCTACCTTTTCTTTGTGAGAGAGACAGAGTCGGTGGAAGAGTGTGTGTGTGTGTGTGTGTGTGTGTAGGAGATAGATACAAATTGGGGGGGGAGACATAAGAAGTTAGAAGACTCTTTCTCCAAACACCTCCTGTTTTGATATGGAGGCTATGTTTAAAAAAAAAGTCACACACCAAGTTCCTCCTCAAACTCCTTTCGCTCTTGTAGAGTTACTCCTACTTTACACTAGCGTTAGATGGGGAAAATCATTCCCATTGACCCTAATATAAACAAGTAATTTCATATACGCACAACTTAAAAGGTACACAACTTTTAAGTTAAAAGTTCTGTAAAATATACAACTTAAAAGTTGTCCAACAACTGATATGTTAATGTGCTGATGTATCCTATCACAAAAAACCTTGAAATTCACCAAACCAAAAAAACTTTAGTTTAAAAAAACGTTAAATGCACAAGTTTTTAAAACTAAAAACTTTCCTCTTCGAAAACATCACAATATCATTTTGACTCGAGCTTAAACTCCAAAAAACATACAAATTCGTTACAATTACATTTAAAAAAATTCAGCTCCGTACATTGCAACAAGACATAAATGCCAAAAAACATGGAAATTATTTCAGAATTTGCAGAATATTTAATATTTTATCCTCATCAACATAAATGTAATATATGTACTTAATTCCTTCCCATACATAATTGTATTCATTTTTATCAATAACTAAACTTTAACATTTTTTTTGTTATTAAACTTTATTATCATAATTTGACAATGAACAATTTTTTCAGAGTGCATTAACTCTGTCCTTTACATGTATACAAATTGTATACACTTCATACAATAAACTGTTAACAATGTCAGTGTAGAGAACATTATAGAATTTGTTCTACAAAATCCAGTTCTTTAGAAACAGAGTTAATGCACTCTGGAAAAAATTGTTCATTGTCAAATTATGATAATAAAGTTTAATAACAAAAAAAATGATAAAGTTTAGTTATTGATAAAAATGAATACAATTATGTATGGGAAGGAATTAAGTACATATATTACATTTATGTTGATGAGGATAAAATATTAAATATTCTGCAAATTCTGAAATAATTTCCATGTTTTTTGGCATTTATGTCTTGTTGCAATGTACGGAGCTGAATTTTTTTAAATGTAATTGTAATGAATTATGATAATAAATTAAAGTTTAATAATGAAAAAATGTGAAAGTTTAGTTATTGATAAAAATGAATAAAATTATGTATGGTAAGGAATGAATTAAGTACATATATTACATTTATGTTGATGAGGATAAAATATTAAATATTCCTCAAATTCTGAAATAATTTCCATGTTTTTTGTCTTTTGAATTTTTTTAAAATTGTAATTGTAATGAATTTGTATGTTTTTTGGAGTTTAAGCTAGAGTGAAAATAATATTGTGATGTTTTCGAAGAGGAAAGTTTTTAGTTTTAAAAACTGTTGTGCATTTAACGTTTTTTTAAAACTGTAAAGTTTTTTGGTTTGGTGAATAGTATATAGTAGTTTATTTACGGCCATAGGCCAAAAACATACAAATATCATTACAAGTAAAAAAAACAACACAACAGTCATTAGAACTAGCTGCTTAACCAAATAAAGCAAATTGTGTGGTATACACACGCAGCGCATTTACAAACAACCCTAAACAGTACCCATTGCATGTGGCTTGTATTCCCAAAGAGAGAATCTACTTCCTTAATTATACTGCTGCGAAGTTTCTGTGCTGCGGTATATTAATTTAGCCAGCTATGTTATTACAAATAGTGAGTCGCTTTGAAGAAGCCATAATGTTTTTTCAAAAGTATCAATTGCGGGGAACAGAGCTGTCACAGGAACTAAATATTGCTTTCTTAGAACTTGGTAAAAAGGGCATACCCACAGAATGTGGGTCGTATCCTCCATTGCCCCCATCAAGCATAGACACTGCCTTTGACCATACAGGACTTTGGCCCACCTTCCCTCTTAGACCCTGGACTTCAGCTGGCCTAGACACAACTTTGTTAAAGCCTCTCTAAGATGGGGCTGCGTGATCTTCACAAGATAGGAAGAGCAGATATTTTCCAGATAGATATGCCTGTAAAACAGGATATGCCTAAGGCATCAGCTATATCTGTTTGTAAGGACATATCCAGGGAACGCCCAATAATTATTTTCCCTTTCATTAGATAGGGAAAGAAGCTGCGCCTCGGTTTTAAACCTGACCCAGACCAGCTGTATCGAGAGCTCGTTTCACTCCTGTTAGCCATGTTTCCTTTGATACCATTAAATTGTTCATTTCCAACAAGGTCTGTTTTGGTAATCTGTTGGGGGAATAAACCCTAAGCCTCAGCCAAAACAATAAGGGTCTAAGTTCAACCTTTGAAGTGATGTTTACAGAACCTGTCTCTACACGAGCAAGAGTGCGGGGTGTGGGTTTCTGGATAGCCAGAAGCTTCCTTAGGATGCATACCTGGACCTTTTCAATTGTGTCCCATGATCTTGGGTCCAGTTCCCAAAGCTCTGCTCCATAGAGAATGATCAGATCTATTTCAGCATTTGCCACCTTCAGTGCCTCAATCCAAGGGTGTTTTGCAAACTTCTTATAGAATGTAAGGACTCCGGGCTTTATATTCTGGCAGGTAGCAGCACACAGTTTATTGCCTGCCGTGGTGTTGGAAATCCCTTTCGGTTCGCATAAAACCCCCAGTCAAACATGTGCCTCTCATACCCCCCTCTCTAGCATCCTCTGCATTATCATACAATGGGGGCAGAAAAAACCTCTGCTTGTGAGGATGCTCTGCACTTCTCAGAGGATCCAAACCTCATTCAGGGTAACAAGCTCTCCTTCGGTCGGTTTGCATTCCCTATACCCTACACTCCAAGTCACTTGTTTCCTGAAGAGATTCATCTCTGCCATATAATCAAGGCACTTCTGGTGTCCCCACGGATATTCTATCGCTGTCATTAGGGCGCTGATGAGAAAAATGTGGTAAGGAGGGTCCAGATTCTGTTACTGATTGTCTCTCTTCTGGCCAGTGCACACATGCAAAACGCAGCGGGAAGAATGCCTGCCCGTGTATTAGGCTTCTGGTGCTACACAAGTTTAAGAAAATTCTCACTCATTTGGATTTCAATATCTCATCTCATCTGGGGCTGATGCTCTTCCATTCCGCTGAACGTGGGACTGCAGCAGGTTTTGCAGTGTCTGCACTTCATCATGCATACCTGGTACCCAGTTGTATGCATGCACCACCCTATGTGTACACAGGCTGCCTTGGAGGATGGATCTGCCAGTTCTCACCCTACATCAGGCCTCATCCATATGTCAGCAAAGGCCAGAGTATCTGTTCCCCGCTCCCCCCCACCATCTTCTCTGGGCCCCATACCCAGGCAGCCACAGCACACACAGACAAAAGCCGAATCTATTTGGCTTTTATCCCAGGCAAACAACCTACAGCAGTAGCTTTCTGTGGTGTTGACCCCTCTTGATCGACTGTTACTTTCAAAAGAAAATGAGTAACTTTTAACCAATGGTCAATAGTGTCCCAGCTCTGCTCCCACATACCTTCTGAGCACAGTGACCTTCACTGCCTTGCAGATCCCCCCACCTGCCCATTTCTTAACATACAGTGGTTCCCCCCACCCCCCAGTTAAAAAAAAATCCCATGCTTCTGTGGTGCTCGCATCTGTAAGATTTTTAGAGGAGGTGACGTGTGCACAGACGTGCTTGTGAAAGAAATGTCTATGCAGTTTGATAGCCACCTGGATTGGCAGCGCACATGCTGCAGCTCTCACACACCCAGCATAAGCTTTGCAAACACTTGTTCAACCAATAGCTGACCTGTAGCCAATAGCCGATTATGCTTGGCACACAGCCATTCCTGTAAGGGCACATAACCAGTAGTAGCCAATAGATGCTCATGTGCGACGCGCAGTCAATCCTAGCAAGGCAGCTCTCCAGCTTTTTAAGCTGTTCAAAACATTTGATTTGTGGTCTGCAGAGTTCATCACAGACGCCAGAACCACAGTCATGGAGACACATGCCGAAAACTTCCTTGTGCTCGTTATTGCACTCCTGCTGCTGAACAGAAAGGAAAGCACGAACTTGTGAGCAATCAAACAGATCCAAGCCTGCTTGATGTTGGCGTGATGTGATGTCAAAGCACAGAAAGGCTCTCACTCGGTCTGTGGCTGAGCTAGTGGGGCACACCACATAGCGGAAGCTGCTCCTGATTCATGCAAGGGCAGCTGATGCATGCAGAGAGGTACCTATGGGGGAGACGGCTTCAATCACTGATGCCATGCTCAGAGTTGTACCCACAGAGAAGCTTGTCTGGATGAAGGTGTAAAGCACAGACAGGTGACAGAATATGCTGTCCTTTTGGAGAGATGCTGAGTGGGTCGCAAATTGCAGAATGTTTTGTCGCCTTGTCCTGTAGATAGCCAAGATCCTTAGGCCATGACTGGAGAAACCGAGCATGGTAGTGCGGTTGCCCATCCCTGTGGAGAAGAGTGTTGCCATCACCATCTGGAATCTCACCATTCCAGACTCCTGCCACTCTGTCACCCAACAATTTGGTGTGGGAAACTCCACAGCAGGCACCATACTAGTGAAGGTTAGCACAGCAATTATGGAAGTGCTGCTGGACCAGGTGGTGCAGTGGCTGACCTGGCAGAGGTAATGGAGGGCATTTGGCAGGAGAGGTTCACGGACTGCATAGGGCAATCAGGGGCAGCCAAATTGCCATCAGCCACCCACCCCATAGCAAGGACGACTACCTGAACCCGAAGAACCAAGAGTCCCACGTCTTCTGTTAGTCCCCTACTTTGGCCACATGTACACCAGAGACTTTGGACCCTCCACTGAAACATGCATTGAGGAGGGTGCTCATGAGGCTCGTTGTTCTTGGGGACCTGCCTGCCTCATAAAGCCCTGGTTCATGAAGACATACAGCATTGCCTGCACCCCAGAGCAAAGCTACTTTAACCAGCAGCTCAGCGCCACCCATTCTGTTGTAGAGAGAGCTTTTGGGGCTATTAAAGTAACGCTGAAGATCAGTTGTGGCCAGAATTGATTTGCCGGCTAGAGACCGCTCCATTTCTAACTGTCACCACCTGTGTTCTCCATAACATCTGCATGACCGGTGAGACCACGCTGGAGACCCTCCCGCCAGTTAGCTTTGGTGAGCCAATGCCCTTGTTCCTGGACCAGCTGAACTAAGCAGAGCAGCGCATAGCTGGGGAGGTCCAGGATGCTTTGTGCTGGCACATCAACCACAATGCTAGCCTCAACACCCACTTAGCAATTAGATGAGCATCAGTGAACTGTTTTAAATGATCTTTTTGTGATATCAATAAAGCCTTTTAAAATGTTTACTGTGTCTCCCTGTTTTCTTCTCTGGTTCATCCAGCTCCCCCAGCCCTGGGTCAGCCACTCTCTCCCCCCCCCCCCCCCCCCCCCCCCCCCCCCCATATGCTATTTTCTACTCTGCGACCTTTCTCTGTGTGTTCTCTACTGGCATTTGCAGAGTAGCCAACTGCAGGCCTGAACCCCTATGTTTCCTATTGTTATTTGCAGGGTGTAAGGGTCACGGGGATACTGGCATCTAGGCCCTGGGTCAGACTCCTGCAGTGTAGGCAGGCTTCCTCAGCAGCCCTGCCTCTCTTGAAGCTCTTGTTCTGGCTCCTTACTTGACTTCACTTAAGGCTGCTTTTATACGAGGCGCTGAAAAGCGCCTCCTGAGTCCCGCGTTGAGAAAAAAAGCCACACGGGGAGTGTTTACATGCTCCCCGCACTGCTGGAAGTGAGCATGTCATTTCCGGCAGCGCAGGGAACATGTAAACACTCCCTGCGAGGCTTTCCTCTCCACGCGGGACTCAGGAGGCACTTTTCAGTGCCTCATATAAAAGCGGCCTCAGCACAGCCCAGCCCAAAGCCAAGCCAGGAGATTGCAGCCTGCAACATGCTGCCCTTCTCACTGGCCTCCTTGCTCTCTAAACAACAGCCCCCAGGCCCCTACTCTGCTCTCTGCTCACGCTTATATGCAGGTGCTGCCCAATTGACTGCAGCTGCTCAGTTTCAACTAGGCACCCAGACTGGGCTCTAAAAGGGCCCTTAGCCCAAATAGCCTGTTCTCTTCCCATAAGCTGCAATCCATCTGCTTAGAAGCCATTTTGGAGGGGTTTCTTTGTGACCCTGTTACAAAGCTGGGAGACACAACAGGGGGCAAGGGCAAGACCAGATCAGACGGGCTGATCTAGCAAGGCTGGGAGGGCCTGGGCTCAGCCCACAGTTAGTTCCCCTCCCCCCCCCACCCCCCGGGTGATTCAGAGGTTAAATAAATAATCAAAAACAAACCACAGTGTACAGAATAATTAAAAATTCCCAACCTGATGTTAAGTTGCTGAGGAGTGGGGAGGGCTGCTAGTACCAGCCCCTGCCTTGTTTCCGGCTGTGCTGACCCCACTGTTCGGGTCCAGACTCCGTCCGTCGCCTCTTCTCGCTGCCTCCCACCCCAGTCAGGCTCAGTCCCAAGCACAGGAGGGCTTGCTTGGGTGGTTGCTAGTGGGAGTTGTGTGGGGTGCAGGTGGCTGGGAGGGGCTGGAGGAGATGGAATGGGTGTGCAGGTGGGAGGGGCTAGGGGGTGCAGGTATCTGGGGGAGGGCTTGGGGGAGATGGAGTGAAGGATACAGGTGGGAGGGGCTGGGGAAGTTAGGTAGGAGGGGTTCAGAGAGATTGAGCAGGGGTTGCAGGTGGGAGGGATTGGGTTGCAGGAGAGTTACATAGGAGAAGATGGGGCATGGGGGTTGCAGATGAGCAGAGCTAGGGTGAAAGGGGTTGGATGGGAGAGACGGAGGGTGCAGGTGGGGTTAGCCTCCTGGGAGGACCTGGGTGAAGGAGGGTTAGGTGGAGGGAGATGGGGGTGCAGGTGGGGTTAGGTGGGAGGACCTGGGGGGCTTGCAGAGGAGCTGGGGTGAAGGAGTGTTGGCTCAACATTTCTGCGGGTGGGAGAGATGGAGTTGCAGGTGTGGTTAGATGGGAGGGGCTGGGAAAGTGGGGGGCTGCAGGGGGAGAGGATGGGGTGCAGGAGGATGGGTGGGGCAAGGGGGTGCGAGCTGGAGGGGGATGTGGGGAGCAGCCACATCCAACAGCTAATTTCCAAGTGCCCACAATCCAGCCAGATGGGGCAGCAGACACTAAACCTCTACATTTTTTTAAGTGCCATAAAGCATCAGTTTCCCCAGTTCCTATGCAAAACAGGCAAGTGAATGTGTGCCCCTGCCAGCCGAGGTGGTGTGCGTCCTCTGTAAGCGCAGCAGCTTTTTGGTGAATGACTCCTTCCCCTACCAGCCTCTCCATGTCCAGGCAGCGTCCAGACCCTGAACGTGGGCTGCGTAGTCAGCCACAGAGCTCCCCGGGTAGCGGAGCAGGCAGAGGCGAGGGCGATGCTCTCCCGGCTCCTCTTTCCTCCATTGGCTTGGTGGTCCATCGCTCAGAGTCAGAGCAGCGAGTCCAAGTCACCACCAAGCCCCTCATTAATGTCCAGCTCAGCTCTGGCAGGCTCCCCCAGAGCTCCAGGCCTGGGCTCAACCGCACCCCGATAGCTATGCCAGTGAGACCAGGAATGGGACAAGGGAGACAAGGCCCAGCTAGAGGAGAGCAAAGCCCAGGACTGAGAGCAGGAAGGGCCCAGGACAAGACCAGGACTGAGAGCACAAGGTGAGGGCAAGAGACAGGAATGAGACAAAGACTTAAGAGCAAGGAGGATTCAGACCAGTCAGAGAGAGTGCAGGGCCAGGACAAAAGAAGTGAGCGTGGTGTTCTGCCCACCTTCCTGTTGCTACCAGCAAGCCTTTTATGCCTGCTGGCTGCCAGCCAGGAAGTGACGGGTCAGGACAAGGCAGGGAGGAGACATGGGGAGAGTGACTGGTCCAGAGGAAAGCTGAGGCAGTGGCACTGACAGGCTGGCTACCGCTCCAGAAACCTGGAGGGTAGAGGTTCAAGGCCATGGAATGTGGGAATGGCAAAAGGAAGGGCAGAGGTGGTCCAAGTGCGCCTCGGCAGCAAAGGCCTTGCATTCTGCAGCGTCCTGCCACACCAGCTGCCAGTGCTCCCTGGCCATGCCATTAATGGCGTCGCAAATTTCATCCACTTGCCGTGTGCTCCCCCCAAGTGGCTCCTTGGCCAAATCCTCCCTTTGCCACTGGTTGTAGACCCAGGGTGCATGTAGCTGGGGGTTCTATCTGCATCCGTTGCGCTGGTAGACCTGTAGCAAGGCAACAAGGAAAGCCATTAGTTCAGACCTAATTAGGTCAACCTAATTGATGGGATGTGGACATATGGGTGCACATTAGCCCACATTTGCCTGCGTGGTGGGCTCCGCATACTCCCGGACCCTGCCATGAGTGGGGACTGCGTGTCTGGTGAGGAGTCACCACGTGGCCAATGGGGGTGAACACCTAATAAACAGGCAGGTGGACATCCATCTCCTGTGGACTGCCATTATGTTTAACACCCAACGTCAATCGATGCGCCTAAAACTGCTGATGGGTTCCTAGAGCTAGAGAAGGCATTTCCTCGTGTGTGTGAGTTTGGGGCTCCCCCATGACTTCCCTAAGTTTCCAGCTATGTACACTCTCCCTGATTTCATTGTTAGGAGGAGAGGAGGATCTCTCTTTACTTGCATGATATTCTGAGATGAAACGTTTTCTTAGGTCACTTCTGTTTGGTCTCCACGGCAAGCCCACTTTGTTTCCTTCCTCTAACTCTGTTCCCCGCAAACTCAATATTGATCATTTTACTTAGTCTGCAAAAGTTTCTAGCGACATTTCCCACCCCACCCTCCCTCACATATTCTGTTAATATAACAACAAAACTGTTTATAGCAGTAGTGCTATTACCCTATTATCATGTCAGCTGTAATCCAGAGGGATCATCTCTCAGGATAATAATTTTATCTCAGTGCCCACTTAGTCATTGGCTGACAGGACAGGTGGCTACAGGTCATTGAACAGTCATCAGAAGATGACAGTTGCCACTGGGAATTTTGACTGAACAATTTGTTGAGTTTGTATAAGTGCTTTATGATCATTATGCCATTCACTCTCACAGCAACCCTGTTGTTCCCATTTTACAGATGAGGGTACTGAGACTGAAAGCGTGTGACTTGCCCAAAGCCACCCAGTGTGTTTTAAATCCCTCCTGCAAACCTACCTCTTCTGTCAGGCCTTCCCTAGCTTGTCATGAGTGAAATTGCATTGTCCTTCCCCCTCACTCAGAATCGAGTTCCATGTAACTAAGCTAAACACATGCACCTGCAGCTTCTCAACCTCATGAATGTACTCTTGTCTCTCCCAATGTTCGTCCCTTGTTTCCCCCCTCCCTTGTCTCTTAGATTGTAAGCACTGTGGGGGTAGGGACCTGTGTATAACTATTGGTTGTGCAGTGCCTGGTACACTGCTGGTGCTATATAAACAGGGACCCGAGTTGACTGCGTTGCTGCAATTTGCAGTGATTTTCGCAGAATCCGCCAATCCTCGCAGAATCTGCCAATCCTGACCATCACCCGAGGGTAAATAGGCCCCTGGGAGATGAATTGTGGGTGGGTGGGGTCTGAAGGCCCTATTTTTTGCGTGAGGGAGGTGGTGAAATTCCAGAGGATTTGAGTTGTGTTTGATCAGCAAAGTTGTGGTTCTGTGTCAGACCTATTGCAAATTTGCTTCCCGGCATGCATAGTTATGCAAATCAAGTTAATTATGCAAATATTAATGCTTGCAGTGAATTTGCAGAATTTGGCTTCACTGGTTGCAGAATTTAAGATTTTTTGGTGCAGTCAACTCTGGTCCCTGTATATAAATAATAATTAATAACAAACACTGGTCTGCCAAGTCCAAGCCAATATGCTAGCCCTTAAACCAGGGGTGAGGAATCTGTTCCCTCCCGGGGGCTGCTTTGAAAGCTTGCCCAAGTTCCAAGAGCCGCACAGAAGTCGGGGCAGGGGTGCTTATTGGATGCACTCAAGGAAAGGAGGGCCCAAATCATGGATTTGTGCCGTGGAACTGTCCCCTATCTTTGTTTGCACGCCCTCATCTCTGCTCCCTTCCCTTGAGTTCAGTTTTTCAGTGATTAGAGGTAAGAATAGGATCCAATGGCTAGATCCAGGAAGTGAAAAGGAGCCACAGAATAACTTGTCGAGGGTCGCATTTGGTCCCCGGGCCTGAGGTTTCTCACCCCTGCGTTAGGCTATGATAGCGCTGTGGCAACTATGCATGAGAAAATATCCCGTTCCCAGCACCTGGAGTCTATCTACTAGCATTATTTTCTCAATTTAATATTATTGTCAGAGCAAGGCAGCTGATGCATTGCAACAGAATGATCTGAAATGACAGCCTTTTCCCTTCCGATCATTGGCAACATTTCCCTTTTAAAAAAAGAGAATTGTAGAGTGATTGTGCACTGAGCCACACATCTGGGCATTTGGGAAGAGCTTTTTGAGTTCTCTTCTCTCTCTTTAAATTATATGTAAAAATGCCTCCAGTCTGTCAGTGCAAGAAAAAGATCGCTCTAGTGAGGGTTTCAGATGCTGTAGAGTGGGGGGTGGGTTTTTTAGGGTTTTGTGGGGGATATAAACTCTGGAAACGAATCCGGTCTTGGCCATTTTGTGGTGTTAAGCAGCTCCAAAGTCAGCAGATTCGGCCCAATAAGTATTTCTTCTGTCCAGGAAAATGGGCATGATGGAGTCCTCTTGAGATGCAGCCATCTTCAACTGATATATCATGCACTGAAGTTAAAGGCAGCTGCTGTAATTGAGATCATTCTTTGGGCTGTTCTATTAAATTATTTTTTATATATATATTTGTTTATTCACACGTGTAGTCTGTTCTTCCCATTAAGGCTCAGGACAGCTTACAAGACAAAAATAAAACAGAATAAAGCCATATAAAATCTCCAAACCCTCACTATATTATAATTCAGAAATAAAGCCAAACAAAGCAAGTAAAATCCCTTTACCCACAACTCTCCAAATCCTACCTCTGCCTGCTAAATGCCTGGCCAAACAATACGGTCTTGCATTGCCTCTGGAAAACGAGCAGGCTCAAGTTTCGAGAAACCTCTCTGCATGCCCTTGTCGTGCAAACGTGATGAGTAGATTGTACCTGCAAGAAGGCGCTCCTAGGGTGCTTTCACACATGGAGGGGCCCGTCACGAACTGCTCTGGGCTGTGGCGGGAACCGTTACTCTGTTTAACTAAGTTACTCTGTTGCGTTTAATCCACACAAAAGCGGATTAAACTGTGCCACCATCACGTCTGAAAACACCCCTAACTGACCTCAGAGGCCCTGATGAGACCTGAGGGGAGAGATGGTCTTCCAGAGATAATTGGGGCTTAGGCCATTTAGGGCTTTATAAGTGAAAACCAGCAGCCTGGATCGTGGCTAGAAAGCTATTGATAGCCAGTGAAGAATCTGGAGCACCAGCATAATGTGCTCCCAGCGACCCATCCCTGACAGAAGACAGGCCTCCGCATTCTGCCCCAGCTGCGTCTTCCAAATCTTGTCATCAAGGGCAGCCCCACATACAGCACGCTGCAGTAGTCTAGCCTCAAGGTTACTTGGGAACTATTCGTTTGGGTGCAGAGTTGGAGTTAGGGGAGGTCCTGTTTACTTGGATCAGTTTAAATTAGTGTCACCCACCAATGCAGAGGAAGTGCTTAAGAGTGGTACAGGCAGCCCGTCCTGCTTGGTGAAGTAGACACTGGGGCCATTGCTGTCCATGGTTGTTTTCAGGAGAACAGGGTGACAGATGGGCTTAAAGTTGTGGTTGTCCAGCCCCCGCTCAAGAAACCATCCTTGATATTGGTTCCCCTGCCAGCTATCAGCTCGTGTCTAACCTTCCATTATAGGTAGACAGCATGCAGATGTTCCTGAAGCTATGAGGTATCAGATCCTTGGACCAGTGTGAAGTCAGGATTTTGTCCTGGATATAGTACTGAGAGCGTGTTTGTGGCCTTGGTTGACCATCTACGCTTGGAAATTAAGTGAGGTAATTGTAACCTGTTGATTTTGTTACATCTTCCATCAGACTTTGATACAATTGATCACGGGGTCTTGTTGACATAGATGCATGACCTGGCAGGAATTTGTGGGACCACTCAAGTCTTTCTGTTTATTCCTGTTGGGGAGATCTCAGAGGATGGGAATGGGTGGCGGTTCATCATCCCCTTGTGGATGGTGGTGGCCAGGTATGAATCTCTGACTGCAACCTTTTTTTAAGGATGGGGAGGGTGTTAGACTTCTCGTCAGGTGAAGTCGGTGGAATGTAATCCTGGCTACCACCACTACCTGACGATCCAGACACAGCAGTGGAACCAAGAACGCCCCAAAGATGTGAACCTGAGAAGCTAAAGGAGGCTGGACTCCATCAGTGATAAGTTTCCCAATGTCACCCAGGTCATAAAGGCTGGCCAACGATCATCACCTCAAGCTTGTCTGGATTCAGCTTTAGTCGGCTCATCCACATCCAGTCCCCAACAGCAGCCAGGCGCAGGGTAAGCACCGAGACTGCAGGGCCTGGGTCAGATGACACAGAGAGAGAGAGAGAGAGAGTTTGGGTGCTTTCAGCATACTGATAGTACTTCACTCCAAATCTCCAAATGGCCTCACACAGTGGCCTCAGATACACATCGAACAGGAGGGGAGACCAGGTGGAATCCTGCATGACCCGATAGGGAAGCTCACAAGGGGATGATGAACCGCCACCCATTCCCATCCTCTGAGATCTCCCCAACAGGAATAAACAGAAAGACTTGAGTGGTCCCACAAATTCCTGCCAGGTCATGCATCTATGTCAACAAGACCCCGTGATCAATTGTATCAAAGTCTGATGGAAGATGTAACAAAATCAACAGGTTACAATTACCTCACTTAATTTCCAAGCGTAGATGGTCAACCAAGGCCACAAACACGCTCTCAGTACTATTTCCAGGACAAAATCCTGACTTCACACTGGTCCAAGGATCTGATACCTCATAGCTTCAGGAACATCTGCATGCTGTCTACCTATAATGGAAGGTTAGACACGAGCTGATAGCTGGCAGGGGAACCAATATCAAGGATGGTTTCTTGAGCGGGGGCTGGACAACCACAACTTTAAGCCCATCTGTCACCCTGTTCTCCTGAAAACAACCATGGACAGCAATGGCCCCAGTGTCTACTTCACCAAGCAGGACGGGCTGCCTGTACCACTCTTAAGCACTTCCTCTGCATTGGTGGGTGACACTAATTTAAACTGATCCAAGTAAACAGGACCTCCCCTAACTCCAACTCTGCACCCAAACGAATAGTTCCCAAGTCTTGCCAACTACAGGTGACTTGTCTGCAAAGTGGGTGGCAAACTCATCACAGTGGGCGGCTAATGACTCTGACTCCAGGTGGAGACAGCCAGGATTTATCAGGTCATTCACCACCCAGAAGAGCTCTTCTGGGTGATACTTTGCAGATGCTGTGGCAGCAGGGAAGAAAATTTTCTTCCTTGTTGCCGCAGCCATGGCATAATCCTCTATGCCGAAAATGATCTATGCCACAGTCAGTCAGCTTCGGTGCGGGTCGAGCACCGCCTGCGCTCTTATTGCCTATCCTCCTGCTTTAGCAGCCTCAGGTCCTCCATATACCAGGGAGACCTGCATTGCTGCAGCAGAGGAAGAATATGCCTGCGTGCCACTGTGTCAGTGGCCCAAGTCGTCATGCTGTTCTTGTAAGTGCTCGAGATAATACCGGGTGTTATAAATGCTGGAGTTTTGTCATGTGTGAACGCACTATTCCTCTTTTATGCAGCGAGATCTCACGGCTTTGTAAGAGTCACATCTGGTGGGTCTTACAAGGCTGCGAGATCTCACTGTATAAAAGGGGAATAGTCCATTCACGCATGACAAATCTCCAGCATTTATAACACCTGGTATTATCCTGAGCACTTATACGAACCCTTTTTGTCATGTGTAAAAGCAGCCTGACTACTCCTGAACTCGGATTGATGTCTCCCCTCCTACCCCACCCCGCACACACACACCATACCTTCCCATACCCAACACAGCTCGAATAGGTTCAGCTACTGGCCCAACCACTCCCTCCCTGACAAAGTCCTCCAACTTCTAAAGAAACCAGAAGACACACCTTGGGCCTGGCTTCCCTGAAAGGTAATTGGCCAGGGAGGCAGCATGAAATACCCTTCTCCATTCCTCTTATCCCACAACAGTTGCCAGGGGAAGACACCTGTATCCCCTCTTTCACCAGGGGGATATGGCATTAAGAACATAAGAAGTTCCATACTGGGTCAGACTAATGGTCCATCTAGCCCAGCATCCTGTCTCCGACAATGGCCAATTATGGTGGCTTGGGAGAAGCACCCAACAGGTCACAATGGGGGATCCATTCCCATTCCTCCCAAATCCCTCCCCTCTCACTGGGGAGTCATGGCATTCCCAGCCACCCCCCATGCCCATACTTCCCCTCTCACTATGGGGTTGTGGCATTTCCACCCCATCCCACATATCCCATCACCGTCTTCTTTTACCCATAAAAAATAGTTAAGAAGAAACTTAAAACTGAAACCCACCCAGCCCCAAACAGGCCAACCAACAGCCAGCTTCTGGGAGCCTTTGTTGCCCATCTTCAGCTGTTGCCCTCGATCTGTACCACAGCCCTTTGAAGGTTCCTCCTCTGCCTGGCTGTGTCAGGGTCTGGCCACCACCAGGAGTAAAAGGTTTCTAATGCATTCTCCCCTTTCTAATGCATTCACCCCTCACTGTACCTGCACTCACCCCTTTCCCAAACTTACATAGAGCACAGATCAGCCAGACTAGATTCTGTATCCAGAGCTTCAAATCTCCTTCCTTTTCTATCTTCCATTATTTAAGTCTTTCAAGGTCCAGCTAATGATTTATGTTCAGTCATGTCTTGGAAAACCTTAGTGCAATTGTGCAGATTAAGAGGTTTTGTTTCACAGAAAGGGAATGTGGTATTCTGGTTCTGAGGGGGCAGATGATTAGCTCCTTTGTTGGTGAAGAAAGGTGTAGCCCCTTCAGACTTTAAATGAAAACTTACAAAAGGCTGGATGAACACAGACCCAGTCTGGTGAGGGGAAGGTACTTGTTGGGGCAAAGTGGGTGTAGGCTGCTCTGCGGAGGAGCCCCAGAGCCAGCACAGACGGAGGTACTGAGTATCAGCACTGGTTGGTGTTTTAAGAGCTGCTGATTCAAGAGGTGGACTCTTCCACCTACCACTTCAGTTTGGGTCGCATTCTATGCTCGCATCTCAAAATGGTTTCAACTGGGGAAAACTGCCAAGAGAAACTTCCTGGAAATCAAACTAACAAAACCCCGTGTTCGAAGAAAGGAAAGTGTCTAGAGATCAGACCTCATACTCTCAAATTAATAAATTTTAAACAACTTTGGGAAGTTTCCTATATACTCTGCCTTTCTACCTAGCACCGGCCACTTGTATTTCATCAAGCTATTACTATAGTAAACCAATTAAATAGTATTTATCTAAGCTGTACCTTACATGGGGTGTTTTTAAATGAGATGCAATCATGCGTAGTCACCCATCAACCACCCACTCGACTGCGTGTGAAGGTGGTGTGGGTGGATGCACGCTCCCGTGACCCACGCATCACTCACTCATAGCCACTCATGGGGCACTGGAGAAAAAGCGAGTTCCCTGTGCATGGGGACAGGCGACCATGCATCCCTGGCCTATTTGAACCGGGGTGCCCAACCATGCCAGCAGACAGGTCCATCGCCCCACTGCTTTCCCTGTCCTGACCCCAGCCCTACTGGGAGCTCTGAAAAGGGTAATGGCTGCCCAGATTTATTTTATTTATTTATATAAAATTTATATCCCACCCCTCCTGCCCACAGGGCAGCCTGGGGCAGTGAACGACAGTATAAAAGAGTAAAACAATAAAACAATTTAAAAACCGTTAAAAATACACAATACGGGGGGGAAAGAGCCTCCCTCGCCCAAAGCCTGGCAGAACAGCCAAATCTTATATAAACGCCGAAATGACAGGAGAGCGGAAGCCAGCCGAGCCTCCTCCAGAAGTGAATTCCACAGCACAGGGGCGGCCACTGAAAAAGATCTAACATCGGTGGCCACCCGCCTCACCTGGGGAACCACCAAAAAAGCTCCCACGGACAATCTCGAGGTTCGTATGGGCACATGGGGAGTGAGGCAGTCCTGCAGATAAGTAGGGCCCAGGCCGTGAAGGGCTTTAAAGGTTAAAACCAGCACCTTGAACCTGGCCCGGTGCTTTATAGGCAGCCAGTGCAGAGCCCGGAGCACTGATGTCATGTGCTCCCTGCGACCCGCCTCCGTAAGGAGACGGGCCGCGGCATTCTGCACCAGCTGCAGCCTCCGGACCAGCTTCTCGGGCAGCCCCACATAGAGCACGTTGCAGTAATCCAGCTTCGAGGTGATGAAGCCATGGATGACAGTGGTGAGGTTGGAGTCAGAGCTACGGCAGAAGCCGTCGGACAAGATGTAGCTGCCGAAACGCACTCCCCGCCACAGCCACAGCTTGAGATTCCAGGCTGAGCCGCAAATTGAGGAGCACACCCAGACTCCGCACTTGAGAGACTATAGGAGGGCGAACCCCCCACAGCAAGAGGAGATTCAACCACCTCCAGGTCACCCAAGCCCTTGCCCACCAACATCACCTCCATCTTGTCAGGATTCAATTGCAGATGGCTTGACCTCATCCAAGCCCCCACAGGTGACAGGCACTGGGAAAATAGGGAGACTGCATTACCTGGGTCGATAGAAAAGGAGAGGTAGAGCTGAGTGTCATCAGCATACTGATGACACTGCATGCCCTGAAACCCTCTCACAATCTCGCCTAACGGCTGCATATAGATATTAAACAAAAGGGGGGACAGAATGGCACCCTGCGGGACTCCACACATGAGGTCCCGGGGGGAAGACGTACACTCCCCCAAGACCACCCGATGAGAACGCAGCCAAAAAGTCTAGCCGGACCAGTAAGGTCTGACGACCCTGGTCCAATGCCAGACTGAGATTATCAACCAAGGCCGTCTCCGTACCATACCCAGGCCAAAACCCAGACTGGGAGGGATCAAGGAAACCGGTGCGGTCCAGATGTTCTTGGAGCTGCAGTGCCACTGCCCGTTCAATAACCTTCCCTAAAAAGGGAAGGTTAGCGACCGGCCGATAACTGGCAGGAGCATCAGCATCAAGAGATGGTTTCTTGAGCTTCAGGGGCCAGTCCATGATGGTGTGAGTTCGTGGAGGCTGCCTGTGTGGCGGGGGTGGCCACCCAAAGAGCCACCCATTAGACTTCCCTAGAAGTGCTTCCAGACTTTATGTGAATCCTGCAAATGGTGAACATCCTGCCACCTCCCATGGCAGGCAATTCCAATGATTAATCGCACACGCTGTGAAATGGTGGAGGTCCTGTAACTTAGTTCTAATTTGAATCTGTCCAGCTTTTACTTTGGTCACTGATTTTTCTGTGTCCTTCTCTGCTACATAAAGGAACCCTTTTGTACCCAAATATTTTTTCTTTGTATCCTTCAGTGGCTGATTTTTGTTGAATTTCAGCCACCCTGTAAAGTAGTTGTGAAGGTGATTTGTACTTTGGGGTAGGAAGGGAATTCATAGAATGCCAGAATTGGAAGGAATCTCTAGGGTCATCCAGTCCAACTGTCCAGCCTTTTTTCAAAACCTCCAGTGATGAGGAAACACTGGCCTCCCTAGGCAACTTTTTCCACTGCTGAACAGCTCTTACCGTTAGGAAGCGTATCTTCCTTCTTGTAATTTGAGCCAATTATTTCTACTGCCTTCTGTAGCCATGAAGAGCAGTTCCTTATTATCTTCTTGGTGACATCTGTTTAGGTATTTTTGGCAGTTTGGGAGTCTCATAAATGTTTGCTTGTTTGGTTTTTTTTTCATTGTGGAAGCTGCTCCGAGTCCATTGTGGAGAAGGGCAGGGTAAAAATTCTCAACATACTAAAGGTTCTGCAATGGGAAGTAGTTGAGAAATAGTGACCAGCTTGTAAGTTTGCAGTCGAAACCTTGCTGATACAGATATTTTTAGTGCGAGGAAAATAAACTCTTTTCTTTCCTTAACTTGACTTGATAACATGGCATCAGAGGCGTAGGAATGGGCCCTGGTGCAGAAGGTGGAATGGACCCCCTGCCAGGGCACTCCACTCCGGGGTGAATGCCCATTCCACATGCATGCGAGCCCAAGTGAAGCTGTACCTGGAATCGGTTCTCTAAAGAATTCAAATGGAAGGACTGGAAAGGCAACTCCAATGTAGCACGTTTGGAAAAAGAGAACTTTAGGAAGATGGAAGAAATACAGTTTCGGCCAGTCCTTACTCATTTTCCCCATCCATCTCTATGCCTCTACGTGAGTCTGCTCTTTAATAACATACAGCAGGCTTTATCCTGCAGTCATTGGTCAGGTGTAATACCGTTGAAATTGAAGCCTGAAGTACAATTTGCCCACTTTGCAAAGCATAAATAGAAACTATACCTGTTTTCATTACACTGATTAGGGAAATGTCCTCTCAGCATTGGCAGCGATACACTTTGCCCCTTTCCATTTAATTCTTGCCATAGACTTGAAATGACAGAGATTTTTCCTAATTTACTCTTGCAAAAGGTGGAGATATATATATATATATATATATATATATATATATATATATATATATATATATATATATATATATAATCATTCATTCTGCTTTTCAACTTAACCGCCATAATTATCGCCAATACAATGGAAGTTCGATGTGAAGTGAGCATTGTAACCTACTGTAAGGTTACACAATAACACAAGATCAGTATTTTCTGAACTGAACTAAAGGACCACCCCAGTGTATGAGATGTCTGATGAGGGTAGAGTGTAAAATAAAGCAGTAATATTCAGGCCTTGGAACGGGAGCCTTCCAGTGGGGTACTTGTAGCTGGGTAGCTCCAGCTTCAGGGCCTGTGGTCCAGTGTCCAGCTGGGGCTCACTCAACCTTGACTTAAGTCTAAATGAGTGCGGCAAGACATGCTGAAATTCTCTGCACTAAACAATGACCTGGCCACCTGCCCACATGCCTCCTTTTGTTTTTAAAAATGCTCCCCCTATTTGTCCCAGTATGTTTTGAAAACTGGAGTTAGACTTGTGGCCTCACCATGGTTGAAAGGAACTTGGAAAGGAAGTCAGCAGAGTGATTTGATCAGAGCTCTTTCTTTAAGCCTGATCATTTTATTCTAATGTAAATCAGCAGAGAGTTTTATAAAACTCCACAGAATGAAAGTGCAGTGGAAGTCTGGTTTCCCTTGTCTCTGAAATAACATAAAATACAATGATGATAACTCCACTACCAGCAGTTGAATGAAAAGCTTGCAATTACAGCAGAAGGAGACCCTGACTGTGCAGAATAAAACTGTGATAATTACATCTGTCATATTTGTGCTTAGTCCTCATTAAATTTCAGGGAAATCATCCAGTAGTAAATAATGTGCAATCTTTGCTTTTAAATCAGAGGCCATGAAAGTAAATGGGAATTCTGTTTTTCCTCATAGCATGTCGAGGGGAGAAAAGAACCCATCAACTACATTTAAAAACTCAGCTTGCTTATTATTGAAGACACCAGACTGCGGAATGTCATTAACATGACAGTTTACTCAAACACAACATACAAATTTTATCACCAAGAATAGGTTCTGAAAATTCATAATGGCATTCAAAACCAGATTTACTTGGTTCATTCCATTATCGTTTTAAAAAGGATTTTGAAATGTTTTAAGTTTTAATTCAAGAATAAAGATAGGGCCAATTACTACACCACCTCCTTTTTTAAACTGTAGAGATGAAAAGTGATGACTAAGTAGTGCTGTTTTTTCTGGGGATGCTGTCTATTAAAGAAATAAATTTACCTTTTAACATGGGAATAGTTACTCTGTGTGTAATGAACGGTTAGGGAGAAGCAGACTGGAGTGGTGTACACAAATGACTTAAGAGTTCGGAGAACAATGTTGATTTTATTTATATTTGTAATATGTATAAAATCAAACATGGTCACCTATTGTAGCACTGGTCAGTGCCTGACCTTCTTTCCTTGATATAGTGATCAAAACCATAGCACTATAAAAAGGTAGACATACAGGGTCTTTTTATATAGTAGGTTTGATTCCATTCTCACCTCAGTCCTATTATTTACATAAGATCTCATGATGGGAATTGGTGCGGACATGATGCTTATGCCTTTCACCTTAGTTTGCTTCTCTTATGGATAATAGTTAACAAGAACCTATAATCAATTCTCTTAGTGCCTAATAAAATACAGCTAGCTGTCTACAACTGCATTGTAATGATGTTGTTAATTTGCTTTACCGGTCGGCAGTCAGTGGTGCAAACGCACTGATGTGGCAAGTGCAATGTTAGTTTTCAAATCCCTTAAGAATTCTTCAGCAAGTCGGTAGATAGTCCTAACATGGGGCAAACAAATGTGACTGCATTGTGGAGCACCCAGGAAAACCAAAGTTGATGAGCAAAATGACCTAAAAATGGGAACACAATTATCAAATAACAGAAACCAAGGTTAGCTTCTTTAAAGTATGGAACAGCTCTTAGTTATTGTGCTGTTCTCTTCTCCAGTTTAAGCATTGCAAATCAACTTCTGTTGTGTATTTTTTTTTTTAAAAATTGAGGAGACACAAGGTTTGGTATTAAAACATTTTAAGTTCTTGTGGTGTTAGAGCTGATCTTCTGCAGAATACCTCTAACAATGTCAGAATGATACAGGTGGCTCCTGCAGGATTGTGTCTCTCTTTCCCCCCCCCCCCCCCCNGCTGTTAATTGCACTTTGGTTGCAGTGATCCTTGATCTTGGGGTGGTGGTGTGTTTTTCCCACATGAAATCCTGGAAAAATAGATTAGAGCATTATCATACCTTCTTATCTGCCATAGCTGTATTGCAGTGGAAAATGAGAATTCCATTATAGTAGAACATTTGTAGTAATTGCACCGGGTTTTTTTGTGTGTTTTTTTAAAGACTTACTACTGATAAAAAGCATGTGAACTTTGTACGTTGGTGGGGGTAAGGTGGAGAGAGATTTAGAGAGACTTCTTAATCTTATTGAACAATTGCATCTGTAACAGGATTTCTGAAGTTAGTTCCAGAACTAGACTATAGCAAATCTGACCCCTTCATTTTTTTAATTTTTTTTTTTTTTTTGCTTTAATAAACGAATTGCTTTAGATTTGATCAGTGCCAGATTTCAAGAAGTTGGGGGCTCTGGGTGAAATCGTCATGGGGGCCCCTTTCAAACCTAGAAATGCGTGAATGACACACACTGACTTATCCATTGGGGGGGGGGAGGGGAATTGTTGCCATAGTTAATTTTAGATGTTCAACTAAACGTAACTTTCCCATCAGGGGCCAGTGCTCCCTCCTGAATTGCTACGATTCCTCCACAGGCCGGGACTCCCTTCCATTTGGGGTTCTGAGGGCCCATGTCGTATGCCAGTGCTTCTCACCCTAATGTTCTAATCTCAAGTTTATTCATAGATCCCGAGTATTGGGCCATGGGGGCAGGGGGGGGGACAACATATGGGGCCCCATGTGGTTGCACAGTCTGCACTATTGTGGATCTGATCTCCTCTATAATACCCTCAGTGATTTAGTATTTCTTGCCAGAGGGAAGGCAAGGGTGGGGAAGAGTACAAAATGCTATACTTCGGTCAATATTCAGTTCATTTTACAATCCCCCACTGTCCACCTGTTCTATCTTGTCCCACTGCAGCCCCTATGATCAGCCGGGAGTGCCCTTTTGGAAGTACCATCTGTTACCCTTGTCCGTAGGACAGAAGTGTGGAGTGGGGCATTCTCAGTTGCTGCCCCAGTTTTGTGGAACTCCCTTCCCCGGGAGGTTTGCCTGAGTATCTTCTGAAGGTGGTGTAAAACTTTTTTATTTGAAAAAGCATTTGGTGGGCGGGAATAGCGGTTGGATGGGTTTTGGGGGAGGGTGGGAGGGTTTATTTAAATTTCATTATTATTGTTCCTTGTGAGCTACCCTGCGCCTTTGTGGGAAGGGCGGTGAATAAATCTGATGTGACTAAAACAATGTGTTTGTGTCTTCTTTTGCAATGTCGCCATCCAATGTTCTGGATATTGTAGACCAGTGGTTCTCAAACTTCCTTGAATGGTGCCCTGTCTTTCACTTGTCTGTCATAGCTGAGGCCCCTCCTCACACCATAAACATGCAGATGTACATCTCACTCCCTCTCTTTCTCTCCTTCCCAATCCCACCCTTCTATTGCTTTTCTTCTTTTCTCCCATTATTTTGGAGATTACACCTAACTTGGTGAAGTGGAGCTAGGAGTTTGCCAGGCACACATTCTACCCCTCCCCCCCCGGGTGGTCCCCCTCCCCATTTTGAGAACCTAGACCAATCAGACAGACCAGCCAGTTATCCAAGACAAAATTGATTCCTATTTTTAGCAGTGACCATTTTGAAATCTTCCTAAAATAGAGGGCTTTGACATTCTAAATTTGAAAGTTAATAAAAGTGTACATTATGTGTTTAGTTTAATCTGGGCTCTCTTTTAATTCAGTTAGTGATCACTTAATAGCATGGCAGGGCTTTCTGCCATCTTATATTTGCTCTGAGCACACACAAAAAATTGTTTCTCTTCTTAATTGTGTTCTGTACAACAGAATGTGCTTGGAATGTGATAATTGTAATTGTCTTTTGAGTTATTGTTAAACTGATGGCACATTTGACCATTCTGTCTCATTATGATGTTTGCCACGTTTCACACAGCAGCTTTGTGACAGCAGCTGATTAATGCTGAAAGGCCAAGAGACTGGCCTGTCCCTGATTCATCCTCTAGCTGAGTGTTTAGAAGTATTTATTCTGTGTCAGTGCCAGTTACATCATCAGTGATTGCTTGCGCCTTTGCTTTCTAGTGTATGCACACGCTAAGGAGGGTGGATTTCATTAAAAAGGAAAACACAATCTCATATAATTTTTCATAAGATAGGTCGGAATTGCTGAATGACTGAAGGGGGCTAATGTGAGGGTCATAGATCCATTGAAATCAGCGGAAGAGCTGCTGAGTACTTTTGAAGACCAAGACCATTCAGATACCATTCGACAAAGTCCCTTGGATTCTTCCCATTGATTTCACTGAGCTTTGGATCTGCTCTTTATCAATCACTGGTGGGCATAATCCCACTGAAGACCTGTATTTCTGAAATGGGGCTTACCTATGGGGTAGTGTGTGATACATTACTCTGGGGGTAGGTTACCACACATTAAGGGGATGTTCACATGAATCTTACCTGGTGGTAGAGACTGTTAACATGGCCACTTCTACTTGGGGAGTTAATTATCTGCCACTCTATGTTATCCGCGAGGGATTACTACATAAACATTTAGTGTGATAACAGAAGAGAAAAAAAGCACCCAGAGGTAGCCTTACCATCAGAGGGGTCAAGCTTCTTTCCCTCAGATGAGTTAACCCCAAGTAAAGTAACTCGCCCTTCCTGCGGCCACATGAACATTTTTATCCCCACATAATGCATCACAAAGGTTCGATCACAACCTAGTGGGAGGAGAGAATGAGTGGGAGGAGAGAATATTCCATGACTCATGCTTCGGGATGTCACATCTAGCAGAAGACCCTAAAAAGAGTGGTGACCAGGGCAGCTCAGACAATGGACCCAGAGGATTCTGGGTTGCGTACAGTGTGGTTGGAGGAATGCTTACCACAAACCCATCCATATGGCTAACCACTACCCCAAAGATGGGTTTCAACCACAGGCTTTACCACATGCTACTTGAGTTAGCCGAGAGGTAGAAGGAATTTACCTGAGGGTTATTCTTATATCTTATATAAAAACATAATTCAACTCTTATTGAAATCAATGAGAGCTGTATGGTTTGCTGGATTGGGCTATAATCAGGCACCAGTGTTTGTTGCATTTTCCCATTGGTGCCAATGGGAAAAACACGCTGCACATAAGCCCCGGCTTTAAATTTCCTGTATAACCTTAAATTAATCAAGTGTTGTGAGGATAAATAAATCAGGCTTTTAATGAGGCTCCAAATATCTGTACAACTTTTAGGATCTTATTTTTGAAAATATTGGACCCTATTAATATGGTTCCCTATTGTTACTGTCAAATGCATTTTTGTGATTTGAATGGCCTTCATTTCCACCTTATCTGACTGAGTATACTTATAACGTTTTAACTGTTCAGCCTTCAGAACCTCAATCATTTTAATCTGTTCTGTATAGCTGCTCTGAAAAGCATTTTCATAAACACAAGTTAATCAAGAAAGTGTGTAATGTGTAATCAAAAATGTTTTTTAAGAACTTGGTCATGGTTTCTTCTAACACTGTGTTTTATTTGTAAAAACTGCTTTATTCAAAATGATTCTGGTGACATAATTTTACCTGCATTGTTTTGTCATGGTAAATTTTTAATATTGGATCCAGTTTTAATTATGCATCAGAAAATTAAGAAAATAAGAACTGCCATACTGGGTCAGACTCATGGTCCATCAGTGGCCAGCTACAGTAGCTCGAGGGAAGTCAAGCACAGATCATCAAGATGTGACCCATCTCCTGCTAACCACTCCCAGCTACCGGTAGCCAGGGATTTAAGCCCCTTAGTAAGCATTTATGGCTCTATCCTCTAAAAATTAGAAGCATGCAAGATTTTTTCCCCCTACTTTTTTGCAATATTCACCACACTGATGTTCTCTTAGAATAACTTCTCAGTTCTTCTGTGCTCCTTCCTTCATTTATATTGCATATAATTATAAGGTGCCTTCATTATACAGGTATCTGCCATTACTGAAAATTTGGATAGGCTACGAATAAATTCAGTAGATGCCTGTTGTCACAGAAATGACTTTCATTCTTTCTGGTTCAAATCCTAACTTTACTTACAGTACAGAATCGTTTAAGCAAGGTCCTTGGGCCAAATTCTACTGTTACATGGGGTACAGTTCTTATTGGCTTCAAAAGGGTTTATATTCTTGTAACAGCAGTTAATTCTCTAAGTGGGTGTTGTCCTAATCAGGAGAAAGGGGCCTAAGATTTAGGAACAAGAAAGTTTGAAAATGCTCATCGTTAACCTACTAATCCTATTTACTCTTAATGGCTTTGTTTCTTACATTCTCTTTCCCTACCTGACCCTCGCTCAATGAAGAATTAAATTAAATGTTGTTAAAATCTTTAGGCAGAATCTCCTCTACTGAGGCAAGAAGCATGCCTTTAGACAAATTGGCTAACCAGAAAAAAGCCAAAAACTGATTTGGTTTCCATTTTTTCTTGCTTTAGCTGCATCTGCACTTGAGCAGTAGAGTGGAGCCAATATTTAGATATGCCCTGCTTTCTTTACGTTCTGTGGAGAGACAATGTTTCCAATGGCTTCCATATTGCCATGAAACAGTCTAGATCATGAGTAAGGCCCTGATCCAAGGTTGTGTGCATGCACACACCATGCATGATGCGCAGCAAGAATGTGCCGTGCATATGTAATGCACACACCAAGGGCGGATTCCGACATGCGTTTAAATTGCACAGTCGCCGCAGCGGCATCATGCGATTTAAAGCACCGTGCGCTTCCGGGTTGGTGTGAATGCAACATTTCCGCCTAACCCGAACTGTTGGAGTGTGGTTTGAAAAGCTGCTCCGAGCAGAAATGTGCGCAATAACGGCATTCACACCAACCCGGAAGTGCGCGGTGCTTTAAATCGCACGATGCCGCTGCCGCGGCTGTGCGATTTAAACGCACGTCTGAATGCCGCCCAAGTGTTCATGGTCTGCACAGAGAGCTTGGAATGGCTCTTAAATGCCTCTGTCTGCAAGCTATCTTAAATGATCTTGCACTAGAGCCAGTGTGGTGTAATGGCTAAGTGTGCAGTACTTGAACCAGGAGTTGGGGGGGAGGACCCCAGCTCTCATCTCGCCTTAGCCAGAAACTCACTGGGTGACCTTTGGGTCAGTCACATTATTCTCTCAGCCTAACCTGTGTCACAGAGTTGTTGTGGGGATTAAAAATTTGTGTTAGTTATATATAGGGAGCACATAACACCAGTGCTCTGAGCTCTGCACTGGTTGCCTATAGTGGTCCGAGCCCGATTCAAGGTGCTGGTTTTAACCTTTAAAGCCCTACATGGCTTGGGCCCCTCCTATCTGAGACCGCCTCACTCCTCAGGTCCTGGGGCAATCCTTGCAGTCTGCTGGGGATGCCTTCTTGGAGGTCCCCTGGGTTAGCCAGGGGGGGGGCACAATGGAGAGGGTGTTCTTGGTGGCCGCACCATGGCTGTGGAACTCCCTCCCAGAGGAAGCTCAACTGGCTCCGGGTCTGCTGGCCTTCCGCCGGGCCTGTAAGACCTGGCTGTTCGTCCACACCTTTGGGGAAGGGAGTGGGGAGGGGGGGGTTAGGGTGATTTTAAAAATCTTATTTAATTGATTTTCCCTTTTTGTGTGTGTTTTATTGTATTTACTGTTTTTATCTTCAAATGTAGTTGTTGTGAGCTCCCTGAGCCGTCTGTTGACGGGAGCGGCGGGATATACATTTTAATATAAATAAATAAATATGTAAACCACTCCGAGTGCCATTTCAGGGGGGCACTAAAAAATAAAGATGATGATGATTTATTCGATATTTAGAACATAGATCATCAGTCACACTGCTTAATCTGCTAGTCCAACACTTGTGGACAGAGAGCTGCTCTGACCCTGGGGAGGAGAAATAAAATGCTTTCCTACCAAAGGGAATGGGGACAGTCTTCTAGGTGGTCCCTGCAACTCTCCTTTTCTAACTTTCCTGTGTCTTTCCTTCCCCCCTCTCTCCAGATGGATCATGACCCAAGAAATCCTGCCTATATTGCAGCTCAGGGCCCTCTCCCTGCTACTGTTGCTGACTTCTGGCAGGTAAAAAGTTTGCAATTAAACTTCTTTTTGTAACACCTTGTATTAAATGCAACATGACCAGCCTGTCTGTGATTTTAGTGTGTGTAATGTTTTTTTCTCATTTTAGAGAGGTTGTTTTAGAGAGGTTTGTAGCTTTGGATGTGGTGTTGAAACCATCCTTTGTTCTAAAGAAATATTCTCATCTGGAAAATGACTAAAAATATAGATCAAAATGACAAAACCTGAATGGATGTATTGAGTTCCCACACTTTGTATTTGGACATTTAAAAGCCTGGCTTCAACAACACTTATCTGATATTCCAGAGGTGCTGTGTTTCCCATTGGTCATAGGGCCTGATATTGAGTAATCTTGCAAAGACTACTCTGAAATGTCTGCTTAAATTAAAGTACATACTTAGTTCTTTTTCTAATAGGGATGGTTTCCTGGATCAATGTGTAAAGTTCAGCACCTGCGTAAATCCCAATTTGCATGTACTCTTGCCATTGTCCAACACAGGCTTACTGTAAAGTCTTTAATGTGTGTGCACACGCATGCAAATTCCTGACTTGGACACACACTTAATGAGCATCTAATGATGCGTACATACAAGTTGGGGAAATGCCATTGGCCGCAGTCCAACTCCCATTGAAGTCAATGTCTAAAATCCCATTGACTTCAATGGGAGCTGGATTGCGTCTATTGTCTGTCCGTGCTTGTGCTAATTTTGCATTTATTTTCAAGTACAAATGTTTTTCAAGTACAAATGTTTTCCTGGGGAAAAAAAAATAAATCAATCCTAACAGTGTAGAGTTTGAGTTCAAGAATCTAGTCAGACCATCAGTTATGGTTGCTGCAATTGCCAGTGTTTGGTGTTCAGCTCCTTACACGCAATGATCCCAGAGTTTTCTTATTGACCAAGGTATTTAGAGGAGTGATGCCCTCGGGAAAGGAGATTTTTTTATGTTCCTCCCTGACTTACAGCTGTAGAAGAGTTCCATTCTATGTCAAGATACCTGCGGAATAAATGAAAATATGGTTCTTGGGCCAGATTGCACCATATTCCAATTCCAGAAAATGGAAGCAGATCAGGATAGCTGCATGATGCAAAAGAGGGTAGTATCCTCTTGTGATAAGAATTCGTATCTGATGTTGCTTAAGCCAGGCAGCTCCCTGATGCAGCTTTGAACAAAAATCTAACCTACTGTGATTTCTTAAGGAAAATCCATTAAGGACCAGATTGGTTTCTTCCAATTACATGAAAGTGTAATGGAATTAATTGCAGGCCTCTTCCAAAACCTGTTTTCTTCTTAGATTGTAGTGTTGGTAACACCTTGTAATTTATGAGAAGGTGAGCTCAATTTATATTAGGGATGAGGAGCCTCGGGCAAAGGGGCCAAATGTGGCCCATGGCTAATTTCTGGATCTGGCCCCTGAATTCAGTTCCCACCCCCAAGGACTTGAAAAATTGAGCTCAGGATAAGGGAGGAAAGATGAGGTCATGCACACAAGAATAGTGGACAGATCCATGGCACTGGTCCTTCTTCTTCCTGAACGCACCCCTGCTCCCTACTTCTGAAGCGCCACCGTCAGATCTTGTACTGAGTGGTTGCTGGGAGGGAAAAGGTTTTTTCTCCTCAGTTTATACGTACACTTGTACTTCTGTTTGGCAGCCCTTGCTGTTTTGTTGCCTAACGTTTCTTACTTTGATGCCCATGATAAAACAAAACCCGAATATTACTGTGTGATTGCTACTTTGCCTAATTATGTGCTATTTGCTAGCTATCTTAGGCATTGCTCCAATGGACAGGTAGCAACACAGCCCAAACTAGCCTATTACTATATGGCAGTCTGACCTAGTCTCAGGGGAGCACTAAATAGGTGTTCCAGGCATATTACCTGAAGCCAACATTTGTAGCCAAATATGAGGCCCATTCCCGATGCTTTCCTTTTACAACCTTAAAAACTGGTTTTAAAACAAAATGGCTTTTCTGCAGTAACTGTTCAAAGCAGATTATTATTATTTTTTTTCAAGTAATTTTTTATTGGTGAATTTATTTTCTTCATGCTGGTCTGAACTTGCTGCACTGGTAGTTGGTTCTGCCCCTTCAAAAAAATAAGCAGACTGGACACAGAGACAGTGGGTGTTAAGAAATGGCACGATCCCCCACCCCCACCCACCCACACACGTGGGTGTTTTCATGGTCATCTACTAGGTGATCAGGATCACCCAACATGCCGCTATTACTCAGCGAGCACTACCCACCCATGGTGTTGATTCAAAGACTGTGGAGCGTGCCGTGTGGGCTAAAGCACACCCACGTGTTGGCATGCCGTCAGTTAAGTTGTGGAGAACTTTGTGTGTGTTTGTAGAGGGGTCAGTGACAGGATGTAGCTCCTGCTGTAATAGAAAGCAGGGTTGGCTGTCTTGGGTGTGAATCAATCAGCAAATTGGCTTGGATTGGGTTTGTACTCAGGAGATGTCTTTTTCTCTCACTGCAGCATTTCCCCCCCTACGTCCCCCTCTCTTGAAGTGACTGCATGGGCTCATGAGAGAAGGAGCTCCAGTTTCTTTAGTTGCTAGAGTGTCTGAGGGGGAAGAGACCTGGACCCCCTGCCTCCCCACAACACCTTAGGGTATTTCCTCCCCTCGTTCCGCTTCCTGTCCCATCTGCAAATGCAAACTGTGGGCCACTTGTTAGGTTCAGCACTCAGAGCACATAGGTGAGTGCAGCATGCTCACTCACAGATTCTCACAGCGTGGTTAATGTGCCATTTGTGAATGCCCAGCAATCTTTGGTGTACTGTGATAAATAAAAGACGGCACATACTCTACCTTTAGAGCTTTAACGACACATTAAGGCTGCTTTCCGACGTTACTTGGGGGGGTGGGGGGAGTTGTGCAGTTGCAATTGTGGCTCTGTAATTGCGGGGATTAGCACCTGTGAGAATGTACTAATCCCCTTTTATCACAAGAGAACACTTGCACATGACCGAGTCCCCAAATGTAGCCTTTACAAGGGCGTGTGTTCTTTCATGATAAAAGGGGATTCGTGCATCCCAACAGTCGCTAATCTGTGTGATTACAGAGCCGCGGTCGTCATTGCGCATATTCCCATCGCTCCCATGTAATGTCAGAAAGCAGCCTAAGTCAAGCGAAATACATAATTGTGCAGACATTTGGTGAAGCAATGCAAGCTTAATGTATTTAACCTGAAGTTGAGGTATTATAAACTCCACCCACTAACTAGGCTCCACCCACTCAATGCTGAAACAAGAATCAGTTGCAGTGTATCATGCAGATCTTCCGGATATGATGGCCCTTCTTTCTTGAGTGTTGCAGCTAAGTAGTTAACAGTGGTAACATGTTAAACCATTCTAATCAGACCTATAGCTAACACCCCACCAAGATAAATGAGAGCACCTAATGCCACGATTAAAGGTAATCTTTCATTCTGTCTGCAGCTTCAGTCAAATACAGTTTTTAAACTTAGTTTTGAAGGTTAGCCCCACAAAATAAGGCTTTGCTATTGATAGAAGATTCTGGATTGTCCCTTAGCCGCCACCCTAAAACAGCACTGAGTAGCTTGAGGAGTCATGACGGGACCCAGTATGACCCCTGTAGTATATCCCACAGTAGATGAAGTGCTATTCTGAATTCGACATGCAAATATTGTACCTCCATTTTTTACATACAAAAATTATTTATTTATTTAAAATTATTCCCCACCCTACCCGGAAGGCTCAGGGTAGCTTACGGTAATAAAATGTAAGCTAAAATCTAGATCATTGTTAATTTGAAATATTTACTTCACAAAGTGTAAAATGTGAAATCCGATTCTCTAAGGATTTGGACTTTTTGTTGTGTGTTAGAATTCTCAATGTTTAAACATTTAAATCCTGAGGCATTTAAGATTCCATGCAACTGCTTTGTTCCATCCTCAAAATACCCAAAAATATATGTATGATACTTTACAATGAAAGAATTATAGGGCTGGAAGGGACCTGAAGGGTCAACTAGTCCAACCCCCTACTCCACAGCAGGATACCTTCTGCCTACAGCATCACAGGCAGACATTTGTCCAGATAATTTTCAAAAACATCCAATAAAGAAAATTCTACACCCACCTTAGGCAACCTATTCCACTGTTCAGTGGTTCTTACAATCAGGAAGTTTTTCCTAATACTTATCTAAGATCCCCTTGTTAATACTATATATTTTTCATGTGATTGGCTTGTAATTATTGGCTTGAATCTATGTTGTTTTTCTACATTGGTGTCCATGTATTTCAAAATGTGCCCGCTTACGCCTTTGCTGATGTGTGATTTTTGTCACTGAACTGCATTTTTGTCCCCTTCTCCCAGAGGGAGAGGGGGCGGGACCAAGGGGGCTTCCCCCGGTGGCTTTAAGGCAGGGTTTTTGGCCCGAGAGGCTTGAAGAATGGCGTGCCTGTTGGCTCGCTGCATCCCTCAGCTGCTCGGACCACAGGGGGCTGGGATCTGGTTGGGCTTGCCCCCACCAGAGCCTACCAGGGAGTGACTGGGCACCTTGGCCCCTGTTTTATTTTCTCCCCTTCTCCCGGTGGCAGAGGGAGAGGGGGCAGGACCAAAGGGGCTTCCACCGACGACTTTGGGGTGGGGTTTCTGGCCTGAGAGGGCTGAAGAGCGGCGTGTTTATCAGTTCTGTTGTAGGCACGCAGCAAAGGGCCCTTAGTGGGGCCTGAGGGGCTGGGGCAAAAAGCTACAAAATGTGGGAATGCTGAAAAGGTGGGAGTTTGGTGGGAGGATTAGAGGGGTTTATTTTGTGATGTCTATGCAAGGGGGTAGAGGGTGTGGCGGGGGGTTGTGTTATATTATTTTTGGGGGAGGGATGTTTGGAGGGGGAGGGATGGGGAATGAGTGTGTTAGGGAGGAGGGGTGGGGAATTTTTATGGGGAGGAGGGAGGATCTCCCCTGCTGCCAGGGCGGGGCAGCTTGGGGGGGGACAGGGTGGCCGACCAGGGGTGGGGGGGTGGGAGCAGCCATTGGGGTTATGACAGGCTTGGGGAGATATGGTCCCTACTGGGGGGAGGTAAGATCAGTGAGGTGAGACAGGTGTTTGTTGCGGGTCCTGCTCACCCCCAGGCAGAAGGGCAGGTGATTCTCGGTCAGGGGGCCCCCCGGTCCTGTGTTGATGCTGTTAAATGCAAGATCGGTGGTGAATAAGGCAACTGTTGTCCAGAAGGTAATCCTGGATTCTGCCGCCGAACTTGTATGTATCACGGAAACCTGGCTGGACATTGAGTCAGGGCCTATTCCGGCTGACCTTGTTCCATCCGGGTATTCCATGCAGCACCAGCCACGGTCAGAGGGATGGAAGGGTGGTGTAGCCATGATTTATAAGGAGGGTTGGACTGTGAGGAGGTACCTGGTGCAACTCATATCAGGTATTGAGGGACTTCACCTTGTGTTTGATTTGGCGGGTGACAGTTTGGGAGTGCTGCTTGTATACCGTACACCTACCTGTGCAGCAGCCTCCTACATGCTTTGGCAGGGGTGGTGTTGCGGTCCCTGAACTCAGTAGTCTTGGGGACTTCAACATTCACCCGACACTGACCTTGTGGGAGCTGAGCATGAGTTCATGGCCGCCATGGCAACCATAGACCTCTCCCAGATGGCTATTGGCCCGACACATCAGTGGGGACATACCTTAGACCTTGTGTTTTGCACCAGCCTTGAGGCGGGTGCTCCGTTAGTGGGGGAGTTATCAGCTACGCCCTTGTCATGGACGAACCATTACCTCCTGCAGGCCTCGCTCCTGACGCATGTTTCCCCTGGAAAGGTGCAGAATCAATTCGAATGGTTCGCCCCGGAGGTTGATAGAACCAGATCGGTTCCGGAATGTTCTGGGTGAGCTACCCTCTGACCTTGACAACTGTTCTATCAATGACCTTGTCGTGTTATGGAATACCTTGCTGACTGAGACCACTGATCTGACAGCTCCTAGACGTCCGCTTCCCAGGCGACAGCCCCTTGGTTCTCTGAGGAACTGATGGTGCTGAAGCGTGAAGGGCGGTAGTTGGAGCGATGGTGGCGTCATCCGTGTGCTGAAACCGACAGATTGCGTCATAGAGCCAGTTTACGGGCCTATGCCGTAGCTATGCAGGCAGCAAAAAAGGGTTTTTTTGCTACCCTCATAGCATCCGCTAAATCCCGTCCAGCGGAGCTTTTCCGAGTGGTGCGGGGGCTGGTCAGTCTGGCCTTCCTCCGCCTTGGAGTAGAGTCATCTGCTGCATGCTGTGACATGTTTGTGGATTATTTTGTGGATAAAATCACTCGAATCCACCATGACTTAAATGCCGAAAGTAATACATATGGGGAACTGGAGACTATGGAAGCCTCAACTTGTCCGGTTTTATGGGATCAATTTCAGTCGGTGACATCCGCCGATGCAATTGGTGTTCTTGGGGCTGTTAGGGCCACGTCTTGCGAACTAGATCCTTGCCCGTCCTGACTGATTAATCCTGCCAGGAGACGATGGGGCCATTGCTGGCTGGGGTGGTCAACGCCTCCCTTTGGGAGGGCACAGTGCCAGGCTGTCTCAAGGAGGCAGTAGTTTGGCCTCTGCTCAAGAAACCATCGCTTGACATTAACTCCGTTGCCAGCTATTGGCCTGTCTCTAACCTTCCCTTTTTAGGGAAGGTTATTGAACGGGTAGTGGCTCAGGAGCATCTTGACCGCATCTGTTTTCTGGTTCCCTCTCAGTCGAGATTTCGTCCGGGACATGGCACCCAGACTGTGCTTGTGACTTTGGTGGATGATCTGCGCTGGGAAATGGACCGGGGTCATTTGACCCTGTTGGTTCTATTAGATCTTTTGGCTGCGTTTGATACTGTTGATCACGAGATGTTGGTGACGCGACTGTGGGACTGTGCAGGGGTGGGTCGGACTGTTCTTGAATGGTTCCGCCCTTTCCTGACCAGTAGAACTCAGTGAGTGGTTCTTGGGGAGTTTTATTCATCATACCAAGACTTCTCGTGTGAAGTCCCGCAGGGTTCTCTTTTGTCCTCTCCTGTGTTCAACGTATACATGCAGCCACTCGGTGATGTGATCGGGAGGTTCGGCATGCGGTGCCACCAATAGGCTGATTATTATTATTATAAACATTTATATAGCACCAGCCATGTGCCTGCCGCTGTACATAACATAGAAATAGACGCGGTCCCTGCCTGTGGCTTACAATGTAAAAGACAAGGAGGGGGAGACAGGGAGAGGGGACAGTGGGAAAGACAGGGGAGAAGACAAACAAACATTCAGGCGGATGTGAAGTCTCAGGTGCGTGTGCTTGGCTTGGTTACAATCAGGTTGATTGCAGCCGTCTGCAGAGGAGGGCAGACATACGTATATGGGGAACAACTAGCAGGCATTGGGAAAGGCGGTGAGGAAAAAGTGGGTCTTGAGGAGGGATTTGAAGGAGTGGAGGGAGGGGGCAAGGCGAATATGGGTAGGGAGGGAGTTCCAGGCATGGGGGGCAGCGAGGGAGAAGAGTCGAAGGCAGTTAGGTGAGCAGGAAAAATGAGGGAAGAGTGAGGGAGGGGACAGAGGAAGAGCGGAGAGCACGTGCAGGAGTGCGTAGGGAGATTAGGTCCGAGAAGTAAGGGGGAGCTTGGTTGTGGAGTGTTTTGAACGTGAATACGTTCAGGAAGTAATGATCGGTATGAGGCCATTAGGAGTGGTTAAAATAAGAAGCAGGTGGGTAGACTGACGTGTAAGAAGCAACTGGGAGCAGTTGGAATTATGGGTGTTTTCAGACATGATGCCAACCCCAGTTTAACCACACTTGTACACCTCCCATGCACATTGCAGGGCTGTACTGGTGCCCTATGCAGCCCTGCAACATGCACAAGAAATGTTCAAGTGTGATTAGCGTCATGTCTGAAAACACCTTATGGGTTTTTGGGTGCAATGATGGGGATGAGGCCACCAGGAGTGGTTGTAACAACAGGAGGCTGGGTGGAATGATGGGGGAAGAGGACACTATGAGCAGCTGAAATTACAGGGAGCTGGGTGGAATAATGAGAGTGAGGACTTGGCCCCCACTGAGTCCATTTCCATTTCCTCTCTGTGGCGTACCCACTTCCCCTCCCTTCCTGACGAAAGGATAGAGTCACGAGAGATACTGTATGTAGTTATGTGCATTGAGGAATTTTACGTGAGTTATACAGACATGAGTGGTATTTATTGCATGCTATGGAAAGAACCCAGTTGGGGCTGAAAGGGAAACTCACTGACTGGCTGCTCTGTTTGCCAAGCAAACACCTCAACAAGCGAAAGTGACAAGGCACAAGGCTGACTAAAAACAATAGCGACAACAGGAATGCCAATTGGAAGTAATGGTGCTTTGGGAATGCCAGTAGCCTTTAATGGTCAGGAAGCTGATCAAAGGGCAGATACTTAACTGGAAGAAAGAGTTGGGGAGGATCTGAAATGCCAGAGTGTGGGGGGAAGACTAAAAAGGCAAAGAGTGATGAAGCTACAGAGAGGAAATGGAAAGATGGAAAGAAAAATGGAAAGGGAGGTGGGGGGGGGGGAGTTGCCTGGAATGATAGGCAGGAGGTCATTTGGAGCATCTGGAATTATGGGGGGCAGGGTGGAATGGATATGAGACCACTGAGAGCAGATGGAATGATGGTTAAGAGGACACAATGAGTGACTGGAATGACCAGCAGCGGGGTAGAATAACGGGCAGCAGGCCACTGGGAGTGACTGGAATGGGGGTCGGAGAGGGTGGAATGATGGGTAGGAGGTTTCCAGGAGTGGCTGAAATGACGGGGATCTGAGTGGAATGATGGGTACAAGGACACTGAAAGCGTCTGAAATGATGGTGAGCTGGGTGGAATGACAGGTATGAGAAAATTGAGAGAGTCTAAAATGATGGGGAGCTGGGTGGAATGACAGGTATGAGAAAATTGGGGGATCTAAAATGATGGGGAGCTGGGTGGAATGACAGGTAAGGGGCAACCAGGAGCACCTGGAATCTTGGGGGTTTGAGTGTAGTTAGTTACAGGTCTGAGGCTACTGGGAGCAACAGGACTGATAGGGTGTGGGTGTAAAGATGGGTGAGAAGACACGGGACCAGTTGAAATGATGGCGAGCTGTGTAGAATGATCAGTGAAAAGATCTAGCCCCCCCACCCCAATGTCATTCCATTTTCTCTCCATGACTTCCTCACTATTTTCTCCCTCCTGGCAAAGGGATAGAATCAAGAGAGAGACTGTATGTAGTTATATGCACTGAGACATTTTGCATGAGTTGGATAGAATTCCTTTAGGTACATAACTGACAAAGATCAAGGGAAACTGTCTGGTGAAGAGGAGTCTGCAAAACCATCTCCCCTCCTTCCCCCACCTTCTTGTGAAACTGAGGAGGCTGCTCCTAGGGGGGGGGGGAAACCTCAGCTGGTGAAAGTGACAGAACTGGGACTGCAAGGGAAACTCCCTGGCTGGCTGCTCCTGTTGCCAAGTAAACTCACCACCTGGTGTAATTTATAAGGTTACTGCTTCCAGTTTCAAACCAAACCCTCCGGTGACAGGGACAAAGCTTGGAGTTGCAAGGAAAACTATTCAAATGCAGAGGGTCTTCAAAGCAATCTTTCCAGACCCAGGCCCTGCAGTCTCTGTGCTTATTCGGTGTTTGACGGCAGTGGGGGACTGGATGAGGGCTAACTGACTGAGGTTGAATCCTGATGAGACAGAGGTTATGTTGGTGGGTAAGGCGATGGAGACGGCGGCCCCCATCATTGGCGGGGTCTGCTCTCCATTGGTACCCCAGGTGCAGAGTCTGGGGGTGCTCCTCGACGCGCAGCTCCACCTGGATGCCCAGGTGGAGGCTGTGGCGAGGAGCGCCTTTCGCCAATTGCATCTGGTGCTACAGCTTCAGCCGTTTGTTTCAGACTCTGACCTGGCCACCATCATCCATGCTTTCATCACCTCCAGATTGGACTATTGTAACGTGCTCTACGTGGGACTACCCATGGTGATGGCTCGGAAACTGCAGCTGGTGCAGAATGCGGCAGCCCATCTTCTGGTAGGATTGGGCTACCAGGAGCATATTACACCAGTGCTCCATTCTCTGCACTGCCTGCCGATGGTTTTCCATGCCCGATTCAAGGTGTTGGTCTTTGCCTATAAAGCCCTAAACGGCCTAGGCCTTACCTATCTGCGGAACCGCCTCACTCCCCGGGTGCTGGACCGACCCCTACACTCATCTGGGTGTACCCTGCTCGAGATCCCCCGAGTCTTCTGGGGGGCCAGGAGGGGCATTCTCGGTGGCCGCACCACGGCTGTGGAAGTGCCTCCCTTCCGGTGGAGGCCTGGCTGGCCCCGGATCTTCCCTCTTTTCGGAGAGGTTGTAAGACCTGGCTGTTCCGCCAGGCATTTGGTGGGGGAGATCGGTGAGGGGATGGAGGGTTTTTTTTTGGGGGGGGGGTTATGATTTTTTTCTGCTTTTTCCTCCTTTTAGTTGTTTTTAATTACTGTTTTAATGTTTTATGGATTGTAAGCTGCCCCGAACTGCTTCTGGCAGGAGGGTTGAGGTAGTAACATTTTATAAATAAATAAAATAAACAAAATATGCAGTCACTACTGTACTCCTTGAAAGACGCAAGAGAGTTGTTAATCCTTGCACACGCAGTTTTTCCCTGGGCTAATTATTATGAAAATTCTCTTTCAAACAATAGCCTTTCCCACTGATTTGGCAGAAATATTAAAGAGATTAATTAAAGGGATTCTTGTTTTTAAAGTTGATAACCTAGAACTTTAAACATTGAGAAAAAAAAATATTATTTTTAAAAAAAAGTTGATAACCTAGAACTTTAAACATTGAGAAAAAATTTTTAAAAAGTCTGCTCAGGCACTAGTGCTACAATCACTTAGATCAGGGATGGGAACATACAGTTCTCAGCCAAATCATTCCTACAGCTGTGCTTTTTATTCAGCCGCTTTCTAATCCCTGGATCTGGCCCATGGATCTAGCTCTTACCGGGGGAAGGGGGCAGAGAGCAGGACATGCTCTCAAGGTTACAGGGATAGATTCATGAACTAGAATTCTTCCCATCATGAGCACACTCTTTAAGTGCCCCTCCCCCCAATTCATGTGTCTTATGAGCCACCCCAAGCTGCTCTGTGAGCAGGAAGGTGCGGGATAGAAAAAAATTGAATAAATAAATTCCCTTCCTGTCCACAGAGGTTGCACAAATTTTTTAAGTGGCCTGCAGGATAGCAAAGTTCTTCTATCCTCCCCTCATTGACTTCAACAGGACTACACACAAACAAGAGTTTTCAGGACTCTTCCTTTTACAGCTTCATATTTATCCTTATTTGGAAATTAATTCCGCAACCTTTATGCGGATAATTCACATAGTGAAATTTACCTATTTGCTTCAAGCGTGTACTCTACTTTGATAGGACTTGTGTGGCATTCAGCCCTTCTCTGTGTTCTCTACATGGGGGAGAGCTTCACCCACGCATACTTCCATCGATGTCAAGTAAACTATACCTGTAATTCAGAACAATAGGGAAATGGGAGTAAACTTAACCAGGAACAATGTTTTGAGAAGGAAGCCTACAGCAAAACCTTATTTAACCTACATCATGTCAATTTACACTCTTTGTAATTTGCAAAGAGAAAATGGTGCTCTCGCCTCTCTTCTCAGCCAAGCTTTTTAATGGCAGAGTGCTCTCATGAGACTGCATACAATAAGAGTTCATTACTTTCACTAAATATGCACCACTCAAAATTTGCTAGCCTATTGGAAATATAATTGTAAACTGGGACCCATGTTCACTGCATTTTCCACATTGGCAAAAATGGAGAAAATGCAGTAAACACAGGTCCCTGCTTGTAAATAACTAAAATAGCAGAGCATTTGTTAAGTGAACAAAATACTTCTAGTTTTGCATTGTCCTCTTTCGTTTTTTAGGGGGGAATCCAACTTACCCATTGCTTTGACCATGTTCATCCGCTCCCCTCTGCCCTGCACTGGCTCCCTTTACTTGAGCGCATTCAGGACAAGCTCCAGGTCTTCACCTTCAAATCTCTTTATGGCCTTGCTCCCCCATATCTCTCTGCTCTTGTATCCCACCACACTCCTGCCCCTGGGCAGGAGCTTTGTTCTTCCGCTGCCCACATCCTTGCCTGCTCACAACCCCGTTGCTCCTCTAAACGTCTTCACCCCATCTCTCTTGATGCCCTCATGCCTGGAGCTCCCTTCCTAGATACATTTGCTCTGCTCCTTCCCTCCCTCCCAACGTTCAAATCCCTCCTGAAAACCTACTTCTTCTGTCAGACCTTCCGTAGCTTGTCGTGAGTGAAATTACATCCTCGTTCTTTCCCCCTTACTCAGAATCTAGTTCCCTGTAACTAGGTGAAGCACGTGCGTCTACGGGTAATTTCAGATGTGACGGGCCATTCGACCCGGCGCTCTGAACCACTGGACTGGGATCCGTCTTGGATCCCGGTCCGTGAACAGGCCAGCCGGCCTTTAGACATACCGGCCTGATCGGTACCGGGGTTCAGGGAGGGGGCGGGACTGTGCGGCGCGACATGCGTCAGCTCAGCCCCACACTCCCTCGGCCACCCACCCACAGGGAGATGGGTGGGCATAGCGGCCAATGAGGCTGCTGCACCCGGTCCCGTATCATGGTTCGGGGCACGATTCCAGAAAGGAGCAAGGTAACTGATGTTACTTTTGCTCCTTTCCTGAGGCCAGCCTCAGGTCCAGAACCGTGGTTAGCTTTGGCCCCTGCCAGAGATTCACTGTTGTAAACATCTGGCGGGGGTCAAACAGACGTTCATGGACTCACCGCCACCACACAGGATCCACTGTGATCCACTGTGGTGAACAGCGATTTTGTAACGTCTGAAATTACCCTACAACTTCTCAACTTCATGAATGTATCCTTGTCTCTCCCAGTGTTCACCTCTCCCTTGTCTCTTATTGTAAGTCCCTTGGGAGTAGGGAACTAACTATTGATTGTACAGCACCAGGTACACTGCCAGCGCCAAATAAATAATAAAAAATAATATTTGCTTAATCACTTATTGCAAAATGCAGGAATTCACAATTGAAACTTCTAGTCATCAGCATGGATTAGCAGAGGCTAGCTATAGGCAAGCTGACTTTTTTCCAAGTGCCATTCAAAAGTATCTTCTACAGTTTGGGGAAATCCAGTGTTGCTGCATTAGCAATTGAAAGGAGAACAAGGGCCAGTGCCTGCTTTGGATAGAGAAGGACAGGTTTTTGTTCACAGCACTATCTTTAATGGTGAAATGCCACCTTAAGAGGCACTGAGTTCTAATGTGTTAAGCTGCATCTTGATCAGACCTGCCTGGCTAGCTAGTGTAAGCATGAGGAAGTGTTGCATGGTGGGAGTTGTAGTTTCTGAAAGCTACAAAGAGGCGGTCATGTACAAGCCTAATAATAGGGCTGAATGGCTTTAACTAGAAATTCCTTTTCTACCTAGAATGAAATCCAAATGTTCCTCTGTACCCTAATAAAATATTATAAAGCCAATGGGAAAATATTGTATTCAAGTCACAATCAGTGAGTTTTGGTGAATATTTCTTAAGAACAGTAAGCACCTTCTCTGGTGACAATTCCCTGAAATAACGATGATGGTTGTACTAGATTGCTTGATTTAGTATATCTAATGCTGTGTTTTCATACAGTGACCTAGAGAAATATGAGCCCCCAGTGTGACTTCTAAATTGTTTGTTTAACTTTCATTTGGATTTATGCTTAACAAAATCTTTAGAGAATAAGGCAGCTCCTCCGTAATGAAATGCTGCTTCCTTGAACCAATTAACATGGTTGCCAAACTATAAGAATTCCTCTCTAAATGAGTGGGCTTTTATAATGTTACACTTGGGTGGCACAAGCAGAGTGCTAGATGATTAGTTTATGGTCTAGATCATTGTATTTTTATTACACTCATAAAAATTGTGTTTCTCCTCATTTTCATAATGGCTTCAATGAGCTTCTATACCTGCTGAAGCCACATTAAATTGTTATGTGATGAAAGTAGCTATTTAGTGAGGCTACCTTTTAAAGCATGGGTACCTTAAGGTAAGATACACATTTTGAATGTTTAACTTGAGTCTGAGTTTGGAGTAAAGAAAGGTGAGACAGAATGAAATATTCCTTATGCATACGTGGAGTTTCCAATGTGTGTTAAAGCTAATATACATCCCTCAAAGAAAGAGAAGATTATTTTTATTATATATTTTTTGCAAATTGCATACCAATTTAACCCAAATTCATCATTTTTGCAGTTTTCAAAAAAATTGGTGACTGGCAGACTCGCATTGATTTCAGTGGAGGCAGAATTTCACCCTGTAGATCTTCAGAGAATGCTAGTGTTTTCTCGGTGGAAGAGAAATAAATCTTTTTCTTCTTAGTAATAGCCAAAATTTGCCAGAAAAAAATCAAGTGGGTAAAAAAGAAAGCTCCAAACATATACATTGTAGCTAACTAAGCACAGATAAGTCTTGTTATATATTTTTTTTAAAATGTCAGGATATTTAAGTATACTAAATAAGGAAACACTTTCGTTAAACAAAAATCCTTTTTTTACATGTGCAAGATACATTATAAAAAGGAAACTTAATGCTATTAACTGTAAATAAAAATGCTTTGACCATGTAATGCACATTTTTTTTTAAAAAAAGCTTTTAATTTAATGTATCATCTCTCTGCTGCCTAAACAAAGGCCTTTTTGTTGACTAAATTTACATCTCAATACGGTTCCTTATAAATATTTCCGTGAAATAAATGTAACCCTTTGCAGAAAGAGCAGTTTTCTTTTCACTCAGTAATTTTATATGCTAATAAAAAGACAATGAAAGTTGTATGCAAATATAACATCAATGTACACCATAATAATAATGGCTTTAGTGATTGTGCAGCTCAGTATTAATTCATAGGAGTGTGTTTGTTCAGCTATAAGCTGTCTTTAGAACACAGATATGCTAGACCATCTTTGCTTGTTCTGTTGCTTTTGTGAATGCGGCGACAGAACCTTGAGTTGAGGATGCCTTGGACTTGTATTTTCCACACACTGCCTACGTTAAATTATTATAAAGTCATGTCTTTAAGCTAAGATTCCTTGCTTGTTTTATACTCATGTTCTCCCTATATTTTTTGGGAAGATATAACCTAAACGATGGGTTGTGTTACGTGATTTTACATCTGACATACGCTTTAAATTTAAGTCCATGTCTGCCAACTTTCTTCTTTAAAATGCAGTGGCTGCAATTTGATACAACATAATTGTAAGTAGTCCCATTGGCTTCAGTGGAGCTACTCACTATTATGACATTTTTGCATTTTACAGACGGCGGGGTTGATTCCAAGCCTAGTGCAATATGCATGTGGCATACACAATGTGCATGTATGCCTACGCACACAACTCACACATCCCATGCGCAGCCCCACTAAGGGGACTATCTGGTGCGTGGGTGTCTCCACACATTCCTGTGCGTAAGCCACATCTGCCCGTTGTTTTTGAAAAACATTATTTCTCCACAAGAAGTATTTCTCCCAAAAGATATTGTGTGTGTATCTGTCCTGAACTTGGTGGGATATCACTCTTATGATGGTTTGATTAATATGTTAGTTCAGCATCTTTTGTTACGTAAGGTACAGTAAAAAGGAATAAATCTTAAGTGTACGGACTTCAGTTTACACAATCTTAGCAGGCCAATCGCTTGTCAGTTAACCATGTTCATACAGATTTAATATAAAACATCAAATACTTCCTGATGCTAGATTTTGAAGACAGACTTCATTGTTGCCTTTTGGATTTGGAAGTTTTGAAAGTAAAAGCAGCTGAATATGGTTTAAGAAGAAGATTCTTTTTAAGGCCTGGATTTGAAGTCATTGGAAATTCTTTAATATTTTATGGAAACATGCAAAATATGGTGCCAGTTTATTCAAGGATTTGAAAGCAGCTGCAGAGTAAGTGTCTAATGAAAATGAAATAAATTTCCTGTGAATGGAATAAATTTTGATTGTGTGTCTGAGTGCAGTAATTATACATGTCACGCAGTAATTAGGCAGTCACAGTGTGGCCACGGTATCTTTCTTTGTCTGCAGATGGTCTGGGAGAACGGCTGTGTCGTTATTGTCATGCTGACATCCCTCACTGAAAATGGAGTCAAACAGTGCTACCACTATTGGCCAGATGAAGGGTCAAATCTCTACCACATCTACGAGGTACTTAAACAAAATATCGGGTTGTAAACTTGACAGTAAGTGTGTGGATTGATTTCATACAGAGCAAAATATTGCTTAATCGGATTTGACCTGTAAACTGAGCTGAGGTCTACCATAAAATTCAGTTTAATGGTTCTTTTTGAGTGCTTTTTGCTAATTCTGGGTATATCTTGATAACAACACAGTTAACATAGAACAAATTCTAACAGACACTGATCCAAAATACACACATGGGAATGGAGAGGTTCCCCCCAACCCCCTTAAATTAAAATGCATAAAATGCTTTTTTCCAATAGTTAAAATACAGATGGAAATGAAAAATGTTTATTCTTTGTAGGAAAATGGAACGTTGATAAATGATGAACTGTTCCTTATGAGCGCTACATACATTAGGGTTTATAGAAAGGTCTATGTATAGTATGGGTAATTAAACAAATAGTTTAGTTTCTTTTTTAGTTATGTGAAAAAAGATTTATCTACTTTCTTGTTCTGGTCCTTGATATCAGTCTTGCACTTTATGGTGCTATAGGAAACATTTTGAATGTCGGATTTCATTTGTATTTCAATTGAGCAGATGCTAAAAGTAAATACCAAAATGTAATGCAATTGCGAAGAACAATGGTTAGTTAGACTTGAGTGTGAAAACATGGAGCTCTAGAAGATTCGGAGTTCTATAGATGAACATGGCCTTTATATTCCATTTAAATTGCTACAGACCAGAATGAATTGGCTGAAAATATTTCCATGTGAGCTGAATTCGTTAGAGATCTGTTCAGATCACTGACCAATTTTCGAGAAGGCAGTGCACCGTAGGCATCTCCAAGTGATTACTAGCAGAATTACCTTTAGGCATTTTTGATTGACATGCGCTTTCCTACATGTATGGTCCATTGTTGTTAGCCTAAAATATCAAGCAGGATTTTTTATTCTTGATAAAAAATAATTTTAAAAATATTTAGTATATTTGAATAAAACAAAACGGCTCTCCGAAGCATGTAACAATTTAGGTTAACTGTCAAATATGCCATGATGACACCTGATTCATTAACAGTAAGGAAGGTTTCCATTTGTGCCTTGTCTTCCAAAAAGTCTTGTAGTAGTATGCAATGTTACACCTATAAGACTGTAGGTAGCTTTCCCCTTGTATTCTTTATTTCATTTTCCTTGTTTTTTCCCATACTTATCCCAGACTGACCTTGCCACAGTGGCCATGAGACGTGATATCTACCATTCTCTCTTCTTAGGGTTTCCATCTTTGCTTCTCCATCGCTTGCAGCTTGTTCAGAATGCAGCAACATGGCTGCATACCTGCTCATGCATTCATGATCCTATTACACCTGCCCTGCATTCCTTGCATTGGCTGACTGTAGAGTGACAGATTGAATTTAAGATTGCGCTGTTGGTTTTTAAGACCATGAGCATCATAGGGTGAAAACAGACATGCAGGTGATGTGGCAGCTCTCCAGTCCGGGGCGGGAAACCACAGCCAAGACAGCCTGGGGCGGGGAGGGACGCCAAACAAGCATGCCTGCAGCTGGAGAGCTGTCCTGCTGCCTGCATGCCCAGGTAGGTTGGGGACCTAAAGAAACATTGCAGGTGGCTGGCCCCACTCTCGCCCTGTTCCCAGCGCCCCACTCCCCACATGGCAGTGAGCCATAGCGGGGTGGTATGGTGGGGCTGAACACACGTGCTAGCCCGCATTCGCCTGCATGGGCAGCCCTAGCCTGGGCTGTGTCCTCCTGAGATTTTTCGAGGAGGCAGCCTGGGCTAGCTGCCTGCCCGCCCTGTGGTTGTCCTGGGCTAACATCTGGAGACACGTAAACAGGCGTGCCAGTGGGACCTGGGCCAAAACAGGCCACTATCACATCTGTTTTCACCCACTGTGCCTGGATATATTGGAGACCTGCTGCTGGAACCTCATCCTATTGGCTATCTCCACTCAGATGCCACCTGCTGTTTGGGGATCACGCCTTAAGCTGGCAGGCAATCGGGCCTTTGCTGTGGCAGGACCATTGTGGAACTTGTACCCTTCAGATGTTCATCTCAGTTCCTTCCTCCTCCCCTTCAAAAAAGCACCTCAAAACGATTCTGTTTTCCAGATGCTTTTAGGATCCACTGCTGCTTCCCTTCCTGTTTTCCCCTCCCTCCCCTTTTACCTTCCTCTTTTAAATTGTTTAAAATTGATTTTATATGGATTTTAAGTTATGTTGTTTTGGTGTATGTTTAATGTTTTGAAAGGTTCCGAGCGCCAATCCAGCGGAGGAGCGCTGTATAAATAAAATTTACTATTATCATTGTTCGTTATGTAGGTAAATCTGGTCTCTGAGCACATCTGGTGTGAAGATTTCCTAGTAAGGAGTTTCTACTTGAAAAATCTTCAGACCAATGAGACCCGAACCGTGACCCAATTCCATTTCCTTACCTGGCATGACCAGAAAGTTCCTTCTTCCACAAGATCGCTTCTGGACTTTCGCAGGTACAGCATAAAGCAATAACAGCCTACTTAGTCCATAAGAAAGATGGAGAACTGTTTGTATAGGAAACATGTTGAATAACTGTCTAAATATTTTCTGTTCTATTGTCTTAAATATCATGTTTGAATTTTAGTGAAAGCATTTCTTTAAGTACCTCCCTACCAAGCTGGTAACAGCCCAATGAGTGCATGTACAAATTTGAGCCACAATCTTCAAACCATATAGATTGGAGTAGTCCCATTAAAGTCAATAGGACAATTCTGAAGGAAGTGGTTTGATGATTGTGCCCTTCCAGTTGGCTCCAGCAAACCTGTTTATACATACAAACCTCTTCCGCAATGAGTTAAGTCCACTCAACTAAGGTAATTTTCACTGCTCTCCTAGCTCTAAAGACTTGGGTCACAATCCCCAAATTATTACTCAGGAGCAGAAGGGGTTTGTGGATCACGGTCGTACTCGCTTTTCCATCCAAGGATTGCATTTGTTATACTTTGTAATGTTTGTATTTCTCTGAATTGGAACCATTTACCTTGGTCTGCAACTTCCACACCTTTTCTGTAACTGTGCTTTGACTCTCACGCCAGGAATCTCACAAGTAAAACACTCTGAGGACTATGCATGCAAACTTCTCATTGAGTTATGTGCCAATGAAGTAATGCTGGTGGAAAATGCATGCTTTTTAGGAACAAAGAGTCAGGCCTATAGAGCTTTTTTAACTAAAGAAGACTGGGATGCTGGGGGGAAATATTTGACACAGTAGGATGTCTCCAGAATGTTAAAGGCAGCAGAGAAAGCCCTAAAAGAAATCATACTGTTAATAAATAGACAGGAATGTTAACACGTTTGCCAACTTTCTAGTAAATTGAGCTTTACAAACATATACAGAGTTCAACTACATGAATTTAGCCTTGGTGTAAGTGGTCAATATGGCAGTAAAATAACCATGCTTTATGTATCCTGTGTAAATGATAACTTCTACTGCTCCATAGTGATACATTTGTAGTCAAGAAAAAGAATATCGGAAGAAGAATGTGGTCACTGGCAGTCTTTTCAGTACTATGTAAAGTGACCAAGAGCTAGTGTACCTTTTACTGTTTACTGTTAATATGAATTTGTTGCTTTAAAACTGGTCTAAGTCAAATGCACTAATCATGGAATCTTGGGCCCCTGTTCTGCTCACTAGTATATGCCCTCAGCTCCCATTGAAACCAGGGGAAGTTATGCATGTGCATCTAAGGCTTGGCTGGGGAACCTCAGGCGCAGGGGCTAAATGCAGCCTGCAGCAAGTTTTACATGGCCCCTTTCCAGTTCCTGCCTCCAACCACTGAAAAACTGAGCTTGGAGTAAGGGAGCAAAGATGAGGACATACACACAAGAGTAAGGGATAGATCCATGGCACAAATCCATGATCTGGACCCTCTTTTTCTTCAGTTCACCCCTTAAGCACCCCCACCCCCAGCTTGTATGTGGCCCTCGAGACTTGTACTAATTTTCAAAGTGGCCCCTGGGCCAGAAAAAGTTGTCCACCCTTGATCTAAGAGATGCAATTATACTTAATCAAATTTTGCCCTTTAAAAGGTTAGGCCAGGAACTCCCATCATTGTATGCCTACATGTTACAGGGATCGGAAACCGGTGTATAATCTTGCATACTTAGATTGTTTACACCGCCACAATTCTTACTGAAGTTATTGTGAATCAAGACCTGTCCTTCCTGCAAAATATTGGCATAATCCAATAGAGTGGGAGGGAGAAAGCAGTGGGGAGCATTAGCATGAGGACGGTGTTAAAGCGTAAATTTTCCAAGAATTTTGTTCTGAGTTCAAGTCTAAACTCTCATGTTACTTTAAATGTAATTTCTTCATGATACCATGATCTCTTCTCTAGCAAAGTTCATTGAAGGTCCTGCAATGCGTGCCATGCTTTTCAGTGTGCAAACTGTGACACCACTTCAGTGTATATCCACTTTATATATCCAGTGTATATCCGTGTATATCCACTTCAAGTACTCATTATTAGTCAAAAATCACATCGCTCTGAATAAGGGCACACTGCAGTCACAGGGCCCGATTAGACACCTTTGCAGTTCACTGCAAATCTACCACCGACTTCTGTCGAAGGAGGCCTGGACCCATAGAACCGTCAGATTCTCCTTTACCTTATCGCATTGTGCAGAATCAGGCCCATGTCAAGACACAGACCCTGTCTCAAAGAGCTTGCAACCTACAGCAAAGTTGGGGGGGGGAGGGTAAATAATCTCCCCATAAAGAGGCTTCCTTTTGTTTGAAATGAAATGAGAAATGGAACAAGGAGAGTAGTTCACTTGACATGCTTCCTACTGAACACCCGTTGAGATTTAACTGATTTTCAAGTGTTCATTTAATATGTATTCACAGCTTACTGTAGGGCTCTGTATCCATGACTTAGTACAGACTATTGTTTTGTAGTATAGACCCATAATGAATAATATAAGTCCTGTGAAAAGCAATCTTTGCTTGCACAATAGCTGTTTTTATGACCCCCAATTTTCTTGACCATCTTATGTTTTTAATGACAAAAGGTATTGCATTATTGCTAAAATAATTTATTTTGGAATTGGTTTATGGAATAAATGCTGTGCACCCAAAAGCTATTATTTACAGTTTCACCTGTAGTGAATTATTGCAGCTGAGTTATAAAGCCCTCAGAATGAGTGTTTTGCTAAACATTCTTTCTTAAAGTGGTGCTACTCTCATCCTTTTAAATGTCCATGTTTTTGATGTGCGTTCAATGTGTTTGTATATACACACACACATATAGATATACCTACCTCTATTTTTATCATTCATTTAAAAAAAAAATTGGATTCCCAAAATTACCTTGCCCCAGAGTCTGTGGAAATATGGACTCTTTCATTTTTATTGAAGTAAATTTTGCAAGTCTCTTTGAAAATTACAAGTGTATATTCTTCTTCTTCTGTATCAGACAGTGTTTTAGATGGAGTTGCATTTGGCAGATAAATCCATACCAGAGGGTAAAAAATCTCAGCCTTGAAAAAATATTGTGCTGTTAGGTATAAATTGGTGAAAGGAGACTATTGTCATGAGTTTAAAATATTCTTACAAAATGCCGTACTTGAAAAGATGAGGCTGCTTCTGAAAATTCTGGTCAGTTTTAAAGATTCTGGAGTCCTTATTTCATTTTGAACAATACACCAGTCCTTTTAGCTTTGGACTAGCTTGTTAGTCATGCACTGATGTGTAATTAAATATTTCTTGGGCCCAGAGGGAGCACATTTACACTTTAAAGAGAGACTGCTAAGCTAACAGATAATTAGCATCACATGTGAGGGCTTTGCTTAAAATATATATATTATGCTATCACTTCTTGCTGTGTGCAATGGCATTTACTAACACTGCTCACTTTAAAAATGGACAAATTCTTATTTTGCCAGCTAATTAGCGGTTGCCAGTGTCATTTTTGTGATGTTGCAGCTAGTAATATGAGCCCAGTTGCATAGTCACAAAAGTGATCATTGGAAACTGTGACTCTGCTGCAGGGACAATGTGGGAAACCCCTTTTCTGAGCCTCTAACGACCTCTGATCTTTGCTTGCTGATGGTTTGCATGATGATTTCTTTTTCACTCAATGAGCCAAGGGTTGGTTTGTATTACTAATCATTCTTTCCGAGTTAATCCTGCCTGTGTATGTGTGTGTATTTATATATTTCCTTAAACATTCAAGACTTTTGCTTACCAATGAATTTTGCTTTGTTCTCCTTAGACAAAACTAAGACTGGTGTGCTTATTTAATACAGTATTGTCATAAACCATTGGTAGACAAAGCTGTGAATCAGCTGAACCGGAACCCTTTGTTTTAATGTTTGCTGTAATGTATGCATTTAGAAAGCTGTCAGTAAAGATGACAAACACAAGGTGTTTTACTCAACATGTCTCTGACTGCCTATCAGACTTAGCAATGGAGAGTGTAGGTATTATGGAAAGTCTACCAAAACCTTCAGAACATGCTTACTGTTGTGTTTATGCCATGCAATGTCCAAGGGAACCACAGAAATGAAGGAAAAACACTCCTAGATAGTTGTTAGGCCCACGTCCAATCTGTCATGTGGAAGACAGATGATGATGATCAGGCACCAATGAGCTAGCGTGCTACCTGTTTTCTGAATTATGACAGACATTTGAAAATTAACTTGTTTTGTGTTCTAGAAATAATTAAGCATCTATATAAACTCTGTATTTAAGGAGTTTTCTCCATTTTGGGAAATTTTATTGGGTAGAAGACCTTTGTTTTCTAAACTTAACAGTGCAGTTCCCTGTAGGAATGGTATCCCTGCTAGCAGTTAGCACGGGCGTAAGTCCTATTGAAGGGAAGAGGACTCCCCCTGGTGCTAACTGCTAGCATAGGTACTGTTCCCGTGGAAGATCACAAATTGAGAAAGGGACATTAGCAGCAATAATGAAAAGACTCTGCTGCATAGAAAAATATAGTATTTCAGTTAAGCAAGAACAGAAGACACATAGAGCTAGACTTACCTGAGAATACATTATCTTGATTTCAGGCCCTGCCAAAAACTCTTTAGTGCAAAGTAAATAGAGGCCAAGTTTAATAATTTCCACAGGCAGGTGTTTCCCAGGGTTTAAACTCTAGCTCATAGATGCTAAATGATGCTACCCTATTACCTCACTACTTATGAGACTTAATAGTCAGAATATAGGTATAGTGGGGAAAACCCAACTACTTCTGAATTGTGATACCTGTATAGTTTTGTAAAAATGAGCCCAGGACTGGAAACGGAGAGTTCTGCTTACCTGTACTTCCATGTCTTCATTTGTAAAAGGTTGTTACTGTTAGCACACAGGTTTATTGTGAAGATTTGTTAGTTAACGTTTATCCCTGAAAAGCGATTGGTGCTTTAGAGCACCAAGTATCATAGGGGGGGAATTAAGAACACCTCTTTGCTGGGAAATCACCCAACAGGCTAGTTCTCTTCCATTCAGCTTATGGGCCTTTAGAGTTTAGATCATTAACCATCTTTCAGACATGTTCAAAGCAGTATTTCAAGATATATTTTCGTCCAGCTGTTGCAGAATAGTTAAATAACCAAGAACTAAATGATTCAACAGATTGGCACCTTGACACACCACCAAATACCATCATGTTGTTGACAAATACCAGGAGCACATAGTTTTAAACGAGGCGCTGAAAACCGGCTCTGGAGTCCTGCGTTGAAAGAAAAGCCGCACAGGGAGTGTTTACATGCTCCCCGCGCTGCCGGAAACGACGTGCTCCCTGTTGTTGGTCGCAGCACTTCCGACAACGGTGAGCATGTCACTTCTGGCAGTGCGGGGAGCATGTAAACACTCCCCACATGGCTTTTCTGTCAAGGCGGGACTCAGGAGGTGCTTTTCAGCACCTCGTTTAAAGGAGGCCTCAGCAGTTCAGATTTTCTGAAATACCTCTTCGTGCCGTTATCAGGTTGTTGCATCTAGACCTCCTTTCTGCTCTATCAAGTGGTTTTGTAGCAAACCCTCTCACAAGATCAAATATTTAAGAGTTCTTTCTCTTTCTTTTTTTTAAAAAAACCCCTCGTCTCCCACACTTTTTTTTTTTTTGCGGGGAGGAGCGGCGCAGGATACTGCTTGCCTTCTTAAAATATGCATACGCACTTTTCAATGAGTAACGTATTTCCCGTTTAAAATGCATCCCTTGAGCAGTAACACCTATGGGAAATAGAACACAATGTAAATGAACTTAGCCAGATTTTAGTTCTATGGTTGTGCTTATGCAGCATTCCATACTGAATATCTTGAGTTTGCTCCAGATTTATTTGATTCCATCCCCCTCATGCATATAGATGTTAATCCTATTAAATTAATGTAGCAGTTCAGTTTTGTAGCTTTTACAACCATTTTTATTTTTAGATTTTAGACACAGGCTTAAATTGTTGAGACTGGCTAGCCAGAAATCTGGAAAACTGAACTACTCGCGGTTAGCTCCAGTATGTGAAGGTATATAAAAACATTTCTGTTGGAATCAAACCAACAGAATTCTCCAGGTGTTCTACCCATCACTATCATAAATGTGTATATATATATAAAAAAGAGTCGGCAAGAAGTTCTTCACTGTTTACTGCCCTGGACATGATCTCTTTTTACGTACAAGCATGTGTCCTGGTGTTTCAGACATTAGGAATGGCTGTTTTTAATTTGGACTTCACTGAAAAAATTCTGCAAGAAAGTTCATGGAAGTTGGTCTGGAAAATCAAAGCACATTATGATGAATCTAAACAGGGGCTAACATGCAAAGAAACTGGGAAAAGAGTGATTTTATTTATGACCGTATGGAACTATGTTTGGAATTAAAATGCATTTGCTGTGAAGGGAATCTAGAAAAGATTTATTTTGTGTTAAAGCTATCTGTCTTTGCTAAGGGGTTTACTATAATATAACATAATCAAACTAAATATTTAAGATTAGCAAATCTTTGGTTTTTGCACAGTGCTTATGCTTTTGACAACTAGCTAATGACATGGTATGAAATATATTTATTTTTGTATCTGTTTTATTGCAGAAAAGTAAACAAGTGCTACAGAGGTCGTTCTTGCCCAGTAATTGTTCACTGCAGGCAAGTACAATTTTAAATATAGTTTTAGAGAGGTGTCTATGAGAAAATCACATGGATAGAACCAAATGCACAAATCAAGGTTTTGATGAATTGGTGGTAATTATTTCCTTATGCTAATAAACTCTTGAGAGCCAAACTTCCATTTTAATATGCCTTTAGATGTTAAATCTGATTTCTGCACTGAAAAGGTAAACAGTCTTTAAAAAAAATATTTTTAAGAATCAGAAAACTGCTTCAAAGTTACAGAAATGTTGCATGTTGTTTCTGAAGCCATGATCCACAAATGCTTTACTCTGAAGTAGACCAATTGAAGCTTGCAAGCCCAAAACCGTGTACTGTGGGGTTACTTCGGAGTAAGTGGTTTGTGAATCGCAGCCTAAAGGTACTTTACATTATCATTCAAATTTAGGTGGCTATTTTGTTTTGGATTTTTTTGTTCGTTTTTAATTATCATGATTAGAGCTGGGCAGTCTTGGGGGATAGGGAGGGGAAACCTGCCTGCTGGCTGGGTGAGTAAGCTCAAACCTCTTAAGCATGCCCCTTAGGGACCGCCTCGCCCTCCGCGCCCCGGAGCGACTCCTGCGGTCCGCCGGGGGTGCCCTCCTGGAGGTCCCCCGTGTGAAGCGGGGGGCCACAATGGAGCGTGCATTCTCGGTGATAGGGCCGCGGCTGTGGAACTCCCTTCCGGAGGAAGCTCGCCTGGCCCCAAGCCTTTTGACATTTCGGCGGAACTGTAAGACCTGGCTGTTTGCCCAGGCCTTTGGGAGGGAGGGAGGGGGAGGGTAATTTTAATCCCCTGCCTATTTAGTAATTTATTGTTCCTAACCCTGTTTTGATGTTTTTATATTTATATTTATATTTTAATTGTTTTTAACTGTTTTTATTGTTGTAAGCCACCCCGAGCTGCATTGCAGGAGGGGGCGGGATATAAGTTTGAAGAAATAAATAAATAAAAATAAAATTTAGTCCTGTCAGCCTGGAAAAATGTAAATTTATTTATTTATTTTTATTTTATTTTATAGATCTATATGCCACTGCTCCTGCCTCAGGCAGCTCATAGCGGCTCACAACTACATCATAAAATACAATGCAAATATAAATAACAATAATATAAATCATATAAATATCAGTAAAAACATTTTAAAGTACAGAAAGTGTGCTGCAAAGTATCAAAAACCCACCCATTAACCCTCCCCTCCACCAAATGCCCGATGGAGGAGCCAGGTCTTACACTGATGGCAGGATATAAGAAGGCTTGGGCTGAGGCAGACCTCCACCGAGAGGGAGTTCCACAGCACCGGTTTGGCCACTGAGAGCACCTGCCTGTTGGCCCCTACCCGTCTATAGCAAGGAACCTCCAGGAGAGCAGCCCCTGACGACCACAGGAGCCGTCCAGGAAGTGAGGCAGTCCCTCAGATAAGCAGGGCCTAGGCGGTTAAGTGCTTGATAGGTTAGAACTAGTACCTTGAATCGGGCTCGGAAGACTATAGGCAGCCAGTACAGTGCCCAGAGCACCGGCATAATTTGCTTCCTGTGGCCTGTCCCAGTGAGCAGGCAGTGAGAGTGGGCCGCAGCAGTCTGCACTAGCTGCAGCTTCCAAACAGTCATCATGGGCAGCCCCTCGTAGAGCGCGTTACAATAGTCTAGCTTCAAAGTGACAAATGCATGGATGACAGTGGCCAGGTCGGAGTCTGAGATATAGGGGCAGAGTCACCCCACCAGATGTAGCTGGTGGAATGCGCTCCTGGCCACAGCTAATGAGTAATGAGCCACACAGTAAATGAAAGCTACTTCATGACGTGCTCTGCTTCTGAAAGCAATCATGTAAATATTTGTTGTTACAGCTCAAGGGCCCCTGGTACGTAGACAGTGTTGGTCCAATAAAAGATATTGCTTTACTACTATGTGTCTCTTGACTATATTAGGACCAACACGGCAAACCCTTCTTTCTCTACACTTCTCTCTTCAGCGTCACAATCGCCAAACGACTTACTCCAGAGTAGTCTCCCTGATTTCAATGGGATGATTCCAGAATAAACAGTTTAAGGATTGCAGTTTTAGTGAGGTTTTTGTGTGAGATTGAATAGGCTTCAAGATGTTTCTTTGCATCACAAACCTGCTGAAGTCAATGGAGAAGGCCCAGATTACTGAGGCACAATGTGGATTGAGCCAGTTTGTGTCTACTTGAGGAGATGATGTGAAGTGGAGACAAAAGCCCCACATTCAAGCAATTAGCTATTTTAAAATTATTTTTAATACTGACCACTGCATTGTCACTCACTAGTGTGGATTAATTAGTAAAATTCCATTCCTTCATAGGCCGTTTTTACATGGACCAGGGTGGGTAGGGGAGTGGCTGTGTCAGCACGGTGGGTGTAGGTGGGTGTGTGCCTGTTTACAAGGACACACACTCACCTACACCTTCCAACACCCATCTCCACCCACGGAGCATCCTCTGTTCTGTCGGAGGGCTCCGTAGGTGGAGGTGGGTGTGGGTCAGTGTGCGGCAGGTGTTGGTGGGTGTGCGGTGGGAGCACACATGCACAAACACCCACTGCCCGTTTACATGGACGCACGCACGCCGCACACCCATCTCCCCACCTACCGGCGGCCATTTACACAGACTGCCCCCGCCGCACACCCACCCGAACACTGAGCGGTGTGGGGGTGGGAGGAGGCGCCTGTGTAAACACGGACATAGCTGAAGCAGGATAAATAGTAGGAATGGGACTCTGGGCAAAAATTTGTTTTCGGTTCTCATGTATTTCAGTTCTTTTTTGGTTTCGGTACTATCAGATCTTTTGCATTGAGTTTTGTACCGGATTTTTAACATTGCAGTTTTTCAATGGGGAACAAACCGCGTACAAAAATCAATGCAAAAGATCCGATAGTACCGAAACCGAAAAAGAACTGAAATTTCAGATTCATCCGAAATGGCCATTTCTGGGTACTTTTGGTTTTATCCGAAACCGAAATGCCCATCCCTATAGAAAGCCTGTTGGCAAGGAAGTTCGTTGGCTTCTTTTAATTCTTCCTCTCTCTAGAAATGGATCTAGTAAATGATACAGAACAAAGTCATGCGTTCTATGAAGTCTTATTAAAGCTGTAGTTTCATAGCATGTAAATGGTGTGTATTAAGCCCATTGCAGAATTGTGGCTTTTTTTTCCCGACTCACTAATAACCTCCTTGACAAAGCAAGCTACCAGAGAAAATAATAGTTCATTTAACAAAAATGTGTGACTAATGAGTAGCCCCACACACACATTTAAAAAAATATATTGGGGAATGGGGTGAGGGGACATAGTTGATTACTCAAAATCTTAATGATGTTTGCTAACAAGAGTAACGAGGAAGCCTTTCCTTGCCAATTACAAGCTGGCCAATGATAGCGACACTGGCTGCATTCTAATTAGGGGTCCCTGGCTCAGTCACACATCTCCAAGCGGGAAATGGTAATGCCCTTAGGTTAAAGATACTTTTCAGGATCTATGCGATGGTGGCTTGGGGGTGGGGGGGGTGTTCCACTCATGATGGAGACAGAGTTAAGGAGCAAAAAAAAAAAGGAAGAGAGAGAAAAAGATCAGTCAAGACTTCTTTTTTTTCATGGCCAGATGACTAGAATCCCATAGGTTGGTAAAGAAATAATATGATCATTAAGCAATAAAAGATTTTGGAAGTATGAGGAGTGGTGTTGAAAGGAATGTGTGTAACACTGATCTGACCTTCTCTGTTCCAGTGCTAATAGAGTTAGCAATCTTTGTGGTGAATTCTAGATGCTCTTCTAGTCTTCAGCTCTCGTGTGACTATCCCATTGTACAGTTCTTGATCTCAGATGCAAGCTGCTAAAAGCTTTATTATGTGTACACTTTATGCGTAGAAATGGCTGCCTGTTCTAGGATTATTGACTTCCGCATTGTTCAAAATGTGGTGGGCTTTTTTCTTTTTTTTTTAAACAAACACTTCTTTAGTTTTAAAAAGACAAAAGAAACCCGTGCGGTCCATATAGAACAATTACTAATCCTACATGAACAGCTTGTGTTAATTAAAGCCACGGCAGGATTTTTGTCCCTCTCCCCTTTCTCTCTCCTCTAATCTATACCTCCCCCTTTCTCCTCCCACATCCCTCTCCTCTGTAATACAATATAGAATTAATGGTGGCTACCTTTCTGTTGAGCTTAGAGGCATACTGATAGTTTCTTTCTCCCTTTCTGTTTGCAGTGACGGTGCAGGACGAGCTGGAACCTACATTCTGATTGACATGGTTCTCAATAAAATGGCCAAAGGTGAGAATCAAAAGGTTTGTTGCTTCAGAGAGCTACTGAGAGATGTGGTGGGGTTGCCATGGCAATGCTGGGTGCAATATTTGCAGAAGGTCCTGGAATAAATTAGAGGCAAAGTGTACCCTTTCCCTGAACATTTTAAAGTTTTTATTTTTCCATGTTTGTCCTGATTAAAACACACACAAAACCCTAAATTATTTTTGTTGCATTCACGTGTTCTGCTGAAGAGTGCAGGATTTGCATTTTTAACTTGTTTAAATGATTCATAGGGGCAAGGAATGCTCTGAACTATATAGGAAATATAAGGTAGTGTTGGCTCCGTAACTAAACACGTTCCTCGCTGTGTGCTGTGCAGTGTGTACTATTCATCAGTGTTAAACGTAACTATTTCTTGGAGATGCATCAATAGGACAGATGATCTCGGTTTTGTTCCTACCTTTTACATTGCCTCTTTTTGTGAACGTGCGAAAACCACTTAACGTTCCTGTGATTCAGTAACACCATTTTTCAGAAGCGCTTGGCATTGACTTCAGTGGGAGCAAAATTAGGCCAACAGTGACTGTTTTTAAAAAAAATTCTTCTCCCAGAAAGTCACGGCTATTTGACACCCTAATTCTGTACCCCTCATCCATCTCTCTTCTGGCTTTTCATTGTGAAAGCTTTCAGCAGTGGAAACTGTGCTTCCTTCTGCATACTTACCGAACCTTGTACTACCAGAAGCAAACTAAGAATACCCAATATGCCTTTCTTTCCCTTCATTATTTTTGCCAAGCTACCATTTTTGCCAGCTACAATGTGACCTATATGTTCTTTTGTTTTAATTTTAAGAAACCAGTTAGAATGATATGGAATTATAATACAGTATATAATCATAATATTGTAAAGTTGCACACACTCACCAACAGTTGATCCAATAAATGGTATCCTCTTTACTTTCTCTCTTATCTTTCTAATTATGATGAAACAAATTGACTTCTCTTGTTCTTTGTCTTCTAAGCACTGTGCAAACGATAACTAACAACATGCTATGCTTGGTTTTTTGGTTTTTTTTCCACATCCGTTTACTACCATTGCATGCCGGTGTTTCTATTTCTCTTAAAATCCTAGTATCTGAATTCTGTGCAGAAAAAGTGAAGTACTCCTCAGAGAGACAGAGATTTGATGGCATTTCTTCTTTCTTTGGTACCAGTTGTTAGCATGTCTTATTGAATGTGCACGTTAGAGGTGCAGCCAAATGAGATGCCTATAACACCTTGGGCAGCCCTATCACACGATGCAGTTGATTGTGTGGCCGGCAGCCACCAGATGTTCCCCGGCTGCATGGTGGGACAGGCAGCTGGCTGCTACATGCTGCGTCCTTGGAAAAAGGATGAGGACGCAGCACATAGCAGGCTTACCCAAAATGGGGTAAGGCTGTCCAAGGTTCAGTAGCTTGTGTGCTCGGTTGTTGTCTGCTCCGGGCTTTGAGCAGCGACTGCTAGCTCCAGTTCCACGCAACCACGTCACAGCTGGGGCTGGGATAGTGATCAAAGTTTTGGAAGAGTGGGCCTGTTAATTTACCTTTGCAATCTGCACACACCAGTTTAGAAGATACCGGGAGCCAATGTTATCCGTTATGCTCTTGGATGTAGTAAACCATAAGCCACTCATGTGGCTGGCGCCTCGACTGCGCCATGTTGGGAGGTCCGGTAGCAGCTCGCCTGCTCAACTTCCCTGCAGGGGGCGACAACTGTCTGCCCTGCCCCCCACGCTGGCCCTGGACTGCAGTGACTGCATTTGCCTGCCACAGGCCCGCGTGGAGACAGGCCCTCCACGGCTTGTGTGACAGCACACAAAGGATATGTTCTCTGCCTTATGTCCCTGAGTATCATGTAGAACCTGCTGGTCAGGTGAGGAGAAATTGAGTATTGTCTTCTCCATGCATCATATTACATTTTTTTCTTCAGACTGAGACTTCTGCCTCTCTCCCCACCCTCCCGCCAACAACATCAAAAAACTACAATTTTTGGAAGAATACACAGGAATTTCAGCTACTTGACAGATGTAAACTTCAAGTGGCACCTTGATTTCTACAAATAAAATCTGTGGCACATGCTAAAACAGATGTGCACCTCTTTTATGTGTGTTGGGCTCATTTTTGGCCTTCAGCAATAAGAGGATGTAATGAAAAACCAAGTTTTGAAATATATGCAAGTTTCTTGCATGGAGAAGTAAAGAAGTATTTTCTAGTTTCAAGCTTTCAACCACTTAAGGGTTGACTTTGTTGTAAGAGCGCTAAAGAATGCCATTTATTGACTCCATTGTACCATGTAATGTCAAATTCCATTTTAAGTGTGGGCTTAGTGTTGCACAATACAAGACAAGTCATGTGAAACTGGCCCAAGAAAGGAGTCGCAGGGCTTTTTTAGATTGGTCACCCCCATTTTGTTCTTGACCTGCTCCCCTCTGCCAATGGGGGTGTGCAATTTGAAATCCCCTGACCTGGTGCTTTGGCTGTAGTTTAAATGAAAGATCAAAGGGCAGATCGGGCATCTCAACCCTGCTGAGGTGGGCCTTTCCCAGGCTGTCAAACTGTGAGGCAGCCAAAGGTTTTGTTCTGACAGGAATCTAGGCCCAGTCTGTGAGGCCTAGGCCTTCTTTGTCTGGCCTGAGAAGTTTGAGGCCCAGGTTGAGGATCCAGTGTTCATCAAATGATCAAAGGCCTGAAGCCCTGGACATGAAATCTTTCTTCCCATTTCCTTTTCTTAAAGAATGAATTGCACGAGTACCAAAGAATGCCATTTCCAAAGCTTTTATGTGGAGTGCTAGCACTAACTTTAGAGTCCTTCAGTTCTAAACATAAAAATGTAAGAGCACTTCCAATCTGGGCCCAGCTGCAAGGCCAGCATCTACTAACATTTCTTTCAAAAAGGGCTTTTAAGGATTAAGGCCTTCAGTCTTTTAAAAAAAGAACTTTTAAGAATAAACTTAGAATAATTTGAGTTCTTGTTCCACTGTCTGGTTTATTAGAAAGTAGACAATAATGCATTTTTAAATCAAAGTAAATAGAGGACCACTTAGTTTCAGTAGTGGGAAAGTAGAAAACAATCAATAAAATGCTTTGGCTCTTTACCGGGATTTTTAATAGTGCAGGTTTGGAAAAGAGGCTCTTTTTTCATGTAATGATTTACTTTTCTACATTTGAAATGGTTTCTGTTAGGCAGTTAACTGTACATGCTTTTGTCATTTAAAATGAGCCGAACACTAATCACATTGTGAATTAGTGCAGAAGACTATTCTGCTAAAATAGATTGCAGATTCATATTATTATTATTATTTATTACACCAGCTGCCTCCCTTTTGCACTGGCTTGTATAAAATTAAAACAAGCACCCGAGCAAATCTGTTATTTCACCCGGTCTATGGAAGGAGAAATCAGTTAGTAAAGATTTTAGATTCTCTGACAAGGGTTGCAGATTCACAAAGTTTAACCTTTTGTAAAGTCAGTCTTTTTTAAATTAAACAAATTACTCAACTGCACTTCAGGCGTGGTTGCATAGGAACACTGACGTTAATAGTGGTCACAGATAGGATTCATTCAGTGTAAATGTTAAGGGATTCCCTCCTGTGTTTTGTGTTTGAGGAAAGGGGAGGGTATATTAAAAGATGTCATGATGCTTAAGGAAGCGCTATGCTGAGTAAACACATTCCAGTCCCTCAGTTGCTATTGTTGTTCAAACAACTTCAGTACGCATTTCTGGAGTCCTTCTGGCTTTGTACATCATCATGAAGGATTTCCCGTTGTGTGTGGGTGGAGGAAAGCAAAGGGGGAACAGTTCTTTTTTTAAAAAATGAATGATTGCGTCCTTTTTATCCATAGCAAATGTTGTGACTGTATCTGTTTTGTAAGATGTGTTAGTTCCAAAGTGCCATGATAAATAATTAACTTTGTCTTAATGATGAGGATAACAATGGTATCTGCTCAGTATCAAATTTTCAACACTGACTGTTTCCTTTTTGTCTATGTGGTCTGCAGTAACAAAAAAGTTGCAACTAAAATTGCAAATTATTCCTCTAATTTTTCATTCAGCAATTCCACTTGCATCAGTAATTGCTCTTGGTATAACTGCAATTACTTTCGTTTGAGCTTATTTTTTAAAACTATAGTTATTGGTTATGCTAGCTGTGCTCAGCTACACTTTTTATTAAATTTTCATCTAAAGTCTTGAGGATGAAATATTTATGTTTTTAATGTGTGTAATCTGTTGTGGTAGGTTACGAAAACCTAGCAGGCCAATGCGTTGTTTATAGCCACCTGCAGCACGTTCTCATCGTACAGCTCAAACTCTCTGCTGCATAGGCTATTCCTGTTTGTAACACAGTCAAAGTCAATGATTAATAGATGTCGTTAATATAAAGTGTGGTTACAATACGGTCCTATTCCTTCTCACGTTGATAGAGTAAAATTCCCATTGATTTCAATGATGCAGGGTTTGGGTTTTTAAGAACGTACTTGTTTTGGCAAATTGAAATGGAATATCATCATTTATATCAGCATTCGGGTTTCAAGGGTGCTACAGAGGCTCACGTAGATTATCAGCTTTTCATGTGCCAGATATGCTTTTTTCTTTCCTTTTTGTCCAAGTGTTGGTCTTGATGCATGAGAAGTTCAGAGATTTTCTTTCAAGTCAGTAAGTTCTTCCACTGTCCTGCAAAAGGCAAGGGACCGCCATTGCCTACTCTTCCTAGAAATCTGTCTAGGGCTGCATTGCAGAGGCAGTCCCCCCCCCTCCACCCCGCCCCGCCCCTTATGAATTTTAACGTCCTTCATTCATATGGTGATATTAAAGCATACAGCAACATTTTTTGCTCAGCCTTTTTCCTCCACATAAGGATGGATGTAAGGGTTTATATAAAAATAATCAACTTGAACCTGAAATATTTGTTATCTCTCCTTTGGAGAGTCACTCACTGATAGGTTTCATGTGTTTTAAACCAGATGAGTCTGGGTAAAGGAAAAACTAGCTTTCGTATAATGTTGAAATACACTATTTATAATCCTGATAAATCCCGTGAAACAATGGGGTGCAGACAGAGGAATCCATCTGTTTCTCTTGTGACTTACCACCACAACAGCAATGGTATTTTAGCTGCCAGATTCCATTTTTCTGGCATCTATTACTTGTTCATCTTGGAGCTAGTAAGCATAATCCAAAAAGACTAGGGCAGTGAGGTTCTATTCAAAATAAAAAACTTGTCAAAGAACAGACTTTTAGAGCTGAAAGAGTCCTTAAAATTTTATCTAGTCCATCCCATGGACTTTTAAGCAGGTCTGACTGTGCATAGATCCTCCCTGAGTGGTGTTCATCTAACCTATTTTTAAAACTTCCAATGTTGGGTACCCAACAGCCTCCTACGGTAATCTATTCCATTGCCTAACTGCGCTCATGATTAGAATACGGTTCCTAATACTTAGCCTAAATGTTTTCTCCTTCAATTTAATCCCATTCCCTTTAGCTTTATTCTTGGTGTCCACTTGGCTACCATTTGGCTTACTTATAGTTATTACCTTGTATAGATTTGAAGACAGTTACCATTTCCCACATTAATCTTCTTTTCTCTAGGCGAAATATTTCCGCCCCTTGTGTCAAGATACTATACTAAACCAAACTCAGTTTGCCAGTTACACTGGCACAACGTTCTGGATTTCACTTGGATTACTTTAGATTTATATTGTTTTAACTTTGGTGCTAGGGGCCAATTTACATTCCGAGAATCATTTTTTTTACATGGATTTATTTTTATATTACCCTGGTTGGCAATGGCAAGTATGCCATTTTGTTTATCTGGTATTTTCAACAGGTATGAGTTTGACTTGGAACAGTGGTTCTTTTAAGCTATGCCCCCCACTTCCTATTCCCAGTGTTAATTGAGGCCCCTCTCCACAAAACACCTCCACTGCTACTTCTCTCTTCCCCGCCTCTTTCCCACCCTCCTGTTGTTTCCCATCTCTCTCCCTGGTTTTTGCTCTCTCTTCCCCACCATTTTTTAAATTACCTTAGTCCAGTCTGAGAGGAGCTAGGAGTTTGCCAGCTGCACTCCCCCAGAATACCTTTCATGCCCCTCTGTTTGGAAACCACCAAACAAAACAGATGTTGTTACTGTAGAAAACCAAGGCAGAAAAATCCTGATTTTTACAAAAAGTGTCTGTTTTGCTTTGAATTTCATTTAATTTCTTAAGCCTTGAACTAGGTATCTAGCTAACTAATTAAGGAGCTATCTTAGAGACAAAAATAAAATCAGTTAAAAAAAGCAGCCCCTAATTTGCTTTTCAAAGCATTATATTCCTATAATCCTGATCTCAGGTCTTAGTAATAATAGTTGTTGTGGGATGTCTGAAATGTTACTGCTGTTTTTAATCAAATTCATCCTTTGCATTCAGGTAAACACATTATATTTGAAGGAAGGCAGGTCTGCTGTAATGCAACTGGTGATGAGTTACCCAGGAAACACAATTAAGCAATATTGCTTGTTGTCGCAAGCTTTCCCACCAGATAATTGACCATGGTGAGAGGTTCACCCACAAGCAAAAGTGCATAGTGGATGTCTAGGACAATTTTTTGATGGTAGAGCCTGCATAGAAAGGGGGAACTCTTGCTATTTAAAGCAAACTACTTAAAAATCACATTTTAATAGCTTAAATGGGTGCTTTTAGATAAATAGAGTCTCATTGCAGGAGGGGGTGGGATATAAATCTATAAAATAAATAAATAAATAAAATATTATGTAGTTGATGACTGGCAATGCAGAGAAATCTATTAATGATAAATAAAACAAGAAAGCCCATGGAAATCTTGATCATTCTCACAAATATCAGCTGTAAAAGGAGTTAAAGCTCACTGGAAAGCATAGGTTGCTATTTAGGATTATTGCTTGGTGGTTTTCACAATGATGTGTCACAGTTGTAGACAAAAAAAAGCAAACAAGTTATTGATGTAAAAAAAATGCCTTTTAAAGTTTCTCTGGCAAAAGCCATATTTTGTGAAGGCTCTGTATGATTTTGTTTGAAGGACATTGGCACTAAATATATGGTCAAAAGCCATGTTAATTATTTGGGGTTTGTGCCACATGAATTGTGCTGAAAAAAGATTGATCAGACATGACCTGTTTCCGGGGGGCGGGGGTTGAAAACGAAGGGGGGTCCCCATCAAGCTTTAGAAGATCCTGAAAGGAATGTATTGATGTCAACAAGCAGCTTGAGATAGTAACTAATTTGAAAACAAGAGGTCATGGAGTGAAGCCGAGGAGGAGAGAAGCATATAAGGAATTTGGGCAGCATTTCTCCCTCCACACAAAGGGTTGGTTAGACTATGGAGCAAGCTGATAAAGCCAGCCATAGAAATGGTTTGCCATCGAGATGCAGCTGGACAGATGTTTGGGAAATGAGAGAATACACCGAAAAGAACAATACGTTTTTGCAGTTAATTTTATGCAGCCAACCCCTTAGATGGATTTTCAAGGGAAGAGTTTAACTGACCACGTAGTGTGTTTCTAGGCCTACCATTGCAATGCATGTGATGACACAAAGGTGCAATTGCTGCAGAGCTTTAAAACACTGACGCCTTAACAGCAGGACTAATTCTGTTGTTTTTAAGGCTACGTTTCATAAAAGATCTATCCAAACTTTTTTGCATATTTTCCCACCATAGTTTATTTTGTCTAATACCCAGAGGAGACTCTGCTACTAGCACAGCTGCACACGCTATGTACAAGCTGTGAAAAGGAAATGTAAATCTTGAAGCTGAAAGATCCACAGCTCTGTGAATGTACATGTGCATCCTCCAAATAGGGACTTCAGCTAGCAGCCTCTGTTGACCAAGAGCAGGGACCCGTCTTCACTGCATTTCCCCCCGCTGCCGCCATTCCCTGGCCAAGAGGAAGGGCCTAGCTATAATAAGGGCAGGCAGTGCAGCAGCTCTGGGGTTGATAAGACTAGGGGTCCCAGGCTACCTGATGCCACTGAATCTCTTGCAGCTTGTTGAGGGACCTCTTCTTCACCAATACCCATTCCAACCTAGCAACATCCTCCTTGGCCAAGAGACGAGGATATTCAGTGAAGGTTCATCCTTTAATGAGCATCTTGTCTCAACACACACACACACCCTCCCCAAAAACAGCACTCGGTTGTAACTGTGCTGCTTTCTGGTAGCTTTCTAGCATGGATACTTGAAATGGGTACAGAGGAGTTTGTGGTGCTTATGAGAGCCCCAGGAGATAGTGGAAGAGTGAAGGCAGCGCCTCATCCAACTTGAAAGCTGTTATCGCTAGTGCCCCTCTTAGGTTTGTATGGTGAGAAATATATGTATGGAACATACTGTACTAGTTAAAGGTAAAAGTGTTGTGCAGAAGAGCAGTAACTTTAAATGTGTTCATAATATTGATATTATATTAGCTTGCAGCAAAGTAACAATTGTCCAAACTGAGATATCAGGGAATGTCCCTGAGCTCCCCTTCAGTTTTTTAAACAGAAAATGAAAATTGCACACACCTGCCATGCCCTCAAATGAGCCAGTCGTGAACCTCTAAACTTAAGAACATAAGAACTGCCATACTGGGTTAAACCAATGGTCCATCTAGCCCAGCATCCTGTCTTCAACCCTGGCCACCTCCAGGTTTCCTTCTCAAAGCTTTACAGAAGCACCACGTTTGCTGCTTTTTTAAAATTCAGCCACTGCAGAAGAACTTTGCCTATTGGCCAGTAAGTTAAACAGGTACTTGTTAAGATACTGCAGCAGCATTAGCAGCATGGCTGGGTAGCTAAACCTTGGATCCCTTTACACGGATGGCCCCCACACTCTGCTCCACCTCGCGCATGGGGCGTGTAAAGGCTCTTCTGCACCAGCACCCATTCCCGAACATCCCGATGGACCTAAATGGAGGCTAATCTCTATCCTCTTACAATTGAAGTTGAAGTCATTCCACAGCTTGCGGCATGACTGTTACTCCTTTTTGTATCCAAGCGTTTCCAATTATTTTATGGGTACCTCCCATCCAGAGGTTGCCCCAGGCACCGCCATAAAGCTGCAGACTGCAGCCTAGACCAGCAGTCAGTTCACCTGCAGCTTTCTAGTGTGGGGGTGAGGGGTGCCACACAGGTAGACTTTGGGCCACGGCAGCTGCCAAGTCCATTAAAAACCGACCCAGGCATGGCTGCAAGGGGGTAAACATGGGGGGTGCACCCCCAGACTTGTTCCAGGGTTGAGCATCCCAGCGTCCATGTAAAAACATCCTTTGTCTGCCATGCTGAGTCCTGGCTTCTGTTTTTCCCAGTGCCCTTCTCTCATCTCGTTGTTATATGATGTAGAATTTCTAAATCAGGGAGCTGACTCTAGTTTCTAACCTTAGAAAAGGTGGGGTGTTTATTTAAAGAGAAATAGGGTGAGGTGGAAGCACAATTGGAAGAAATGAGATTCACTCTCACAACCTCCCATGTCCTAGCATTACCCCAGACTGCTGGAGAGCTTGCTGTCTCCTGCCTTTCTGAGGTAACTCAATAAGAACAGTGCTGAAGTTAAGGAGGGGACTAGCATGGTTCTTAAACTCCGGGTACCCACACTTTTAAACCCCTGTAACTTTGATAATTATCCATTCTTCACCTTCTCTTTACAACTAGGGTGTGAGCAAATGAGACAATAGCCTGCTGGAGTCCATGTTGGGTCCATGCAGCCCCCACTCACGTGTATAGTGAGTGCAGCTTAATAAACAGCCAGCCCCCTGCGTGTATTTCATGCACTTGTAGGCAGCCTCCACCGGCAGTGCCAGTGAGAGCAAAAGCTGAAAAATGGGTAGGAAGCAGTTGCTCCTCAGATGCTCTAGGATTTTCACCCACGACTGTATGGTACTGGCGGATTTGTACACACAAAGGCACTGCACGCAACCTAACAATGGGACAGACACATGGGTGCACATTAGCCCACGTTCGCCCACACAACTGTGTCCACATTCTCAGAGTCCCTGTCCTCACTGGGTGCTGCATGTTCGGTGGGTGGAGGTCATGTCGCCAGTTGGGCCAAACACCTAATAAATGGGAAGGTAGGCACCCACCTGGTGTGAGTTATTGTGGGCTATCATCTCATTTATTAACACCCTATATTAGGTAGCTCCCAGTCCTGCAAAAAGCTGAGCACTGTCAATGTCCATTAAAATAACTGGAAACGCTTGGATATAAAAGGAGTAAATCCTGCTGCAAGCTATGGAACAACTTCAACTTCAGTTGTAAGAGGATAGAGATTAGCCTCCATTTACATCCAGTTACTGATGACTGTTCTTTTATATTGTTCCTGTCAATAGCCTGTGTATAGTGGAAATCGCTCTAGCAGTCAATGCAAAATTGACCAAAAAAATTATCTTGTGTTACTTACTCTCCTTCAGTATCAAATTACATTGGCTTTAAATTAACTTGCCAATATAGAATCTTACAATCGACAAGATGGTTGAAAAGGATGTAATCTGGTTGGGAGGGGGTTGGTTGGAAACAAACTGACATTTTCCTGTATCACTGACTTCATCCAAATGAAAACCTTAAAAGGATTTTTAAAATCTATGAACCCTATATCTTTGATTAACAGCTGTGCTTAAATTGCAGTTGCCTAAGTAGTTGCCACTGCCAGCTGCAGTATTTGGAGTAGATGCCACCCCACATTAAACACAGCAGCTTTCATTTTTCATAGTCTCACTGTAGCAGCGTTCTATAAAATTTCAAACAAACCAACATCATCTTGGCACTTAGCAGCCCAATAACAAACTCTGGTAGAGTGAGTAGATTAAACAAAGAGAGAAGAAACTAATCTAGCAGAGGGTTTGTTGCTGCGTGCCTGTATAATGCTTAGCAGTGGCGGAGTTGGGTGGGGTGAAGTTTGATCTTATGTGGAGCCCCTGAGCTCTACTTAAACAATTATTTGGACTGCAATCCTCAAAGCATTTGCTGCATTGGCCTTCAGTAGGACACCTTTGGGGAATTAGTCTTTTGAGAACTGCAGCCATATTGTATAATTATCAAATTGGTTTTTGTACGCTCATGTTTTGCCCATTGCTTTTTTCCTGCATTGAGCACGGGTTGGACTAGATGACCTCTTGAGGTCATTTCCAACTCGGATTCTATGAAAAACCTGGGATTGCCCTACTGCGATATTGATTTTAGCCATGTTGTGTGAATAAATGTTCATGTATTCACACTCACTAGAGTTAAGGGTTTTAATGCAGTAAAATTGATTTCCTTTTGGGTTGGAAAAAAAAAATAACACTGGACAGTAGTTCATACCTACAGCATAATAATATCCTCTCTGCCCTCTGTCACACAGAAGCAAGAATCCACTTTGTACAAACTTTAGGCAATAGGTTTCCACTCCTGACGCTCCCCTGTTCTCCTCCTCCCTCTTTCCTTTCTACTCAGGATCTCGCTTTCTTCTTCACCTCCAAGATAGACAAGATCCGCCTCAACATCACTTATCGCTCCTCTCCTCTTCCTACTCCTTCCCCTCTCCCTCCTTCTCTCCTGTCCTCCTTCCCTCCCACCTCTCTTGAGGAAATCTCCTCCCTGCTCTTTTCCTCCAACCCTTCCACTTGCCCCCTTGACCCTATCCCCTCCCACCTCCTGACCTCCATTGCTTCCACTGTCACCCCTTCCCTCCTGCACATCATCAACCTCTCCCTCTCTACTGACTCCTTCCCCTCCGCCTTCAAGCACGCCACTGTCTCTCCTGTCCTCAAAAAGTCCACTCTTGACCCCTCTGACCCTTCTAGCTACCGTCCTGTCTCCTTCCTTTTGCTTTCAAGCTTCTTGAATGTGTTGTCTACTCCCACTGCCTCGACTTCCTCTCCGCCAACTCTTCCCTTGACCCCCTCCAGTCTGACTTCCATCCCTTCAATCTACTGAAACTGCTCTTGCTAAGATCACCAACGATCTTCTTGGGGATCTAATCACCTCTATTCCATTCTTGTCCTCCTTGACCTCTCTGCTGCCTTCGATACTGTTGACCACTCGCTCTTGCTGGACTCACTTCACTCCCTTGACTTCCGTGGCTCCGTCCTTGACTGGTTCTCCTCCTACCTCTCTTAATGTGTCTCTTGCCAACTCCACCTTCTCCTCCTTTCCCCTCTTGGCTGGTGTTCCCCAAGGCTCTCTCCTTGGCCCTCTCCTCTTCTCTATCTACACCCTATCCCTAGGCAAACTCATAGCCTCCCATGGCTTCCAATATCACCTCTAGTTGATGACACTCAACTCTCTCTCTCTACTCCCTCTCTCTCTCTCTCTCCATCTATTCAAGCTTACCTCATCAGCAGTCTCTCTGACATCTCTACCTGGATGTTTCAACATCAACTCAATCCTTATCTTCCCCCCCCCCCCCATCCTTCCTCTCCCTCCTCCCTGTCGATCCTTATTGACGGGGTCACCATCCTTGCTGTCCCCCAACCCCGTAGCTTAGGCTTCATCTTTGACTCACCCCTTTCTTTTAAACCATACATGGACTCTGTTGCCAAATCCTGTCACTTCTCCCTCTATAACATTGCTAAGATTTGCCCTTTTCTGTCTGTAACCTCCTTCTCACTGGCCTCCCCCACTCTCAACTTTCTCCCCTTATCTCTATCCAAAACTCTGCTGCTAGGGTCATCCACCTCACCTGGTGCTTCAACCGCGTGCAGCCCCTGCTCTCCCCTCTTCACTGGCTCCCCCTTCCTGAACGAATCCTGCACAAGCTCCTAGTCTTCGCCTATAAAGCTCTTCACAACCTTGCTTCCCCCCTACCTCTCTGCGCTAATTTCCCTCCGTACTCCAGTCTGTGAACTCCGCTCCTCCTCTGTCCCCTCTCTTGCCCTCCCACACCTCCCCTGCTCCCCTAACCGCCTTCGTCCCTTCTCGCTAGCTGCCCCTCATGCCTGGAACACTTTCCCTGCCCACATCCGCCTCGCCCCTTCCCATCGTACCTTTAAATCCCTCCTCAAGACCCACCTCTTCTGCTCTGCCCTCCCCGACTCCTCGCTCCCCTCACCTACCTCCTGCTGAGACCCTCCATCCAGTACAATCTGATACCTGAGGTCTGTGTACTCATATCCTCACCACATAGACTAGCCAGTCATCATTCTTGATGTAACCAAGCCAAGCGCGTGTACCTGAGAAATGCTTGATGATGATGATGATGATGATAAATTTTTAAATCCCTTTGTTAACAAAAATCTCTCTTTACCTCCAAAAAAGTTTCATCTACCTTTTTGCTGAAGTTTCTGCTTTTTCATATGATGGCATGACATGACCCACCTTTGCAAACCCATAACATGGTTACAAGCAAAAGCCATCTGGAGACAAGCAAATTAGAATTGCCTAAATCTTTAGTATTCACAATCCCCTTCAATTTTCCAGATTTTTGTTTTATTGCTCCCAAGTATTTTTATTTAACTTTTATTTAAAATCTCAGAATGGAAGCTGAAATGGACAACATAGAGCCATTCATATTTGGCGATAAGTTTTATGGAGTGTCTTATAGGGAAAAAGGCATTATCCAAGAGAATACTCTTAAAAGGGGATACCTGCTGACTGGTTACATGCCCCTAAGAGGGTGTGGCCTCCATCCTCATGACCTTTCAGCCTTTTTGTATGCTTCAGTGAGCTGGTGTACTTCAGTGGATAAGGGCTTGAACTTGGACTTGAAAACCAGGACTCAGATCCTGTTTTAGGCCCTGGGAGAGGCAGAGCTTTGATGGCAGCATGGTTGGACTCCAGCAGCAGCAACAGCATGTGAAGGCAGCATACACAGGGTCGTTTTGTTCTGCTCATCACGTGGAGGTTGGATCAGGCCCTTAACCATGAATTCATTGGACAGCCTTGGGAAAAGTCACTATCAACCTCAATTCCCCATCTGTAAAATGGGAATAATAACAGCCTACCTCACAGAATTGTTACAAGAGTGAACTAGATAAGAATTGTTGTTGTTGTTGTTTTATTTTATTAAGCATTTATCTAGCAATGTACCTGGCACTTTACAATTTTAAGAAAGAAACATGGGCCTGCCCCAGCAGGCTTACAATCTAAGAGAGACAAGGTGGTGGGGGGAAGCACTTCAAACACGGACTGCAGCCAATCATTATCTGTTCTTTCTATAGTGCTAAGAGTGGCGTGTCTGGGCTGCGTCCTTAGAAAATTTCTGAGGACACCGCCCGACCTAAGGACCACCCAGGCAGGTCAACGCGGATTAGCACATCTGATCGGCCATGCCATACCTGCCTTGGGGGAGGGGCCGCCATGGCTAGCCGTCATGGTGGGGGGCAGGGTGCGAACGGGGCCAGCTGCCCACACGTTTGTTTAGCCCCGCACTCTACCTGGGGCATTCAGGCGGCGGGATGGCTCTCCAGCCGCAGGCACGTTCAGTGCCCCAACCTGGGCCGTGTCAGCTGCAGTTTCCCGGGCTGGGGAGCCACTGCACCTCTCACATGTCTGTGAGACACAAAGCAGACCTGTGTGTGCATGAGTGAGCCTGTCTCATGTAAAAAGGGCCTCTGACAGTGGCCGGCCACTCCCTGAGAGGAGTGTGCAGCAGATTACAACAGAGTAATCCATTTCCTACCATCTTCCCGCAGTTTCTAACAGTCAACGGTTTTGTAGCCCAGACCAACCCAACTAATAGTCCTCAATGGACCTGACTTTCAAAAATCCAAAATGTCAATATAATGTAATTTTTTTAAAAAAGAAAATTAAAAAATCAGAATATCAATTCATCTTTTGACTGACTTGATCCATTTTTATCACAGGGTACAAGCAAAAGTTTTGAAGAGGCAAATGGTGCTCTGCTGTTCTTAGTCTTGATTAATCAGTTTGTTTGGGATTCCTAAGGGGTGATTAACTTTTAAAATACAACATAGTACAATGGGTGAAAACAGACACGACACTCACCACCCTTGATGGTTATTTATACATGTTGCAGGACTGTATTGGTGCCCTATGCAGCCCTGCAACATGCATAAATGACCACCAAGGGTGGTTAAAGGGTGGTTAGCATCATGTCTCTCAGATTGTAAGCCCTAGGGGCAGGGACCGTGTCTATTTTATTACTTTGTAAAGTGCCAGGTACACTGCTGGCGCTATATAAATAATGTTTGTTAATAATAAATAATAATAATGTTTGTTTTCACCCAATGCTGGTAAACAAATGCACCTGAGAAGATTTGCTCAAAGGCAGTTCCATAATTCACCAGCCTCATTGCGGGCTTGTCAGTGAGGAGTGACAAGGTGTTTGTTCAAGCTGGATTTTACAGAAGTATAAAGGTACGCTGTTTGTGAGCTTGGTTTGATCAAGCAGAGCTAGTTCCTGGCTGGGCTTTTCTCTGCTGGCCATTAATTATTTGAAAAAGGTTTTGTATTCTCCAAAAGTATTAGGACTGGCCAGGATGTTTGTTGGTGGTTTATGGCTTTTTTTAAAAAAATAGGATTGTGAAAGAATGAAATTAATCTTTTTTTCAGGATTTTTTTTTTTAAAAAATATTAGAATACAAAGTCTCTAGAATGTACTTCCACTAAGTTTTTAATTGAAGCCTTTTTATTTTTTATTTTCAGACGCACTGCACATATACGTGCAGCGCATCATGGAAATAGTCCACACATAATTACATTCAAAAAGAAGATGAAAAATTACTTCAAAAGTGATATGACCAAAATGTGGAGATTTTCATTTTGACAGATAGCAAATCTTCACTAGGATTTGGGATGAGGATTTTTTTATTTATTATTATTATTTATTATTGCTCAACCAAAATCCCATTCCCTGACCAGCCCTACAAACTCTAGGCACTCTGATAAGCCATATGAATTGCCTATGCTGTGACACTGCATTTGTCCTTGCTAGGTTTTTTATTTTTTTTCTTCATGTGCACTATTTCCTAGTATTAAATCAGGCTAGCCAGAAATGACTTTTCCACGGTGGGCTCGACCGGCAGAGCACCCAGCGCAGTACACGAGTCTGAGGCTAAATAGCTACCATTCGGCTGCGTCTTGCAAACGTTAATTGGTCTCCTTTCAGCTCTTAGTAGCAGCATTGGAAAGTACTTGTACCAGGAGCTCTTCAGGACTGTCTCTTTTGGAGTTTTTAATAAGCCAGGTTTTAATCTGACCTAACAGGACCCTTTGTTCTGTGAAGCTTGATACCAAATCTATATCGTAAATATATTTTAAAAAGATTTATTTGAGAGGGAAAATCTCAGAGGAATTAAATTAAATACCTCCCTGCTACAGACAGAAATTCACTTGACAGGTCATTTTCTGTATTCTCTTTTAGTATTCCAATTTTTTTTCCATTTGGATAAGTGCTTGTTCCTGTACAGCTCATTTTCTCCTCTTTACGGGTGCAGTGGGAGCTCTAACAATCCTGCCCTTGTAGCATGAGGGTCGTGTCACACATGTAGTTTTGTGACTTTATTTGCAAGACCAAGGAGGAAGAGCGAGAGGGAGGGAGAGCTGAGAAAAGATGAGCTCTGTGAAGCTCCAAACTGGCTTCCACCCACCAACAGAAGGTAGTCCAATAAAAGGCGGTTTCTTCACTATGTTTTTGTCTTCTTTCCCTCCCGTTTTGGACCAGCATGGCAACCATAACTACCAATTACAAATCCGCTTTACACAGGTTTCTGGATTCACTGCTGGGTAGTTCCATGCACCTCCTCACTGGATTTATTTCTTTAAAACAGGACTGGAAATTAAGACAGCCTGTAACCTTTTTGATGAAGCATTTACTGCTACATCTGAAAGTTGCTGTGACATGAAAGTATTCCTAAAAATAACCTAAAATAGCCCAGGCCTTCGGAGGAGAGGGTGGGGGGGTGGGTTAATTTTTGTGGGGCGTGTGGCATGGGGGACTGGCATGCGCGCACACCATGCGCAACACATGCACATGAGGGTTTAGGATCAACCCCAATGTAAACGTGCATATGTCATGGTAAAATAAAAACTTAAGAATTGCCATGCTGGGACAAATCAATGGTCCATCATCTGTTCTAGGATCCTGTCTCCAGCAATGGTCTGTACCAAGTGATTTAGGGGAAGTTCAGCGAAACAGCATTTACGGAGTAATCCAGGGGTGGCCACCCCTGGAACTCTAGAGCCACATAACCACTTTCAACCTGCATCGATCTCCAGCTCTGCAATGCCTTATTGATCCTATGTCTGTCTTCATTGCACCTAAGTCTCTGCAGCTGAACTGCAGAGCAGTAGCTCTGCTAGCCCGTTGCAATGCGGGAAAGGCAGGGACAGGTTGAGGCTTGGACCAGCGATGCTTCAAAAGGGCCCATGTGAACGCATGCACATGTGACTCTTGGCCACATGAAGATTTCATTATACGACTCTTGAGTTGGAAACTTTGGCCATGCCAAGAATAATCCATCCTCTGTCATTTATTCCCAATTTCTGACAATTGAAGGTTTGAGGAAATCTTGAGCATGATGTATCCTCTAATCATCTTGGCTAATAGCTATTCTCTATACATTTATCTAACCCATTCTTGAACCAAGATACATTATTGGCCTTCATAACATCCTTTAGCAATGAGTTTTTCTGATTAACTGTATATTGGCAAGGGAGTGGGATGGGAATACTTCCTTTCCATTGTTGTAAACCTGCCTCCTAATCATTTAATCAAGTATCCTCTAGTTCTTGTATTATTCCCTCCATCTGGAACTGGAATATTCCAGTGTTCACTGTGACATGTTTGTTGATTACTTCGTGGATAAAATTGCTCATATCCACCACAATTTCTATGCCGCACCTATTACAATAGGAGAACCAGAAGTAATGGAAGCCCCACCTTGTCCGGTTTCGTGGAATTAATTTCAGTGGGTATCGCCCGCTGATGAGGCAGATGTTTTTGGGGCTGTCAGAACCACCTCTTGTGAACAGGACCCGTGCCCGTTCTGGCTGGTGAAAACCAGCTGGGAGACACTGAGGCCGCTGCTGGTAGGGGTGCTCAGTGCCTTCCTGTGGGAGGGCAGAGTGCTGAGCTGCCTCAAGAAGGCAGCGATGCAGTCTCTGCTCAAAAAGCCATCGCTAGACATTGACTTCTTCGCCAGTTATCGGCTGGTCTCTAACCTTCCCTTTTTAGGGAAGGTTATTGAATGGGTAGTGGGTCGGCAGCTTCAAGGGCATCTTGACTGCATCGGATTTCTGGACCCCTCGCAGTCCAGCTTTCTCCCGGGCTATGGCACTGAGACTGCACTTTGTGGCTTTGGTCGACGACCTCCACCGTGACTGGACCAGGGTCGTTCAACCCTGTTGATGTTGTTAGATCTGTCAGCTGCTTTAACACTGTTGCTCAAGAGACGTTGGTGACTCGCTTGCAGGACTGTGTTCTTGAATGGTTCTGCGCTTTCCTGCCCAGAAGAACTCAGCGAGTGGTGCTCGGGGATTATTTTTCAGCATCCCAGGACCTCTCGTGTAGAGTCCCACAAGGTTCCATTCTGTCCCCTCTCGCGTTCAACGCGTATATGCAGCTGCTGGGCAAGGTCATGAGACCGTATGATCGGTGTCATCAGTATGATGACACCAAACTCTATCTCTCATTTTATTTATATTTATTTATTTATATTAAAATGTATATGCCGCCCCCTCCTGCCTCAGGCATCTTGGGGCGGCTCACAACATTTTAAAAACATTTTAAAACATTAAAATAAACAATAATAATTACAATTTAAAAAACCAATATAAAACCCCATCCCCCCCACCCTTACCCACCCCATCTCCCTTGGGAAAGGCCTGGTGGAACAGCCAGGTCTTACATTGTCTGCGGAAAGAGGGGAGGCTGGCAGTCAAGCGGATCTCTGACAGGAGGGAGTTCCACAGCCATGGCGTAGCCACGGAGAGCGCCACTCTTCATAGTGGACACCCAGGGGACCTCAAGGAGGGCGCCTCCAGCCGACCGCAGGGGTCGTTCCAGGACCCGGAGGGTGAGGCGGTCCTGCAGATCGGCAGGGCCCACGCCATTTAGGTCTTTAAAGGTCAACATCCAACACCTTGAATTGCGCCTGGAAACTTACCGGCAGCTAGTGCAGAGAGCAAAGCACCGGTATAATATGCTCGTGTCGGCCCGTCCCCATCAAGAGACGGGCCGCTGCATTCGGCACCAGCTGCAGTTTCTGAACCAACACCAAGGGTAGCCCCACGTAGTGCGTGTTGCAGTAATCCAGTCTCGAGGTAATAAAAGCATGGATGAATGTGGCCAGTAACTGGCAGGGGCCAGTAACTCTGCATGGATGACTGGCCAATAACTGGCAGGGGCGTCAATGTCCAAAGATGGTTTCTTGAGCAGGGGCCCACCACCACCTCCTTGAGACAGCCCAGCACCCCCTGACCTCCCGAAGGGAGGTGTTGACTATTCCCGCCAACAGCAGCCCCAGTGTCTCCCGGCTAGCTTTAACCAGCCAGGACAGGCATGGATCCAGTTCACAATAGGTGGCTTGAACAGTCCCAAGAGCATCCCCTGCATCTGAGGGCGACACCGCCCGAAACTCATCCCATAAAACAGGACAAGAAGGGGCTTCTTCTGCTTCTGACCCATTCCCTGCTAAAAAAAGTCGCATCAAAACTGTGGTGAATTTGAGTGATTTTTATCTGCAAAAAAAGTTTTCCTCCGACCCAGACCCGGCTTGGACCAGCCGGGTGCTTACCCAGTATCTAGCGGTTGTGGGGGACTGGATGAGGGCGAGCCGACTGAAGTTCAATCCCGACAAGACAGAGGTGATGCTAGTGGGGAAGGTGGTGGGTGTGATGTCTCCCATCATTGATAAGGTTTGCCCCCTGCTGGTTCCCCAGGTTTGCAGTCTGAGAGTGCTCCTCAACTCCCAGCTCCGCCTGGATGTCTAGGTGGGAGCGGTGGCGAGGACCGCATTTTGCCAATTACATCTGGTGCAGCAGCTTCAGTCATATGTCTCAGACTCTGACCTGGCCACTGTCATCCATGCCTTCCATCACTTCAAGACTTGACTATTGTAACGCGCTCTACGTGGGGCTACCTATGGTGACGGTTCGGAGACTGCAGCTAATGCGGCGGCCTGTCTCCTTAAGGGGGCAGGCCGCTGGGAGCATATTACCCCATTGTTCCACTTGGTTTCCCGGTGGGCCACAATGGGAAGGGTATTCTTGGTGGCCACGCCACGGCTGTGGAAATCCCTCCCGGCAGAGGCCCAGATGGCCCCAGATCTCTCCTCCTTTAGACAATTTTGAAAGACCTGACTGTTCCATCAGGCTTTTGGCGAGTGGGATGGGTAGGGTTTGAGGGTTAGGGTGGGAGTCTTTTTGTTTTGTTTCTGTTTTTTGTTTAATTTTTATGACTCTCCCCTGCTGAGATTTTATATTTTTATTAATTTGTTAATTGATTTAATTGTTTTTATTTGTGTTTTAAATGGTGAGCCTCCCCGAGCTGTTTCTTCAGGAAGGGTGGGGTATAAAATTGTAGAAGTAAATAAAAATGGGTAAATAATAGCTCCCTATTCACTTTCTCCATTTCATATGCGACTCTATCCCAAAATTTGACTCCTGGAAACCAAAGTTTTACAATATCCTGGTTCTTTACAAGCTCCCATGTAACGCTGCTATTATCCTAGACTTTCTCTGTTTCTGTGTCTGTAGTGTGTCCAGAATAATTCAGTGCTTAAATAATGCAAATAGTTGTTATAACCCATTAATTGAAAAAGCGAGAGTTGTCACTGGCAACCTAAGACAGCCGTAGCTGTTGAGTTGGTTCCTGTCGCTTGTTTATTGCATGACAGGAACAGAATGTGAATTTCATTCCTGAGCTTTCCGTCTTTTTTCTGAAGGCTCAGTGTAGCAGGACTGTGTACCTCACTGATGTAAGGCTCTACACAGACTAAACAACTTAACCCCTTGGGGCCTGATAATCGGCAGTGCCAGCTGCTTGGTGCCAGCATGCTTCCTATATTGCCACCCAAGGGAAAGGAAGAGGTTGGAGGAGGGTTGACCCTAAACTGCAGAAATCAATTTTGTCTTCAGGGCAAAGTGGGAATTCACTTTACATCATTTGCTTCCTTCCAGTTTTGGCTGCTAATGTTTTCTGATGTGAATTTGCCTGCTCTCAGTAAATGGGTTGGCTGCTGTATAACGTACTTATGGATTAGCCAAGACCCAATTCTTTGCTTTCATTGAGAAGTACGTACCCTCCAGTGCAAGTTGCCATATTGACCTTAGCATAATCAGTAGAGTCCAAATCAGGCCAATGGTGAATTACTGTGCATGCCTTTTCTGATACTAGAAAAAAATGCTTTATAAATTTGTATTTCACAGTTAGCACTGCTGCCACTCAGTCTCTTTGCAAATGATCAGCCTGAAACAAGCAAGGAAATGGGTAATGAAAAGGCCGCTTTAGTGAGCCAAGACTAAATGTATTTTCTGTGCTGCTTTGACCATAAAGTAAAATGCACCTAGAGATTATAACCAATTCCTTACCCTGTAGTTGCTATGACTTTCATCCATTGGTACTCTGATGCAGCAGGGTATGTGGTCTTCAACAGGACTACATTTTTGGAGCAAGTGGGAGTTAGCATTGCAGCCAGAAAGTCTTGCCTAGGATGCTTTACTTTTTCTATTATTTGCTGCTCTCATTCTCAGTACATTTAACTTTTGGCCATAGGATGCATATTGCTTTTAAGGGGACTATTCTAGTGTATCTATCGTTTTTATTTATTAATATTATAGTTTGTAGATGATGATTAAGAGCCTCAGTCCTAAACCAGAGTTTCATGGTGCTCGGTACTGTACAAAAAACCTTTCAGGCTTACAAGATACAGTTGTTGGCTGCAAAAGAGAGAGAAATATCAGGAAACTATTGGGACAGGCAGCAATTGCTGTACATCATTTGCCCCCCCCAAAATTGAGAACCATCTGAACTTCTTAGTAAAAATTTGCAAATGTATTGCAGGTTTCACATTTGTGGGGGTTTTTTTTTAATGTAAAACATTTTGAAAATCAAATTTGAGTGGACATCCTAGCTAAAGAAGATTGAAAGAGAAGAATCTCAACTTTATGAATCTCTCCCTATGTTCCCCTCTCCCTGGTCTCCTTGTGTAAGCCCCTCAGGACAGGATTCTTTATTAATTATTTTTTTGTTTTTGTTGTTGTCATTATTATTAGCATTTGTACAGCACCAGCTGTGTACCTGGCGCTTTACAGAACGATAGATGCGGTCCCTGCCTACAGCTTACAATCTAATAGACATGGAGAGGGGACATAGGGAGAGACAAGTGATAAATAACATTCAAGCGGATGTGAAGTCTCAGGTGCACGTGCTTGGCTTGGTTGCGGTTAGGCAGGAGTCTGCAGGGAGGGCAGACAGTAAATATTGAAAGGAAAGTTCTAACAGGCATTGGCAAGGTGGCGAGGAAGAGGTGGCTTTTGAGGAGGGATTTGAAGGTGCGGAGGGAGGGGGCAAGGCGGATGTGTGCAGGGAGGGAGTTCCAGGCATGGGGGGCAGCAAGGGAGAAGGGACGAAGGCGGTTAGGGGAGCAGGGAAGATGAGGGAGAGTGAGGGAGGGGTCAGAAGAGGAGCAGAGAGTGCATGCAGCAGTGTGTAAGGAGACTAGGGTGGAGAGGTAAGGGGGAGCCAGGTTGTAAGGGATTTGTAAGTGAACACCAGGATGTGTTCAGGAAGGGGGAGCCAGTGAAGCGAGGAGAGGAGAGGCTGTACATGGTCGAAGTGACTGGCTGACTGGATGACCCTAGCAGTGGAGTTTTGGATGGAGATAAGGGGACAGGTGAGAGCGGGGGAGGCCAGTAAGGAGGAGGTTGCAGTAGTCAAGGTGAGAGATGACCGTGGCGTGAACAAGGGTTTTGGCTGAGGAGACAGAGAGAAAGGGGCGTATC
>QEPC01002394.1:474782-519165 GCA_003113815.1 Sphenodon punctatus | reverse complement strand
GAGGGTGGACTTTTTGAGGATGGGAGAGACAATGGCATGCTTGAAGGCGGAGGGGAAGGAGCCAGTGGAGAGGGAGAGATTAATAACATGTAAAGGGAGGGGGGGGAACAGTAGGAGCAATGGAGGTCAGGAGGCGGGAGGGGATTGGGTCAAGAGGGCAGGTGGAGGGGTTGGAGGAAGAGAGCAAAGAGGAGATTTCCTCCAGGGAGGCAGGAGGGAAGGAGGAGGAGGGGGGGGGAGGAGACGGGTGGGAAGCAATGTCCTGGCGGATCTTGTCAAACTTTGAGGTGAAGAATGATGCGAGATCCAGAGCGGAAAGGGAAGAGGGTGGAGGGGGGCTTGAGAAGGGAGTCAAAGGTGCCAGGGTCACGAGAGTAAAATTCAACCGGGGAGGCATAGTAATGTTGTCTCGCCAGGGAGATAGCAGAATGATCTGTTCCAGGCACATTACTGGCATTTATAGAAATTATTATTATTAAGAAAAATGTCATGGCTTTTCAGATGTTGTCTGTATATTTATTTAAATTTCTTTCCCACCCTATTCTCAGGGCAAGTAACAATAGTTTTGTACTGAGGGGAGTGATTCACTTGGGAGGGTTTTGAAATATGTTGCTCAGATTTGTTTCTTTTAATGAGCATTGAATGTGTCCTCATTGCAAATGTTTGCATGAAATTTTAATCTTCGTAGTTTGCTTCAAGTTTCAGAAACAAACAAATGAACCAAACTAAACAAGGCAGAAGGCGGGGAATTATTTCCTTTTCTGCCTTTGACACAGGAGGTGACAGCAGCCAACATGCACAACAAAATGACCTGCACTGAGCAGCAAATCACAAAATAACCACACACAAAAAATGTGTTTGAGAACCATATGAACTTCTTAGTAAAAATTTGCAAATGTGTTGCAGGTTTCAAATTTGTGATTTTTAAAAACAATTAGAGAAGTCTTCAGTTTTCTTTGAATACTCATTTCAATCCTAGCTTAGTGTTTTATGCCTCTAAACTGGCTAAGAACTTTCTAGTCCCATGGAGGCAGTGCCTTGAACACTGTTGTCAGTGGGTGTTTTTAAACAAGGTGCTGCTACACATGGCCACCCAGGAGCCACTCATCTGCCTGCCCATCTGAAGGTGGGGCAGGGGAACATGTGTTCCTGTGAGCAACGGAGCACTGCCAAGAAATCCAGAATGTTCCATACAGGGCAAGCCAAAAAGGGGTGTGGCAACCATCAGCCACACAGCCCCTGCCTGTGTGAACGGCGACAGCCAGCCACGCCAGCGGTCAGGTCTGCCGCTCATAGGCAGTGTGGGCGGAGGGGATACAGCCTTTGCAAGTCACAAGAACTGGTTGCGAACACTGGGGAGCCCACGTTACCAGTGCTCACACACGGACGTCTGTTTCAAAGGCCAGCCCAACACGCTTTCCCCCTCCCCCGTGGTCCGTGGCAGGGGGAGTGCGAGGTGGCTGCTGCGGTAGCCACACTGGGAGCCAGCCTCCCATTAGAATCGCCCCCCACGCTTACCTGAGTGGATGCTCCACATCAGTGTCACTCAGGGCCACGGACCCACCTCCCCTGCCTTGCTCGTTTAAAAACACCTGTTTTTTCCATATTGTGGGTTAACTGAGATCCAGGCAATTTACTTTCTGTGAGGACCTTTAAAAGCCTGAGGTGTCTGAAGCCCAGTGTGGACATCCTAGATTCTGTAACAGCAGAGAGTACAGTTTCCATAGCTCCTATATGGTCCAGCCTTCTTTACTGGAGATGTCTGCATATCGGTTGTGTTGTGTCTATAGTACTCGAGAGCCCTTCAGGGTAAGAGATGCTGCACATTAGATCACTGTTCTCTGTGTCAAAAAGAAAAGAAAACAAGCCTATAATATGTGATGATCCCGAATTTGTGTTGAAAGTGCTGTGCTTAAGCACTAATAGTAATTTTTTTTAAAAAGGTGTCCAGTCACTTACGCATGTACACCTTAAGGTCTGCGCATGTTTTGGCTCTGGGAAAGAATCCAGAAGCCAAAACACATGTGAGGTTAGTCGGGTGCGAATGCCACACTCCACCCCGCATGCAGCTTTGCCGGCGATCATCCGGAAGATTGCAGTGCAGGGTGGATTTCCTGTACCCTGCAATCTTCTGGGTGATCACCAGCAAAGCTGCGGGGGGCACAGGGGCGGCATTTGCACCCAACAAACCTAGATTTGCTACCGGAGCCAAAACCTGCACAGACCGTAAGGTGTGAATGCAGTTAGACCTTTAAGTCCCAACACAAATCAATGGGCCTTACATCTAAGTCACCCAGGCCCTTTTGAAAAATGTTCCCTTCATCTCATACTGGCGTTTGAGTGCTTTCCCAAAGGTTCACAACCATTACAGTAGACAGGAGGTGAAAATTTACATTATATAAAAAATATCTGACACAAGATGAACAGGAGAGATAAAAATGCTCTCATCCCAGTGGGTTTCAGTAGATGAAGAGCAGTAAGCATTTTAAAGCAACTGTTTTGATAGCAGACATGTGCCAGTGTTCCGTGCAGAAGGAAGATGCTCATGTACGGAAAAAATAAGTTGAGTCAGTGTTATCTCTGCTGTGGCTTTCATCAGCTTCTCTTGCTTCAGGATGTTTCTCCTTCAGAATCACTTTCCATTTTTTGCAGCACAAGCTTCGGTTGATCAGATCTCTTAAGTTTTATGTAGCTCCCATCCCCATTCAGTCTGAGCTTCTCTCAAGTGTCGGAACTGCAAATAAAGCTAGGTGTGATCTGGATACAAATGCGCTGAATCTACTGAATTTGGTATTCACTCCAAATATTCATTTCAGCATGACATAAGCTTCCTTTCCCATATTCGTCATAGGAAGAGGACTCTTTGTGTTGCATGTAAAACTTAGCATATGGGGAAGGGTGGATTAGAAATTTAAATAAATAAATATATCTAAGAAGATCTTTACCAAAGGTTTATTCCCACATGTTTGGTGTTAGGTGTCTAAATAACCTTTTCTTGGCATAAACCAGGGGTGGGGAATCACAGGCCCAGGGGCCAAATATGACCCTCAGCAAGTTTGTATGTGGCCCTTTACCGTTCTTGGGTCTGGCCCCTAGATCCAGTTACTAACCCCCAGGCACTCAGGGGAAGGGAGCAGAGATGAGGGCCTGCACGCAAGGAAGGGGGACAGATCCATCATCTGGAGCCTCCTTTTCTTCAGTACACCCTTTAAGCACTCCCACCCCAACGTCTGGACAGCCCTCAGAGCCTGAACTAGTTTTCAAAGTGGCCCCTGGGAGGGAAGAGGTTCCCTGCCCTGGCGGAGACAAAGATAAGCATTTTATAGTTTGCCGTCTTACGTTTTTAATGCAATAATTTCTGAAAGATGCTGTTTAATTGAGAAACTGTGTTTCTTAAAAGGCTATTTTTGTTTTATATTGGGATAAAACCTGGCTGCAGTCTGCTTCCAGGCCTTTAAAATTGCTGCTTCTCATTCAATTTACATAATATGCTTTTTAAAATGCAGTAGAACTAATAACAGTAAAAATGTTGAGCCCGGTGCTGCAAATGCTCAATATCATGGATGCTGCCAGTGCCAGCTCACAGTTGTAAACACTACGTTGGGTAGTAAACATTGCTAGAATGAGCCCCTTTAGTTTGTAATAAACATGTTCTGCTGCCGGGAAGCATCTATGTCGGCATCTCTTACGGATTCTTCTTTTCTCTGGGTATGCTTGAATTAATGCTAATCATCAGAGCTGCCCTCTCCTCTTACTTTTCTATATGAACACCAAAATTGCAGCTGCCTGCCAAGTCTGCTGAGGGATGAATGTAATAATTTTCAATTGGACTGCTCCCTCAAAGGGAGCCCGGGAGCAGGAGATTGACAGATGCAGCGTGGGTTATCTTGTGCTCTGAACTCAGCCCAATTTGTGATTTGTTGCAGGTGCTAAAGAGATTGATATTGCTGCTACCCTGGAGCACTTGAGGGACCAGAGACCCGGCATGGTCCAGACAAAGGTACTGTCAATAAATCCACTGGGATTTTCAATAAAGGTCTTCCACTGTAGTTGTTTTCACAAAAGAAAGGAGAGGGTCTGACCTAATTTAACACAGGTCACTAGCTGATTACTCTGCTTGGCGCCCTACCAAATGTGGTTTATGTATGCTGAAGATTTATCTAGGCTACTTTATGTGCTATTTACTGCTTTTCCTTGTAACATCTATCTTGCTTAACCTAGGCAGCGGCCATGTATGAAACCAGACAACAATCTGTCGCTAGCTCAAAACAGCAAGAGTGTTCTTGTCTTAATCCCTCAGGGTGGATTTTGTTACAATCCTAATCTGTTACACGTTTTACCTACTATGGTATTTCAATTTTCATGCTGAAATATTGCCTCCTTAGAAAAAGCAGAAGTGGTAAACCAGTCATACATGTGGTCTTTAATGATGTCATCTAGGGTGGGGAACCTTAGGCCCGGGGCCCAAATGCGGCCCTCAGGATTTTATGTGGCCCCTTTCCAGTGCCTGGATCTGGCCCCTGGATCTATTCTCTACCCCCAAGCACTGAAAAACTGAGCTCATGATAATGGATCAGAAAGTAGGGCCTGCACACAAGGGTAGGGGACAGATCCACAGCACAGAGCCATAGCGAGAATTTTCTGACTTGGCTGTAAGGTAAATTAAGTCAAGTCTTGCAAGGTACCTATAACATGGGTAGAAAGGCATTGAGAGTGACCAGAGGTATTTTGGCCCTTCCTCCCTGTCTGGTAACCGCTGCCCCGCACACAAGACTGAAGGCGTCCGTCAGGTCACTGTGAACTGTGTTCATTGTGACATCACAGCAGCCGAACCAATCACTCTTCTTCCTCTCCTAGCTCATTTTTATTTTATTTTATTTATTTATTTATATTAAAAAATTTATGCCGCCCCCTCCTGCCTCAGGCATCTCGGGACAGCTCACAGCATATTAAAAACATTTTAAAACATTAAAACAAACAATAATAATTCAATTAAAAACAATATAAAACCCCATCCCCCCTACCCTAACCCAACCCACCCACCCCATCTCCCTCAGGAAAGACCTGGAGGAACAGCCAGGTCTTACATTGTCTGCGGAAAGAGGGGAGGTCGGCAGCCAAGCGGATCTCCGACGGGAGGGAGTTCCACAGCCGCGGCGCAGCCACGGAGAATGCCCTCCTCATACCTAGAGTCTTTAACTCTAGACATGCAAGACTTCTTGACTTGAAGTTGGAAGGCTTCTTCAGAAAATGTTCAGACATGCAGACAACTCTTCAGGCTATCCATGTTATACTAAATCTGAGTTTTAGACCTTGCTGTTGTATAAAGTAAGTAAAGAGACTTGATGTACAGAAATACAGGCTTCAGTAGTTATCTGATATATTAAGGCATGTCCTGGTGCTTGACTTGCTGAACATGTGCAGCTCATTAACATATTAAGATCAATGGCATGCAAAATTTGAAGTGTCTCCTACTTCTAGTATAGCTAATGCCAAAATGTAATGGGAAACCCTCACTTGGGGCTCGTTCACACAAGCAGGTGATAACAGGGAGTTACCACTTAACTTGCTATCCCTACACTATTCAGATGAGCAGAGGGGTTGGGGTTGTAGTGAGGCAAAAGAGGTGGTGATTAACTCTCTTAATAAGGCTGCATATCCCAGGACTTGTGGGTTGTTAACTCACAGCCAGGCTCCTCTCAATGGAAGCAGAGATGAGGGCAACAGTCCCAAGGTTAGCAAACAACCCTTGCTAGTTTGTTGAGTGCTGCAGTGGAAAACGTTGCTATATAATTGATTGTCGAATTTGATGTTGGAAAAATACCATTCGTAGCAGGGAGAGCACCTCAAGAGGCAGCTATGTGTTACATACCTAAATCTCAGTTGGGATGGGAAAGAGGAGACTTGTCCCTAGTTGAGGTACAAGAAAGATGAATGGACAGTGGAGCCAAGGAAATTATCTGCAGAGCATTGCTTCAGGGTTAGAGTGGAGTGAACATGTTCTTTGCTAGAGATAGCTATTCCATTATGTTATCTAATAAAGTCTCTTGAAGTCCTAGCATATTCATGAAAAGCTAAATAAATTCCATAGAAGTCTGGGTCCTCTTGCTAAAAGAGAGGATTCAGGATGCTGTCATAGGACTTAATAAAATGAGGATCTTTGGGATAGGAGATGGAATCATCTCTTCATCTCCGCTAAAGGAATGTGCATTTAAGCTAACCTAGTAGTCCTCCATATAACACTATACCTATTTCATAGCCTGGAAGGACAAGGGGCATAAACCCCTTTGGACACTTCTGATTGTAGGCAGGTCTAGAGTCCTATGCAGACTCGTGCTATCTGAATAGAGCCATATTCCTCTGTCTGCCTAGAGGCAGTACTTTATAGAATCCCAACAGCACTTGTCCCTTCTCACCCTCCTATTAATATGATTATATTGCACTAGCAATGTACCTGGCGCTTTAAATAATTAACTATAGACTGGTCCCTACCCCAGCAGTGTTACAATTTAGGAAAGACAAGGGAGATGAGATGATGGGGAGGGGAACACAAGGAGAGACGGGGATACAGTCACGAAGTTGAGAAGCTGCAGGTGCATGTGCTGAACTTAGTTACAGGGGGAAAAGGGACCCTGAGTAAATTGGGAGCAGACCAAGGAGATGAGGAGCTAGAGAGAGCCTGATAGAAGAAGGATTTGAAGGTGAGGAGAGAAGAAGCAGAATGAATGTATTCAAGGAGGGAGTTCCAGGCACTAGAGAGATCAAGCATGGGGTAGAGGCCATTGGATTTGGCTAAAAAAGAGTCATTGGTGAATTTGGCAAGAACAGCCTCAGTCGAGTGGAGGGGACAGAAGCCAGATTGAAGGAGGCCCAGGGAGGAGTTGGAGGAGAGGAAGTTAAGATAATGGGTGTAGACAGCTCATTCAATGAGCTTGGAAGTGAAGAGAAGAAGAGAGAGGGCAGTAGTTGGAAGGATTGGAAGGAGTCAAGTGGGTGGGCTTGAGGATATGGGAGACTGTGGCATTCGTGAAAGCAGAGGGAGATGAACCAGTAGAGAGGGAGACATTGATGATGTGAAATATAAAGAGTGAAATGATGGTGGTAGTAGAGGTCAAGTGGCAAGAAGGGATAAGGTCAAAGAGGGCAGGTAGAGGGGTTGGATATGGAGAGTATGCTGGAACTTGCAAGAGGTCCTATGTAAGGTCATTACAGCAGCCTTACACAGTATCTGGCTGGAAAGATTCTCTCCTGGGAGACTATGGAGCCTCTCTTGTCCCACAGACAGGCTGAGCAGAAGTCAAGTCTCTTTCACAGTCTTTCCTGAGAATTAATTAATTTGCATTTTACCCTGCCCTTCCCCAAAGGCTCAGAGTGGCTCAAAAATATATAATACATTTAAAACACTAAAATACAATTAGACAAAAACACCTGCTCCAACACCTCCCACCTAATCCTTAGCCCCATCCCCACCCACCAAATGCTTTACTAAAAACAAATGTTTTACACCACTTCCAAAAAACATCCAGGCGCAGACTCCAGGGGGAGGGAGTTCCACAATACTAGAGCAACAGCTGAGAACATGCCCCTGCAGAACCCCATTGTACAGACAAGAGTAACAGGTGGAATCCAAAGGAGAGCATCCCTGGACAACCTCAGGGGGTGTGATGGAGCATGGTAGGACAGGCGGTCTTTCAGATAAGTGGAGCCCCGGCCATTTAGGGCTTTAAAGGTCAAAACCAGCACCTTGAATTGTACCCGGAAAGTTATTGGTAGGCAGTGCAGACTCCGGAGCACCGGTGTAATGTGCTCCCTGCAACCTGTCCCTAAAAGGAGCCAGGACACCGCATTCTGCACCAGCTGCAGCTTCTGAACAGTTGTCAAGGGCAGCCACACGTAGAGCGCATTGCAGTAATCTAGCCTCGAGGTGATGAAAGCATGGATGACAGTGGCCAAGTCTGAATCAGAAAGAAAAGACCACAGACTCCTCACCAGATGAGGTTGGTGAAAAGTACTCCAGGCCACCACCTCAACCTTGAAGATCCAGACATAGCAAAGGGTCCAAAGCACTCCAAGACTACGGACCTGAGTGACCAAAGGAGGCCAGACCCCATCAATAATACGAGTCCCAATTCCCCCTAAGTCATATGACCGGCCAACCATCATCGCTTTAGTCTTGTCAGGATTCAACCGCAATTGGATCATCCTCATCCAGCCCCCAACAGCTGCTAAGCATCTGGTGAAGCACCAAGACTGCAGGACCTGGGTCAGACAAAAGAGAGCTAGACCTGGGTATTGGCATATTGATGACACTTCAATCCAAACCTCCAAATGATCTCACCCAGCAGCCTCATATACACATTGAACAAGAGGGGAGAGAAGATGAAGCCCTGCAGGACCCCACTGGGGAGGTCACAAGGGGATGACGAGCAATCGCCCATCACCATCTGCTGAGAATTCCTCGACAGGAACGAATGGAACCATTCAAGAGCAGTCCCACACACCCCTGCCAGATCCTGAAGACATGTCAACACCACCTCACAATCAACTGTATCAAAGGCTGCTGAAAGATCTAACCGGCTCAATAGGGTGCAATTCCTCTTATCAATCTCCCGGTGCAGATCAACAACCAAGGCCACTGGACGAAAGCCTAACTGAAATGGGGCCAAAATCCGATTAGTGTCAAGATGAACCTGGAGCTGGTGGGCAACCACCAATTCAATAACCTTTCCTAAAAAGGGAAGGTTAGAAACAGGAATACCTGGTCGGGGACTCAACATCCAGAGATAGCTTTTTAAGCAAAGGTCGGACAACTGCATCTTTAACAATGTCCGGCATCCTACCCCTACCCCACCCCCCCACCCCCCAAGAGAGGTGTTGACAACCCTGGCCGGCAACAACTCCAGTGTCTTCCTGGCTGACTTTCATCATCCAGGATGGGCAAAGATCTAATTCACATCTGGTTGCACATGTTACCCCAAGCAAATCCTCTGCAGCGATGGAAGATATCAATTGAAAGTGATTGAAATAAATAGGACAAGACTGAACTTCCATAACCCCAAACTCTTCCTCTGCAGTTAAAACAGCAGCACCTAAGTCATGGTGAATACAAGCAGTTTTGTCTGCGAAGTAATTAATAAAAATATCACAGTGGACTGTAGACCATTCTAATTCCTGGTGGAGTCAGGCTGGATTAACCAGACCCTCCCCACCCTGAACAACTCCGCTGGATGGTACTTCACAGAGAAAGCAGCAGATACTTCATTTCTTCCTATTTAAGCAGTGAAAGCTGCTGATGGAGAATAGTTTGGCATTTAGTACATCCATTTTCATAGGCAACAATTTTATACTTGACATTTTATAGGCAGATTTCCTTTCCTGCTCTGGTTTCCAAGCTACAGTGTACTAGCAAATACTTACCCTAAGGAAAAACCTGGCATGTTCTACTCCATGCTCAGCAGACTTTCGCTTGAACCTTTGTCCTGGCATCTATTTCAGCATCTGTAAATCACACCTCACTGCATTCAGCAAAAATAATCCCAGTGCCCAAATTATCAACTAGGGGGGAAATGCCTCTAGGTTTAATCGCAGATAGACTCGATTTGAGCACAGGGAAATGTTATTGAAGGGACTAGTCATGCTCTGCTCTCCATACATGTCTGGAAAAACTTCACAAATAACATCACTCTGAGGCTTTGAAAGAGAATGAATAACTGACTGGAGATTTGGCATATGTCTCCTCTCACCCCTCCCTTCATTCTCCTTAAGACTGCCCAAATGACTTAACTCAGCTAGAACACTGCAAATTATAAATATCTGGCTGCATGCCAGCAGACAGAATGCTATCCCCAGAGAATATTTTTTGTGTGTGATGAATTTAAACAAACCATGTGCTTTCCCAGCTGAATACAAATAAGGAATATTAGCCTCTTAGAGTAATTTGAAACAATGGATTAAAGTCAGGTTGAAAATGCCAATTTCAAAGTGTCCTTAGGCAAAATAAACAGCAATAGCATTTTGTTTCCAGTAGACAGCGCTCCATGTATCCTTCTGTAACCCCATGAAAGGTTGACTTGAAACCTTTTCTTGATCAGTAGCAATCTTTTTATTCCAAAGCACATAAGGAGCATTAATGAAGTTGTCATTGCTGCATCCTCCATGTCTGATAGACATCATAAAGATTTTTTTGCAATGAGGAAAGTATGAAAGGGAAGAATATTGAATGGGAGTGTTGTCCAGAATGAGATTCGATCCTTTCCTCATTTCTCCTTGCACCTTACTATATCTTTCTTCCTCAACACTTCTGTGTTTAAATAAAGATTCTTATCTTTTTTCTCTCTCCTTTCTTTAATAGTATGGCGAGAGTGCAGTTCCTGTGTTGTTCCCTGGTGATTATAGCATAGTAGACTATAAGCTGCCTCTCTGTAAAGCTTAGTAAAAATGCAGTGTTTGGGGCTGAAGGCTAGGAGCCAATGCTGCGCATATACCGTGGATTCCCAGCCTGCTTCTTAGACTGCCGTAGAAAACGATTGGCTACAGCCACATGAGCTGTAGTGGGCCGGATCCCCTTGTGACCCCGGGGCAGGCCAGCACAGGGAGCAGGCAAACAGTTGGGGGGCCCCACAGGGAAGCCGGGTAGATCGCTGTCGGACCTCCCACCACAGCGTGGGGCAGGCTGAGGCACTAGCCACACAAGCCGGCGCTCTGCCCCCCTTCCCCGGCCCGACCACTACCCTGCTCCCAGCCGTGACATAGCTGCGCGGGACTGGAGCTAGCACCTGCCGCTCAACGCCGAGCTCACCATGCGGTGGGGAGGACGGCAGCCAGGCACACAAGCTACTGCGCCTTGGGCAGCCTTACCCCATTTTGGATAAGGCCGCTATGTGCCGCGGTCCTTGGCCTTTTTCTAAGGACACAGCATGCAGCAGCCAGTTACCCACCACACCCCGCAGTGAGGGCAGGGGGATTATCTGGTAGCTGCAAGTCATATAATGCGCTGAATTGTGTGGTAATGCTGCCCAAGGCATAGTGAGTGCATTGTGTGACTCCACCCATTGTCTAGAGGATACCGGGTGTATTTGGTACTTTTTCTTCTGGCAAGGGAGGGGATTTGTCTGGGTGTGTTCCCAATACATGTTGGGCAGAGAACATCTGAGCAGTTATTCCGATCAATCTTTCTCCCAACTCGCACTCCTTGTGACCCAGTTGGCTGGTCCTTCCTTTTGCTTTTCTTCCTCATGCCTTTCTCCTTTGCTTTCAACTATCCCTCTCCAAAGAGGGAGTCCTAGAGTATCCACAACAAATGTGGCCTACAGGAATTTCTTTCAGATTTTGCAGCATCTGCCTTGCGCTCTAGGCATATAAGGTATGTGCAGCCATAAATACAACATTAAGCTCTAGAATAGTTTGAGCGCGTCCATGACTTTTTCTGTCAACGTTGTGAGTAGACAGGACAGCTAACGTAAAAGGGAGTCACTGCAGTCAACCTGTCAAATATTCTGGTGCAGTGACCCTATCTACAAGATAAAGTGCTTAGAAAATAGAGAGATCTGGAATTGCGCGTTTTCATGTCATCATTCTGTCCCTTGCACCCTGCCCCAGTGTCATCTCTGCCTTCATCCAAGACTACAGTGCTAGAATGTCTCTGAGGTGTGCAACTTTGGCTAGCCAGGTGTGTATGCCTGCAGCCTTCCCACTTCTGCTTGGGATCTTCTCCAATCTCACATGTACAGATCACATTAGTACCAGCAAGGCAAGTCCTCAGAAAGAGGCCTGGTATTTAGGGCAAGGAATAGTGGTTTAAAAGGTTTCTAATGAATTGGTACCAGTTGTTCTTTCAAACATCTGTGAAGATAGTCATGTGAGAGGGCTTCGTAATCTGTAACCGATGCTGGATTGCATTGTTTAAAATGCAAACAATTTAAAGGTTATTATTATTATTATTAACAAACATTTATATAGCGCCAGCAGTGTACATGGCACTTTACAAAGTAATAAAATAGACACGGTCCCTGCCCCTAGGGCTTACAATCTGAGCGACAGGAGCTGGGGGAGAGACATAGGAAGGGGAACAGAGGGAGAGACAAGGGGTCTAACATTCATGAAGATGCGAGGTCTCAAGTGCACGTACTTGGCTTGGTTACGATGAGAATGACAGCAGGCAGGTCCATGTTGCAAGGATAAGGGTAAGCTGATCGTAGGTATAGGAATAGTGGCTCAGCAGGATAAAGAGTCAGACAGAGCAGAGCGAAAGAGGTGAGTTTTAAGGAGAGATTTGAAGGTATGAAGGGAGGGGGCAAGGCGGATGTGGACAGGGAGGGAGTTCCAGGCATGGGGGGCAGCAAGTGAGAAGGGACGAAGGCGCTTAGGGGAGCAGGGAAGGCGTGGAAGGGTGAGAGAAGGGACAGAGGAGGAGCGAAGTGCACGGGCTGGAGTATGGAGGGCAATAAGTGCAGAGAGGTAGGGGGGAGCAAGGTTGTGAAGAGCTTTATAGGTGAAGACTAGGAGCTTGTGCAGGATTCGTTCAGGAAGGGGAAGCCAGTGAAGCGAAGAGAGGAGGGGCTGCACATGGTCGAAGCGACTGGCGAGGTAGATGACCCTGGCAGCAGAATTTTGGACAGAGATGAGGGGAGAAAGGTGAGACCGGGGAAGGCCAGTGAGAAGGAGGTTACAGTAATCGAGGCGAGAGATGACCAGAGCATGAACAAGAGTTTTGGCAGACGAGACAGAGAGAAAAGGGCGAATCTTAACAATGTTATGGAGGGAGAAGCGACAGGATTTAGCAACAGAGTCAATGTAGGGTTTAAAAGAAAGGGCTGAGTCAAAGATGAAGCCTAGGCTACGGGCTTGGGGGACAGGCAGGATGGTGACGCCATCAATAGTTATTGACAGTGAGGAAGGAGAGGAAGGATGAGGGGGGAAGATAAGGAGTTCAGTTTTAGCCATGTTGAGTTTGAGTTGACGTTGAGACATCCAAGTAGAGATGTCAGAGAGACAGTTGATGAGACGAGCTTGAACAGAGGGAGAGAGAGAGGGAGTAGAGAGAGAGAGGCAATGAGTTTGCCTAAGGATGAGGTATAGATCGAGAAGAGGAGAGGGCCAAGAACAGAGCCTTGGGGAACACCAACTGAGAGGGGGAAGGAGGAGGAGGTGGAGTTGGAGAGAGACACATTAAAGGAGCGGTCAGAGAGGTAGGAGGAGTGCTTGCATCTGTCTATAATAAAGTTATGTGGTTTGTTTTTTCAGGGTGTACATTGCTAGGGGAGCGATCTGAGAATAATCTCCTGTGGGGAAAATGTTTACAGTGGCTGATGTTGCCTGAAAATGCTGGTTTATCTCCATTGCTCACCTATTCCCATCCGTCAGTCATACATTGTTAAATAGTTTCCTTCGCGGAACTGTATTCTAGCTTTCTACTCCCAGGCCTTTCTGACCAAGCAGTTGTAATATGCCATTGTATGCTAATAGCGTGCTGTAATAACCGTGCTTTGTGGGTTTTACTGTCAACGTTTTTCTCCCTTAAAATCACTCTGGGTTGCCGGGTCATGGCACATGATGGCATATTGCATGAATACTCTCGGCATTTCTATGAGCATGTGCAGTTAGGCCTTAGAATATTCTCTCTTTAAGCAATCTCTTGCTGATCATTTGCTATAGAATACTGCACCGGACTTCCTGGAAACGCTCTGTTTGATTATTTTGCCTGTGTGTGTGTTTTTTCCACAGGAGCAGTTTGAGTTTGCGTTGACAGCAGTTGCCGAAGAAGTGAATGAAATCCTCAAGGCCCTTCCACAATGATCAGCTTCGTCTCTTTGGGTTTCCCTGGGGATCCATCCTTCATTTCCTTATACTCAGTCCCTGTGAATGTTGTTGGAAACCGTGACCTGACCTTAACTTTGTATCTTCTATTGTAACCGCATAGTAATACGGTCCTTATTACCAACTTCTATAGCCAGTCAAAGTTCAACAGTTACAATGTGTATTGTTTTTTGCTTTTAAAAGATTTTAACAAATGATACATCAAAGCCTCGGATTAAGTGACAGAACAATCCATTTAATTCCTCCTGCATCCGTGAAGCCCTGAATTTTACACTTTGAAAGCACACGTTCATGTTCTTAATAGCAAATATACAGTATTGTGGGTAATCAGTGCAGTCAATATAGTCTTGAAAAACGTGTTCTTTTATGTTTTGTAACTTCTCAAAGGCTGAATCCAGAGAGTAGTGGGGAAGGGGGGCTGTAAAGGACTTGGATTGTTCTTGCACAATACCAAGCAAGGGCACAAAACAATGTCGTACATGTTAGTAAACACGGGTCCAGCCTCGGGTATAAAGAGGCTGCACCTTTTCATGCTGGGCTTTGGCAAGCAAATGTTTTCTTCACTGTTGTTTACTTTTCAGCTTTTGTGCAATGAATGGAAGCAAATCTGAGCTATAAGTAAATAGGCCTTGCACAGTGCGAAGAACAAGTCGGTCACATTAACAGGAACCCAAGTTTATAAAGAGCACAGCAAACTCTTATTGTCTACCACTGGCCTAGCAGGAGGGAAAGGCAGAATAGCACAACCTCACGATGGGAGTCCTAGGCCCCTGTTGGCAGCTTGGCAAATGTCCTGAGCTGTTACGGAAACAGTGCTGATTTTTATAAGATTATTGGGGAAGAAATGAGGTCTGTCTTAGTCTTTATATTTTGGGAATTAATTTAACTTTTATTAAAAGCAGAGCTGAATATTTTTATTTTAAATGAGAAAAGAGGTCTTTCTAATTGCATTTCTGGCTCAAGCAACCTAAAAATTATCCAGGTGAATTGTGCACAATGAGTTTGGCTCCATCCGCTTGTAGGTTTCATCTTTCTGCAATGTTTCTGTTCTTCCTCATGTCGAATAACACACATCACGTTAACTAGCTATTGGGAAGGGAATGTGTAGGTGGAACATCTAAGGTTCTTGTTTGCTAAATTCTTATGCCTTCTGTTGTAAAATGATGCTAAAGTATTATTCCATCATTGTAAATGGGACCAGTAGTAGAAATTGATTTAAGCACAGCCAGTGTTTTTACAGTTGATTCATTCTTTTAAGTGAATCTGAAACCTCTAGTAGAAAATAACCTTGATTTATGTGAATAAAGAAAAAATAATATTGACTAAACTGCAATTATATAATGTTTTCCAAAATGACTTGAAAGTGTTGTATGTGTTTGATTATGCCAAGTTAATTCTTTGATTTCAGGGTTGCCAAACAGATTGGGGTCTTCTATCAATCTCTTCTAAGTATTTGTTTTTAAATCAGTAGCATTGTAGAGTTTGGCTAGAGCGAAGATAACAAAGTGTCCATTGGAATCAAAGGACACTCTGCAGCTTTTCCTCTCCAATGTGTAGTCTAGATGATCTCTTCTGGCAACTAAAGAATTATTTCACAAAACCCCCTGCATGTTACTTTTCTACATATTCTTCTGTACGTTGTTCTCGGTGCATATTGCTGCTTAATTTGTGCATTTCATTACCGCTGCAGCATCGAGCAGTGACTGCAGATGCCATCATCCTCTTAAGTACACATACTGTACATTAAGCCACATGTTTATTTTATGGCATAAACATTTCAGAGCTTTCCTAGCAATAACTAAAAAAACTAATGGGGTATGAATGAGAAAATTGCTTTTTTCATTTGATAATTTAGATTTAACAGGATTTTTTTTATTACTTTAGCGAACACAGAATTGCAGATGAGGGCAGACAAAAATCAGTCTGAAAAATATCTGCCGGTGTTTGGAATTGGATTCACTGCAGAAAACATGTGCTGCAGCTTCCTTGAAAACGCATGTTGCTAGATCCAAATCCCCCTTCCAGAGTTGAAAACCTGGTCTGTTCTAGACCATCTCTTCACTTTATCAAAAGGAGTCATCCTACTGGGATACCATCCTGTTGGTTGAGCATGTGGGATGGTAGTGTTTGAGTACAGATCTTTCAACTCTACTGAACTAGCCAATCAACTCATTCCACTTCTTCATGGAGTTCCAAGGGGAGGGGGTTGCCCTTGGCTGCATCATGGTTCAGTTACTGGATGCGTGTTGGATCATATGCAGGGTGTTGTGTGTGTAGGGGGGGAGGGTTTGGGTGGGGAGGGCGTTATCTAGCAACAAATTAAAGGTATAATTTTGTGATGCTGATCAGGCCTGGATGTATGATCAATAGTAATGGTTCAGCTCCCATTGACTTTAATAGAGGAGGATTGTAGCCATAGCACATATATCATGCCTTTCAACCAGGATGATGATCTAGGTCAGGGTGAATCCTAAGAAAAAGTTTGGGAACCTGGCATGGAACTTCCCCTGGGCCCATTGTAGGACAAACACAACTGTGCCATTAGAAACCTCCGTTCATTCACTTTTTCCAAACACTTCATGGAGTTTGTGCAAATCCTTCAGATCCCATTTAAAGTTCTTTTAAAAAATTCTTACAGCCGATTTTACCACAACCTTTTACTCTAGACATTTCGGAATACTAAAATTAGAGCAATTGCTATTAACAGAGTATATTGAACTAAAAGATTGACCTTTTATATTTTGACATATTGACATTCCTGAAGTCACTCTTTGGAAGAAATCCATGAAAATGAGTGAACAATAATCATCTTTCTATGGAATTTTTAAACCAATTTATGCATTGTTATAGTTTAAAAAAAAAAAAAAAGTCTACTAAATGCTATTGAAAGGTTTAAAATGGAGAGAGAGGCTTTTGTTCTATATTTAATTGTGTAGACGTTCAGATTACTTTCTATAGAATCCCATTGATTGATTCTCATTTAATTTTTCTTTAGCACCCATATGGTTTTATTCTTATTAAATACTTCCATAAGGTCAGGTTTTCATTATTACATTGTAAACAGAAAGCACCTTCGAGCAATGGCTGTATTCTGTTGCAAACTACTGCACAATATTAAAGGGGAATATCCACCTTGCTGGTTTTTTCTTTAGGGGTGCTAGACTTCCAGTGGCCGCTATAATCGGTCATGCCTCCATGCCAACAAAGCATTTCCATTTGTATAAGAAGCACTGGCTGCTGATCATAAATGCTTGGAGGGAAGATCTGTATTTTCCCACAGTGTTAGCAAATATAGAACCTAACAATAAAATGAACATTTCCATCTTGACAATTGCTGATATTGACCCTATCTGCCATTCCAACGGCAAACAAGATTCTAAGCTAGGAAATATTACCTACTGCACCCTGGCAAGTTGGAATGTGAAAAAGAATGCCTTTGTTCAGGGCAATGGCATAGCTTTGGGCTAAATGTTGTGAGGGAGGCTGGATTTGCCTCTGACCCAGAGAATCCTAGGGGTGTGCAATTAGTTTTCATGATAATGAAAATGAAATTTTTTTTGTTTTGTTATTGTAATAATGAAAACAAAAATGAATTTTGTTTTTGTTATTAAATAATGGAAAAACACTTAAAAACACATTTCAGGCTACACTTTTTTGTTTCTTATTCAATTCTGATTAAACCTGGGACAATTGTACTCCCCAATGGAGGGCGCTATGTGTACCAAATACCAGAAACATTGGATAAAGGAGACAGATTTTATAAGCAATTGAATTTTGTGATTTTAAGAAAAGCTGCGTGCATTCTTGGCTACAACGTCTTTGTCTTCCATCCAATTTGCATGAAATCTGGGACTATTATGGCCATCTCCAAGATTACCATTTCTGCCAAATGTCAGAAAAATCGGATAAAGGGTCCTGATATTATAAGCCATTAACTTGAAAATGCATTTATCATTGTAACATTTTTATATTCCATCTTGTATACAAGACATTTGGCAGGAATGTATCCCACACCTTCTCTAGCAAGATACAGGAAGGTTTGATAGAAAGGAGGCTGTGGAGCAACCCAACAGACGGACAGACACATTCACTGGCCAATTACAGCATGCTTCCAGCTTTACAGGACCAATCAGTGGTGGTTTCGAGGCAGGCATAGGGGGCACACTGTGGCACGCATAGAAGGGAGATAACTGGGACTTCAGGCAGCAAGGAAGAAGGGAGGGGGATAGCATCCCAGCAATCAGGAGACATGGTTTACACATCCAGGCTGACCAGTTATCATCACAATCGCATCCTGCAGCACTGTGACAGAGGACATAAGAGAATCTCTATTGGCTCTTTCCTAAGCAGATAGTTCCAACTTCCCAGTAACACGTGGGGGAGAGAAGTTGGGCTGGTCACAGCATAGAATGAGGATATTTGGTTGACATTTCTGCTGGCCAATTGGCATCACAAAGATCTTAAACCACAGTGACACATAAGAGAATCCCTGGCATAGGCTCATTCTTTGCATCTGCTGTGCAGGCATATAAAATTGGGACCCTTTGTCATAGCTTTCTAATATTTTCCAGAGATGATCCTGAAGGTATGAGATACACCCCTGCCAAATTTCATGTACACTGGTTGGACTACAACGATGTTACAGCCATAATTATATGTGTAGGTTAATTGCTTATACCACCAGATACCTTTATCCAAGCCTTCTGGAAATTGGCATAGGGAGTAAACTTGGGGAGGGGTATAATCCTGCCAAGTTTCATCCATGTTAGATGGGAGACAAAGTTACAGCCAGGAATGCATACGCAGCTTTTTGCAAAAGAACATGAAAATGAATAACGTGGGTCCTGGTGGGTCCTGGTGCACACCTCTACAGAATCCTCACCCCTTGGCCCAGAAGCCCCCAGCACCACCAAAAATCATTTGAAAACTAAACTGTGTTATAGTTTATTGCTTATGGAAGGGTTTATAATTCCAGAGTTTGCATGTTCCCTGTTTCTTCCGTTTCCAGAAGTGGATCAGCTTAATTGCACACAGACTCCAAATTTATGATTTTACACTAGGTGACCAACCAAGAGCAGACTTCTGCTCAGCACTCTTGCATGGGACAAACAAGGATCAACCTCTTCTCCGCTTAGAATCTCTTCTGCTTCTACCTGGAAGTATCTCCTCTCCTTAAAACACCTCAACAGCAGTGGGCTTCAGTTTCCCTGCACTTTTAAAGGCACACTTATACAGTTTAAAGTCTTAAATAAAACTGCAGCTGCCACACACTTTGTAAGATTGTTTACATTAGATGGTTTGAATCACGAAAGATGAACAGTAAGGAAAAGCTACCCCTTAAGCTTCAATGGCCTGATGTTAAAAAGACACATTTTCCCACTGTCCCTCTAGGAAGAGAAACCTATATCAGCCAGGTCTGACTTTAAGGTTATGTACCCCTGCCCCCATCTTCCTGAAGTCCCAGTGAGACAGCCTCCTCTCATCCCAAAAACTCTTTTGTCCTGTGAATTATATCAGTCAAGGTGAAAGTAACTCAATATCAGTTAGAGATAAAGACAAGAAGTTTGGGTGAGATCTTATGTTGGACCAAGTGTTATTGATGTGATTATAAAAGCTTTTAGGCCACACAGGTGTCGTGGATATGGTGCTGGACTTGGGCCTGGGAGACCAGGGTTTGAATGTCACCCCATCCTACTGGGTGGCCTTGGGAAAGTCACAGCTGCTCAGCCTCAGTTTCCCATCTGTAAAATGGGAATGTGTGTGTTCCCCTCATCCTTGTCCATCTTAGACTGTAAGGCCACTGGGCAGGGAACTGTCTCTGAAAATTTGTGACTGTAACACACAGCGTATGCCCAGTAGCACTATAGAAATTATTAGTAGCATGTCCCTGCATCAGGCATGTAACAAGTCTTAGTACGTACGTGTTACATGCCTGAAGAGGGTGTGGTGCAAAAACATTTATAATCTCACTAACAGTAGTTGGTCCAATAAAGGAAATCCCTTGAACTATTTTGTCTTCATCTCATGTTTGGGACGACGGTGGCAACCAGCCTCTTTCACAATCCAGTTAAACTGTTGAAGAAGTTTGATTTGGCTTTTTTCTCTTTCTAGATACCCTTTCCCCCCGTTGTTCCCTTCCTCCTACTGCACTGTTCCTGAAGCACAGAGCTGCTGTGAGCTCTTTGTCTCGGACTCAAAAATGAAAGGGGATGGGGATATTCCCGTGCCACCCCAGGGTTGCCACCTCTTGTAGTTTGACCCTGAGATTCCCATAGGCCAAAATGGGAGTCTTGGGGTCAAACAACAAGAAGTGGTAACCCCCACACTGAAAGGTGGAGGGGATACACCCCACCTGCTTTCCCTCTAGAATTATATCCATGTGTCAAGTTCCTGATTATCCCTTTTGTAGGTGTTGTTAACCCATGTGGCTTCATGCACATGCAGATGTTGCTTCTTACCTGTTGCCATTATCACCACTGCATTTAGTAGCTTGTGTTTATGCATATTCTTATTCCACTTATAATAGGGCAAAAACTTCTGTCTGGAGCCAAACAAGCCCCTCCCCCACTGCCCCTTGCTTTTGTAGTAGTTTGTGTTCATTGTCAAGCCTGGGTGTCTGATTGGAAGCTTTTGCTGACACCTAGGATGGATGCATGAGCTCTTGGAGTGAAATCAGAGATTTCTGGGCAGCTAGGATGAAATTTAATCTCAGGGCTGAAGCACCTGTGAAAGACTCACCTGCCCAAGTTAAAGGGCTTGGGGTTGAGCTGTCTTTTGTGGGAAGGGTGAGCACTTTCCAAATGTGCTGCAGAGTGGGCATCATGCCAGCTGAGAGGACAGATTGAGGGGGGAGTATGGAAAAGAGGAAAGGCCCCCAGATGTACGTACGCGGTGCTGGTCACTGGAAACAGCTGTATACAAAAGGTGCAACAGCTGGTTCAGCTGCTGGACTGGAATCAGCATGAGTAAAAGAGTAGAACTGCATTGTGATGCCTTTCAAAGGTTTTCACACATCCCACCCCACCCCCAGCCTCCTGATGCACAGTTGCCTAAAGCTGAACTACTTGGGCTTCAGGCCTCAAGCTACTTCCTCCAAAGAGGTCCCACCAAAGTTAATGAGTAGTCTGAAATAAATCACAGTGAATGCAGCAACACAAGATGCCTTGGGCAGCCTTAACCCACTCTGGCCAGTCATACCATGTGATGCAATGCATCATGTGGCTGGTGGCTGCCAGTTTCCCCCGCAAGCAGCCTGCGGCTACATGCTGCGTCCTTGGAAAAAGGCTAAGAGTGTGTCACGTAGCAGCCTTACCCAAAATGGCATAAGGCTGCCCACAGCATGGTTGCCTGTGTGCCCAGGTCCCTTCTGCCCCACTGGGTGGTGAGCGCCATGGCAGGGCTTTGAGCAGCGGATGCTGTTGCCCATGGCCATGTCATGGCTGGGATGGGGAGGGAGGCGGGGCAGGGCTGGATGACAGCTTGTGTGGCAGGTCCCTTAGCCTGCCCTGACCCTGGTAGAAGATCTGATGGCAGCCCAGCTGCCCCTAGGGGGGCTGACCATCTGCCCAGCTCCCTACACTGGTCCCATGGTGTGGTGGCTGTACTTGCCCAGCAAGGGGGCCACACAGGGACCAGGTCCTCCACAGCTCATGTGGCTGCACCCAATGAGTAGTCCCATTAAGTTCAGTGGGACTGCTCTGGAGCAAGTGTTTTGAGGATTGTGGGTTTGAGATTTATTGGACTGTCATGAGTATCCCCATCTGAAGGGCCCAATCCAGGGGCCACTGGAGTCCGAAAGGGAAAGGCCTCAGCGTTGGAGCAGGCCCTACATGAGTTTTAGTAGAAAATACTCTGGAAAGTCAATCTAGTAGCAATGATGGAAATCTAATTATTTTTTTTCAGTAGTTATTAAAATACTCTTAGAAAAAAGTTGATTACATATCTCTCTAAAATGCATGCATAAACCAACCCCAGTCCATCCCATGGGGAAATGACAGCAATATTACCTGTAATTTGTAGTTTTGTGCTTTATTAATCAAGTAGAACATTAATATAAAAAACCCACTTCATAATTACTAGGCTAGGCATTAATTTAAAAACTTGTTTATTGGAATAGAAAAGTATTTGATTAGCATTGTTACAGAACAATAGCTGTCTTTTAATTTTTATTCTGCATATTTTGTTTTGGAAACTCTCCTTGGGAAGGCAGTTGTGATAATTCACTTTTTAAAACTGTACAGTTTCTATGATTTTGCTTTTTAAATGGCGTACACCTTGTAGATTTGATTTGTATTGTTCTCTGTTATGATTATATTGGGCATTGGAAAATTTCCTCCCCCAGTCATTATTTACATGGTTATTGTAAAGAAATAAAATTAAAATTAAACAATAATAATAAACTCACAAAAACAATTATTAAACCATGACAATCTTAATCCAAATTCAGCATGGAACTTTTCCCACAACTCTTAATTTGCCACTTTAAAAATAAAACGACGTTACACCAGCAACACCTTAGCTAAAAATATTCTCATGCATGCTGTTTGTACTGTATTTGATGGCACAACATTGGTTTGTCTTCAAAAGTTTTGTTCATTCAATGATATTAGATTCTTTATATGTATATAATTAAAGCAAACAAAAAAAATATACAAAGTATTTTGTTCTACCTCTGTATAAAAAAATCTGACGGGAATAAAGTTACATTGTCTGTGGAGTATTGTGAATACTGCAACATAGTCTGGTGTTAATTTGTATCTTGTTGGTAGTTACTGTTGAGTTGCGTTGCTTTGACATAGGCCTTTTTTACATGGGCAGCACCCGTGTAAATACTGCGGGAGGGGGGCGCGCTTCTGCGCACACACATCCCCGCACACAGAAGCACTGGGAAAAATGGAGGTGCCTCTGTGCGTGGGGTGTGTGCCCATCTACACCGTTCCCCTATGCAGCGCACATGGACACACCCCGCGTCGCGGCCTGTGTAAAAAGGGGCATAGCTGGGACACACTGATTCAGCCAGCTGAGGGTGCCGTTGGCAGTGGAGATAAATGGTGGTACAGGGATACAGATCTGCTTGCTTGTGCATTGGGATACTAGGGTTCAGTTCCATTCCCGTTTAACATACAATCCTCTTGAATTCTTTGGCTTCTCCAGGATTTTCAGTTTCTGCACCTCAAGGCTATCGCATGGTATGACTGTTCTGATTGCACAACCACCCCAAAAAACTCTCTCCCAGGCTTCACATTGTGCTACTTGCATAAACCTGAATTCACCCTTTGCACTTCAGTTTCTCATCTGTGCAATAGAGATAATAGCATGTTCCTACCACACAGATGTTAGGCTGGGAAGGAAGGCTACTACATCATTCAGAGTTGACCTCTATGGACATTTTTAGACAGATCTACTGGGGGGGGGGGGCGCATCTGTGTGTTCTACCACACACTTCCAACTGGTTGGGGGGGGGGGTTAGACGGCAGAGCATGGGTGCGTGGTTGATGTGTGCCTGCACCCACACACCGTCCATTCATGCCCCCGCATGGAGCAACGGAAAAACCCGGGTTGCTCCATACAGGGGCATGGGTGGGTGGTGGGTTGTGGGAGCGCACCTCCACCCATGCCACTTTCAGATGAGTGCCCAGGTCCATGGACCTGAGTGGGCGCATTCTGTCTAAAAACGACCATAGACATAGAAGCCTTGCACTGTATAGAGCACTACCTCTCTGAACACTCCAGTTCTGGTCTAGTGTCACATCAGAACAAGACAACATGGTTGCGATGACCCCTTTTGTTGGACCAGCTCCCATAGGTGAAATTTCCAACTCTCCCTGAGACAGGAAGCTCTTTGAGGTTTGAAATCCAGCACATGCTCACCTACAGAAGTTGTTCCAATAAAAGGAATTAACTATGTGGTCCCAAATATGAGTGAGATAAGAGACAAACACAGCAACCACACGCTAAATCAAAGAGGTTGTGATGGAGATGAAGTAGTTCAGATTATATGTTTTATTGAACCTGAAACCTTGCATATGGCTCATCAACAGAAGTTGGTCCAATTTAAGATATCATCTGAACCACTTTGTCTCCATCTCTTACATTTGAGAGCAACACGGCAACCACACTCTATAGACTACTAGGGATGTTGTGAGGCACTTAGCTATTTGATGGTAATGGAAAGTATATACAAGTACCTGAGCATACAAGGAGCCAGGGGACTTCATCTAATTAAGAATATCTCCACCACTCTCGATTTCAAGAGATACAAGGAAATACATTTTAACCCCATCTCTCTCTGATAGCATTGAATCCAAGAACTGAAACAAAAAAAAGGATTTGTGTGGATAAAGGGAATTCACAGGGAATAGACCCACACAGCCACACACGCACACATCGCAGAGAATGTATGACTGCATAGCCTGCCAAAGCACTAAATTCCAACAGAAGAGGCTTCGTTTTGATGCAAGGAAGGTTCCAAAGGGAGGCAAAGAAAATAATGACAGGCGTGGAAGGAAGTGTCCGAGGAGACAAGCAAAGCAATTGGGGACTTAACTCTTGGATTTGAAGAAGAGGCAGATCGGAGGGGATTAAGCAGAGGTTTACAAAATAATGAACAGTATAATTGAAGGTTGGCGAGAGGCACCTATTTACCCTCTCATAATATCTGAACAGGGCACCGGCCATAATCTGAAAGGCAATCACTTGAACAGAGATACAAGGAAACACATTTTCACTGTATTTTTCTCCTAGATAGCACTAAATCCAAGGGGTTCAAAGAAGGGTTTGTGAGGGCGAATACACAGAAAATTGACATCCTCCCTAGCGTTGCAACCAGACCTCCAAAGATTTGGGCACCTCCGATGACTTGAGCGCGCCCAAATCACCCCAGCCCTGTTCAGGCACTATTGATGGCCAAACAGGACCCAGCAGGCTGCTCAAAGGTGCTGGCTGGCCTTTGAAAGTGACAGGCCCCAGCCGGGGAAGATGGGGTCTTCAGCTGTCCCAACCAGGGCCTGTCACTGTCAAAGGCTGCTTCTCCCCACACCCCTCCCGAGAGGTGCTGTTGTGGGGGGAGCGCTGCCATGAAGATTTCCATAAAAGCGTAAAAAGTGCCAGAGTGGTCCATCTACTCCAACATCCATTCGTTGCCAGTGGCCAACTTCAGGTGCTTCAGAGAAGGGCATGACAGGTCATGATGGCGTGATCCATTTCTCCTTGCTCCCATAGATTGCTCCTATAGGCCTCTCCTTATACTGCCTCTTCCTTCAGGATCCTCCTCCTCCCTTGTAACACAGGCACATGAACCTGCAACTTCTCTGCGTCAGGAATTTACTCCCATCCCTCTCTTTGCATCCCCCTCCTTGTCCATTCTAGACGGTAAGTGGGGTTGTCACTTTTTGCAGTTTGACCCGGAGACTCCCATTTTGGCCTATGGGAGTCTCAGGGTCAAACTGCAAGAGGTGGCAATCCTAATTGTAAGTCCCTTGCGGCACAGACCTGTCTCTATAATCAGAGCTGTTCAGTTACTGTCAGGCACATTGTTGGTACTATATAAGTAATTAATAGATAGCAATATTCACTCCCAGCCTCAAACAGTCAGGAGGCCGCATCTCTTCACCACTTTGACTAATACCCATTTAATAGCCAAGTTCTTGTATATTAAATGTTAGCATTTCCTACAGGAAACAACAAAGCTTTGATAAATAATTCTTTCTCAATGGCCAAAACACCCTCACACTAAGGCCATACTGAATGGGTGTGGCGGGTCAGACGGCTGGTCGGACAAGGTGTAGCCCAATAGCCTGTCTCTGATAACAGACAGTATTGGAGCCTAACAGAGAAGGTACAAAACACCCCATAATGAACAATGCTGGAATAACCTCTTACTCTGGAAGTTTCTTCCCGATGCTAAGCATCCAGTGGCTGTTGTATGCCCTACAATGTGAGGAACAGAGCTGCAACAGGCACTAAAATTAGTACCCAGCATAATGCCTGCTTTTTTGGACACCCCATCAGGCTACCTGAGGACTAATAACATAGGCTTCATTTTCCAGTAAATGGCCCCAGCTACATGACCATACTTTGGCCCGTGCCTTTCAGATGGTTGCTTTGAACACCAGTCAGCTACTAGCCACTAACCAGATGATTAGCAGTTACCAGTGGTTTCCGAGATGCTCTCGGCCAGCGCTTATCAGTTTCAAAAGAGGCTTCTCTGCCTCAGTGAGCATGGTGGTAGGTCCCCACCCATCAGCTGCTTAGCAGGAACAGCTGGTTGGCATTTGGAGCTGGCATGTGTCCCCAGCCGGGTCTGGCACTGATATTGCTGTGAACCGGCAGCTGAGGCTCCTTGGTCAGTGCTAGCTGCTCATTTGGCTCCTGGGCAGTCCAGGACTGAGCTTCACTGCTTTAGGGACTATTTTTAATAATCCAAAATGCCCTCTTTATAGTTTATGTAGTTGTGTGTTTTTAATATTTCCCATTCGCCTGCTGTTGCCAGGCAATTTTCATCCCTGAAATGAAGCTCATTCGCCATTAGTTAATTTCCTTGTGGTGGAATTTAGTAGCTCTTTCGTTTATTCATGATCATTTTCCACAGCCTTTGTTAACACCAGCTAGAGGGAGCAAATGTATTTAGCCATGCAACAAATGGGCTCTTAGGCAGCTCGTCAGCAAACCAGAATGCATTAGCAACCCCCATGGCATTTCATGCGTTGCTATGTGTTGGCATTGGTTTCATACTGTTCGTGTGAGTTTGCTCAACAGCTGATGTAAGTCTGCACAACTCCATCAACTTTATGGAGGACCGGGATGGTTAATTTCATTGAGAAATGTGCATCTGGTTATGGTGGAGAGTTAAGGGGGGAGAAATCACTTGGATTGGGAGTTTGAGAACACTCTGTTAATGTAGGGCATATTCCTGACATAGGGATGCTCATCATGATGCCAGCATCCTACAACTGACATGCTGACACATCGTGATGCTGATGCTTACCTTTATTAGCGGGTGACACATGTCATGGCATGATGACAGCATACAGCGATGTGCATTCTAATTGTGCCATCTTGGAAATAACAAACTTGCCAACTTCTGATTCAGACGTTCAAGAAGAACCTTCAATCAAGTGTCTTTTGTCATTTACTTTAAAAACAATGGAGCTTTGCAGTTGCTCTGTACTTTCAAAGAGGCAAACGTCTGGCTTTTATTTTTAGAAGTGTCATGAAACTGCAGGTTAGGTCTGATGAGACATGTGATGTCATTGCACTGCAGGCTCATCTAACGCACCAACTGCTCAGCTGAGGAATGTTGTAAAGAGGTGTGTAACAGGGTGCGGCCATTCCTTGCAAGTTGCCACATCCTGCCCAAATTCACTTACATCACATAGAGGCTGTTCACTCAATACAACTTTCCACAAGTTCCACATCTCACTAGCTCCTTGGGATCAGCACCCTGGCCAGCTCCCAGCCTGCTGAAACCATGCTCTCAATAGATTGACTTGATGATGTCAGAGCTTGCTGATAGTATAGCCCCAGAAAGGGTGTGGCCAAAGGAGACAGGAAGCTCCCTTAAAGGGTAGAGGCCTACCTTTGCACAGTCTGGTTTTCTAGGATGGGAGGGTTGTTCCTTGGAGGTATTTAACCCCCACCCAGGTTGTGACCTGGTCACAAGATATTTCTATCTATACTATTTGTCCCCTGATGGGAGTTAGCTATCACCAGGGAGGGACCCATGTTCACTGCATTTTTCCTAATGGCAGTGGAGGATAGGTCAAGCAATTGCTATTAGCCAAGAAGGCCTAGCGATTAAGCTTTATGACCACAGTGTCCCTGACCATCAGACTACCAAAAGCTGGCAGTAAATGACAGGGGATGGACCACTCCATATATTCCCTGTTTTCCTACAGTTCCCTTGAAGCATCTAGTGTCAGACTAGTAGAGTAGATGAACCATTGTTCTGACTTGGTTCTTATTGTTCAATAGAGTTATTTATCATATTCATCAAGCAGTGCATGAATATCCATTGTGAAAACATTTTTGTTGAGAATCAAACAAAAGGGAAATTGCTGAGGAAGAAAAGTCTATTAGCCAAAGCTGCCAGCATCTAGGACTGATCACGGTGAAGATGGCCAGGAAAATCTTTAAGTGGGACCATGAGGATGTACCATGCAAATCTCAAGCCTGTCCCTTTCTGACTAGTAGAATTTAAACAAATACTCACCAAAATGAATATCTCCTTCGAACTTGCCCTCAATGATCCAGCACTTTCAAAGCAGATATTAACTGCTATTCATTCCCAGTTCATTGGATATCCATTTGGCTAATTTCAGTTCAGTTCAGGCCAGATATTTCCATACTTTGGTTACACCATTTTGGCACTATTTGCACTATTACACGTATGCAATAAGCTTGTCTCCTTCTTTGATAAGTAACTAGCTTACTATCCAAAGGGAAAGCTGGGGGACATACAATATCTTTATTTCAGCAAAGTGTTTCACAAAGTTTCACATGAGAAACTTGTTGAGAAGCTTGCAAAGCATAGACTGGAAGGCACTACTGAATTCACAGCTGGTTGAAGGACCATACTCAAAAAATGAAAGTCAGTGGCTGATCATCAAACTGGAGAGAGCAGGGTCCAGTGCTCTTCAGTCTTCAACATCTTTACTAATTACTTGGATGAAGAAGTGAAGGAAATACTTATCAAGTATGAAGATGACACAAAATTGAGAGGGGTAAACAGAATTAGAATTCAAAAGAATCTTGATAGGTTAGCAACCTGGGCTGAAATGAACTTAATGAAATTCAACCAACGTAAAGGTAAAGTTCTGCATTTAGAGAAGAAGAAACAAATGCATAAATATAAAATGGGTGCTACCTGGCTTGGCAGCAGCATATGTAAATAGGATCTAGTGACTACGGTTGATCACAAACTGAGCTTGAGTCAGTAATGAGATGCGGCCACACAAAAGGCGAATGCAGGTTTAAGCTGGCTGTATAAACAGACGCATTGTTTCCAAAGCAGCAGAAATAATCATTCCACTCTATTCATCACTGGTCAGGCATCACCCGGAATATTGTGCACAGTTTGGGGCACCTCATTAAAAAAGAACATTGACAAGTTGGAGTGGATTCTTGAGGGGGGAAAGAAAATCGATGAAGGGTCTGGAAGGCAAGTCTTATGAGGAAAGTGGGAACTGAGGCTATTTCCTAGTGAAGAGGAGAATAAGGGGAGACATGACAGCAGTCTTCAAGTATCTACAGGGCTGCCACCGAGAAGACAGCAAGGAGCTGTTCTTCATGGCTACAGTGGAGCAGGCCTAGAAACAATGGGCTCAAATAATCGGCAGGTAGAGTTTGGTTAAATATCAGGAAAGACGTCCTAGAAGTGAGCTGTGTGCTGATGGAGCAAGTTGCCTAAAAGAAGCTGTAGGCTCTGTAGGTTCTCCTTCACTGGAGTACAGCCATCTGTTGGGGATATTTTAGCTGTAGCCCTCCTGCATCCAAGCAGGGGGTTGGACTGAATAACCTCAGAAGTTCCTTCCAACTCTGTGGTTCCGATTCAATAAATGAAATTAAGTACCTGAAATACCAAAGTTCGTTCGTTCATTCGTTCGTTCGTTCATTCATTCAATCTTTTACCCCACCCTTCCCACAAAGGCTCAGGGAGTCTTTCAGAATATATATATATATACTTCTAAAAGCAGTTTAAAAACCCTCAACCCCCTACTCTCCAGACCTCCACCCAATCCCACCCAACCCTGCCAAATGCCTGGCCAAACAGGAAGGTCTTACATCACTCTAGAAAGATGAGCAGGCTTGGGTTTAGGTGAACCTCCAAGGAGAGGAAGTTCTATCATTGCGGAGCAGGCACCAAGAACACCTCCCTAAGTATCCTTGTTGTACAAACCTCACAGGCAGTTGGTACTTACAGGAGAGCACCCTTAGTCGACCTCAGAGGCAGCGATGGTATATAAGGGGAAAGGCGGTCTTTCAGGTACCTGAAAATGACTGAAATAACAAAATAAACAAAGTAACCAAGCTAGAATATCTAAATAAATGAATATTCAAACATCTGTTTTGATCATGGATATCAGTCAAATAGATAAAGGGCTATCCAAAAATGTGGATAGTATCAGTGAATAATAAATCTACTCTTTGTTTCAGCTCTACTTGCTAGCCTTTGCTCTGTTTCAAGCTTACAGGTGGTGGATATAATATTTTTTTTTAAAAGATTTTTCCTTTCACAGAAGGCCAGTTCCTGAGATGGTTTCACCCTGTAAACCAGGGGAAGAAAACATTTTCTGTCCTGCGGGCCGCTTTGAAAATGAGTACAAGCTCTGAGCATTGCGTACAATTTGGGAGTAGTGGGATGTACTCAAGAAAAGAAGGGCCCAGATCATGGATTTGTCCCCTGTTCTTGGCTGCATGCCCTCATCTTTGCTCCCTTACTCTGAGCTCAGTTTTCAATGCTTGGGGATAGGAACTGGATCCAGGAAGGGGCCAGAACCAGGAACTGAGAAGGGGGCACATAGAAGCTCGCTGAGGGCCGCATTTGGCCCGCGGGCCTGAGGTTCCTACCCTGTTGTAAACAAATGTGCTGGGCTTTAAGATGCCACAGCTCTTCCTATATATGGAGTGAATGCAAACTCACTCTTCTAATGTACATGTCACTGCAAAGAGCCCCCTTGGAATTAACCGGTGATGTCGTCCTTGTGTTTTTAATCAGGTAAGAGAAGGTGCGCCGATCCCGCAGAGAAGGCTGCATGTCTATTATGCGTTTCCGGCGTTCATGACCTTCCACTGCGAATCCGTATAGTGCTGCCAAGAAGCAGTCAATGAGCTAGGTGCAAAGAGAAAACAGGCCCCTGCTTTCTCTTTCTGCCTACCGATTCCTGTTTAAATTGTGAATACCTCTGTCCCCAAGAGCCAAGAACATCTTGGTATGTCGCCAAGCCAAAAAGGAAATGTGACAGGAGCTATTACGAATGTGTTCTTGGTGCCCTGAACGCTGTGGACACCGCCAGAAATGCCTTTGTCCACTGTCTCTCATGTCCAAGCTCCAAAGCCTTGTAACAAAGTGAATTCTCAAATCGAGCATAAAATGAATGAGCAACCTCCTTTGGAGTAGAGATGGTTGCTTTTAACACAACCTAGCAAGGGCCAGCCTGGGTCACCTCTCTACTGGAGAGAGAGAGAGAGTGACCTGCATATTGAGATGTACTAGCATATTGAATGGGAAGAAAGACACCTTTGATGCTCTCTCCTAAGTGGAATCGTAGGGTGCTTTTAAACAAGCACCTCACCACCCACTATACGGCTGCCCTATGGGTGCCCTGCAATATGTATAATGAGTGGGAGGTGGGTGGCTAGTGAATGGGGAGGTGCTTGTCTAAAAGCGCCCATATTGCTGCAAGAGACCTTAAGGGTCATATATGCTTGGATGCCAAGATGACTACAGTTACAACATCCCTGACAGGTGGCTGTCCAGCATCTCTTTGAAATCCTCCAGCCATAGAGAGTCCATAACCTGCCTGAGCCGCTTATTCCATTGTTACCTTGCTGGGTGTGCACATTCTCTTCTAAAACATTCAGCACTGCTTGGTTTCGCTTGCACAAGTGATCGTTTTCTCTGTGAGTGTGTTGCTGTTTAGATTTGGGCAGTATTTTGGCACCTTCTTTCCCCCTGTAAAATTGTCAGGATGAAGTGTACCTTACAGGAAAAACATGCCAAAAAACAAATAATCAAGACACTCACCCCCCACCACCAAATCCCTCTTCTCTCCAAGTTGCTAGGGATAGAGTTAACGTGGGCCATGTTCAACCATTTTGTGGAGTTCCTGCATAACAATAATGGGAAGCTTGCAAAATGGAGAACTCAGATGGAGGCTCTAAGAGTCCTTTCAGGACCAGGCCACAGGTGTGTGCAGTTTGGAGGGGAGTGGTGGTAAATGCCTTCAGGGAGCTATTCTCTGGTAGCATCAGAGTGTAGGGACGGGCATCTGCTCCTTTAAGGGATCACTGGCCAAAGAACCACATTAGTTAGTTAGTTAGTTAGTTTAGTTTATTAATATTACATAGCCAAAGGCCATTATAAAGAACCGCGTATGGGTGTGATTGATTTTTCTCAGCTGGGTAGGGCACATGGTTCCAAGGCAGGTGAGCCTCAGCTAAAAGACAGAGCCAAAAGGCTCAAGGGGAGACCACCAGTAAGAGACAAGGGGATGAGCCTAATCCCTGTGTGTTGTGCACACACATGCAGTACAACCCCCAACAGACCTTGTGTGCACCCCTGCTGTTATAGTGGGACTCAGTTGGTACAGTCCAGGGAGGAGCCACAAGAAGGGACAGAGCCATGTGCCGAGAGCAGGCTGGGACTGGCAGTTAGATTCAAGCAGGCAGCCTGGAAGCAGCACCTGGGAGTGCTAGCATGCTGAGCAGGCCTAATAACGATCCTGTTTGAGTTAACTGTACCTGAGTCGCCTCAGCTCATTGTTACATGTTGGCAGCGGTTCTCCGAACACCCACGGAGAGAACTCAAGGAGCCGAGCTGGCGTGATGCAATCCATAAAGCCTCCGGCCGCCTTAGACTTCAGCAGAAAGAACTAAGCAGAGGAATGGATCCGCTGGAAGCAGGAGTTCAAACTCTACAGAGAGCTAGCCATGATGAGCACAGAGGAATCGACCAGGGTAAAACTGCTTTTTACCTCATCAGAGCACAGGGGAGGAAGATTTGCACAGACTGGAAGGAAACTAAGCCAGGCATCCCCCCCCCCCGGTCGGTGGTGATGAACGCTCTAGAGGCTCAATGCGCACCAAAACGCAATGAGACATGGAGCGCTATACGTTTGTCATGAGGGATCAACGAAAGGCCTAGAGGCCTACGTGGCAGACCTAAGAGCCCTAGCAAGCACCTGCAAGTTCAGGGATCTTGAAGATTCAAGTACTCATGTACTGTGTAGTCATATCCTCACCACATGGACCAGCCAGTCATCATTCTCAATGTAACCAAGCCAAGCACGTGCACCTGGGACCTTGCATCTTTGTGAATGTTACACTCCTTGTCTCTCCCTCTGTTCCCCTTCCTTCGTCTCTTCCCCCTCATCTCTCAGATTGTAAGCCCTAGGGCAGGGACCGTGTCTATTTCATTACTTTGTAAAGCGCCAGGTACGTTGCTTGTGCTATATAAATGCTTGCTAATAATTATAATAATAATCTTGAAGATTCACTGATTAAGGACAGAATCATGTGTGGCACTAGGGACAGACAGTTAAGGGAGCAGCTGCTCCATGACGGGGAGCTAACCCTACCCAAGTGTGTGGATATGGCGCATGCCATGGAGGCCGCCAACGAGAGACAGAGTATTGGAGCCACAGGTAATGGATGCAGTGCTCGGGGTGTGGCAGAAAAGGCCCAAGATTGAAAGTAAAAGAAGACAGAGAGAGCCACAGCGCAGCGTGCGGTGCTCCTATTGTGGGAGGTCCCATGAGATGGCTAAAGGGACTGCATTTGGACAAAGATGCAATGCTTGCAGCAAACTTTAATCACTTCAGCAGCATGTGCAAAGTAGCTAAAAGAGAGCAAAGAGTGTAGCTTATGCAGGAGGAAGAGGAAGCCACCGCATCAGACAGTGAGGGTGAGAAGCCAGACGTGAGGACTATCAGTGTAATGCTTCAGTCCCACCATGTGAGGGCTGTAGGAGCCAAAAGACAGGCAGCCATTTTTGCAACCATGCAAATAGGGGACTGAAGAGTCCGGTTCCAGCTAGACAGTGGGGCATCTTGCAACATGATCCCCAAGGAAGAGCTTAGACCGAACACAGTGATCAGGCAGATGAGAAGGTGCCATGTCATGTAAAACATGAGCACCATACAGCCAATGGGTAAATGCAACCTAATGCTGAGAAATCCCAGCAATGGGAGAAAATATAATTTAAAATTCGTGGTAGTGGAAGGAAAAGACCATCCACCACTACTAGGAGCATAAGTAATCCAGCACATGGATCTGATCAGAGTTCAGCACCAGAACTTCATGCATGCAGTGAAGCAGCAGCAGATGAGTGTCATGAGAGACAGAGTCCTGATACAGGACAATCAAGCAAAGCTGCCACCGATGAGAGGAACGAGGGACAGAGTCCTAACCAAATTTGAGGATGTTTTCAAGGGAGATGGATGCTTCAAAGGAAAGGAGTGTCTTGAAATTGATCCTGCAGTACCACCAGTATGCCTTCCATGTAGGAGAATACCGGTGGCACTCAACGAGCCAGTCAAGAAAGCACTAGGCAACCTATGCAAACAAGGCATCATCAAAGTCGAGGAAGCAAACATCCCATGGATGAGCAGCATGTTGGTGGTGAAGAAACCATTAGGCAAACTATCACTTCACTTTTTATTTATACCCCGCCTCTCTCCCGAATGACTCGAGGCAGCTTACAAAAGGTAATACATTCTTGGGTTTTCCACACAGGGGCCCAAAATCAGTATATACAATTTCTAACATAATAAACAATTTATAGCATTCACAAAACAATTCAAAAAATACATTTCAAAAAATACACCCCCCCATATGACTCACCTGACATCCCACTCCACGACCTCCCCTACAACACGGGGTAGGTCCCAACTACATTCCAGCCGTCCCCTGCTGCCACCAGGGAATACCTGGCCACCTTCACCCCTCTCTCACCAGGGGGAGGTGGTCCCACCCACCCTGCATCAGTGATCATATGCAACTCCTCCTCCTCTCCCATCTCCATCCCCAACCCCACTCCAGGGACACAGCCAAGGGCACACCTCCCCTTATCATCCTCCCTAGATGTCAACAAAGCCCCCTCCATACCCCCCCTATTCTCATTTTCACCAGGGGGGTGGAGGTTCGGGGAAAATGCTGCCACCATCTGCTTCTCCTCCAATTCCACCCTCATCTCTCTATCCCTGTTAATACACACTCTACTATCTCCCTCCACTATTTCCCCCCCCCCCCAAAAAGCTTTCCCCCCCTCCTCCCCCTCCGAACCCCGAAGGGCCCCAAAGGGCCGCACCCTTTGGCCGCGGCCCTTCGGCTTGCGGCCGCCAGCTTGCGGCTGCCGGCTTGTGGCCTGAGGCGCAGCCGCCGGTCAGTTCTTTTAAGTGCCCTCGGGCACTTCCGGTAGCCGGTGCGAGAGAGGGGGGAGGGGAAAGGGTGGAAAAGAATGTCAGTTTCCCTACCCCACAGACCCCCCACTCTCCTCGTTCTCCACAGGTGCTCCGCGGGACCCTCCAGTGGCGGGACGGCAGCAGCAGGGAGACAGTCTCAGGGGATGCTCGGCGGACAGCTGATAGTAAGTGAGTGAATGCTGCGCTCGAATGCAGCCGCCGGTCAGTTCTTTTAAGTGCCCTCAGGCACTTCCGGTAGCCGGTGCGAGGGAGTGGGAGGAGGGAGGGTGAAAAAGAATGTCAGTTTCCCTACCCCACAGACCCCCATTCTCCTCGTTCTCCAGAGGTGCTCCGCGGGACCCTCCAGCGGCGAGACGGCAGCGGCAGGGAGACAGCCTCAGGGGATGCTCGGCAGACAGCTGATGGTAAGTGAGTGAATGCATATGCATCAATCCAAAGTCACTCAACAAGGCAATGGAAAGGACACGCTACTGTGCCTGCCGTCGAAGATGTGCTTCCCGAACTATCCAAAGCACGCTTATTCACGGTCTATGACATACGAGACGGGTTTTGGCATGTTCGGCTGGACGAAGCCTCCAGCAAACTAACCACATTTGCAACCCCATTCTGAAGGTACGCATGCCAATGAGTATCTCCTCGGCTCCAGAGATCCTCCAAAGACGCCTACACCAGGTCCTGGAGTGAAAGTCAGGGGTGAAAGTCGTAGCAAATGACATCCTCTTATACAGGGAAAGCCCTAACGACAAGGACGCAGAATGAGATCATGATGAGAAACTATTCAGGTTCCTGGCCAGATACAGAGACAGAAATGTGAAGCTCAACCAAGAGAAAATGAAACTGAAGCAACACCAGGTAGCATACATAGGACATGCACTGTCTGCTGAAGGTCTGAGACCAGACCCCAAGAAAATTGAAGCTATCATAGAGATGCCTTCTCCCACAGACGTGAAAGGAATACAGGGGCTGATTGGCATGGGTAAACTACCTTTCAAAGTATTGGCCAAACGTGGCCACTGAGGCAGAGTCTCTTCGGCAGTTGACCAAGCACCACATCGCACAAATTGAAAAAGAGTTGCAAGCAGAAGTATTCAGAGTGAAACGGTTCCACCAATACACGTTTGGACATCTAGTTGTGGTACTCTCAGACCACAAGCTGCTTGAGACCATAATGACGAAACTCTTACTAGGGGCACCTAAACGATTTCAGAGAATGCTAATGAGACTACAGAAATATAATCTACAGATCAGGTACTGTCCTGGAAAGAATCTTGTGCTAGCTGACACGCTTAGCAGAGCCTTCATTGAGGGTGAGGAGACGTGTGGAGATGAAGACATCAAATTGATTAACATGCTATTCTATGTACCAATGAAAAAAGCCAAGCTTGAGGAGCTAAAAAACGCCACAGAACGAGACGCAATCCTTCAAACGCTGAAAAACATGATTTTAAAGGGCTGGCCAGCAGACAAGGCCCAGACACTAGTTGGCACAGAACCCTACTTTCACTACAGAACAGAGCTCAGTGTTCAGGAAGGGCTGATATATAGAGGCTCGACCATCATGATCCCCTCTTCACTTAGATCTCGGGTCATGGAGAAAATTTATTCATCCCATTTGGGAATTGAGAGTTGCTGACGCTTGGCAAGAGACTGTGTTCAGAATGGGAGCCCAGCTGAGAGCCTTTGTAGAGGGCTGTGAAACGTGCAGATCAGACATCACCCAACAACGTAGTGACACTGTGTTCACACGCTCCTCTCCCAGCTCATTCATAGGAGAAGATAGGGGCTGACATTTTCACACTAAAGGACAAACAATACCTCATCACAGTTGATTACTATTTGAATTTCTGGGAGATTGACAAATTGGAAGACACAAGATCCAGAGAAGTAATCGAACGCTTGAAAATGCATTGTGCCAGACGCAGCATCTCAGACAAACTCATGAGTGACAATGGACCACAATTCACATCAGAAGAATTCCGAACGTTTGCCCAGAAGTGGGAATTCAAACACGTGACTTCCTTGCCAGCCTACCTGCAGAGTAGCGGGAAGGTAGAATCAGCTGTCAAGACAGCAAAATGATTAATCAGCAGAGCAGCAGCAATGGGGGCAGACCCCTACCTAGCCTTCTTGGCTCATCGCAGTACCCCTATGCAAGGGTGTAGTAGCAGCCCAGCACAAGCCTTGATGGGCCACAGAACTAAAACGCTTCTTCCCATCTTCAGTGAACGTTTGAAATCCAAAATCATCGAAAACCGACAATTTGAAATGGAAAGGGCACAGCAGAAACAAGCCCACTACTACAATCGGTCAGCAAGAGACCTGCCGCCCACATTGACAAACAGTACCCCTGGGTGGATACAGCCCCTGGAAGGGCCTCAAGCCAAATGGGCCAAGGAGGTAATCAATAAGTCGGTTGCACCCAGGTCATACGAAGTGACTATAACAGGGTGACTGCTTTAAAGCAAAGCAGCCTCTAAAATCCCTAGAACAGACAGGCAAGTGATAAGCATGCTGCGATTGAAAAGCTCCAACCTAAATTGTCAGCAGGTCTCTACAAGAGTTTGTAGCTAGCTGAGCTATTTGCAATTAGCACCTTCCAGCTTCAGTCAGCTGATTAGGAGCATGTGATTGCTCTAGCCAATATTTGAAGACAGGAAGCAGAAGTAGCTGGGCGTGGCCCCCAGCTAGATAAGAGAGCAGAGACAGCCAAGCCTCACTCTGGCTGGAGAGTCTGAAGGGGAAGGAGGTCTCTGTTGGAGCTGCCTGAAGAGGGGCTGGAGGAGGAGGAAGAAAAAGGTTACACGGAGAGAGCGAGCAAGTGGAACCGCCTCAACCCAGTCAGCAGCTAGAGGAAACACCCCAGTCCTGGAGAACTCTGTATGAACTTGGAACTTTGCTTCTACGCAGACTTTGTGGGAGAAGGTGGGACTGAAAGGACTCTATAGACTAACTGAGATCTGGACCCCAGAGACTTTGAGTTCTTTACATGTTTGCCTTATGGAACGGTTGATACCCGGATAGGACAAACTTTATGTTGTTTATGTTTGGGGACCCACTTTTGGGAGAAGCCCCACAACCCAGTGGTACGGGACCAGCAATAAGGGGAGACGTGGAGGCTGGGAAGGCGTTAAAGCCCTAGTCTGGGGTGCTAGACTCCGAGGCGAGTAAATTATTATTTTGAGAGATTTGGCTGACAGCCCCATCAAGCACTTATATTAAGTGTCTCTAGGCATTACTGCTGCTACCCCTGGTGGGGTTGATTATTGTGAGCCCTCTAAGGGCTAGAAACTGGATTATTGGTGTGGGTGTGGTCCTGAGCTAAATTTCCTAACTGGCTCCTCCAAAGCTGGAGAGCTGACCCGTCTACAGTGACCACTTAAGAAGGTCGCACCATATGAAGAAACCAGAGACGCCTGAGAGTGAGACAAAGTTTGGGTCACAGACAACCTTGTCGGAGTCCACACGAGTCAGATGATATGGTAGAAACTGACCAGAGCTCCATGCAGCAGCTGGAGAGGGAGGAAGAGGTCCCAGAGGTCAGGGAGCCCGATCCAGCAGTCCACAGAGATGGAAGCAAGGCAATCGAGATCAGGGTGCCCCCTGAAATCCCCAAACACCTGCCGGACTTTATCACAACCTCATTTCAGGACAAAGACAGTTCTCCAACAGCCATATACTAGCAACCTCTGGCTGTTATACTACAAACAGACTATATATCGTGTAAATATGGGGGATTTCTAAAAAAAAAAAAAAAGGGGGTGGGTGGGAGATGTTCTATTGGGACTCAGTTGGTACAGTCCAGGGAGGAGCCACAGGAAGGGGTGGAGGCGCATGCAGAGAGCAGGGTGGGACCGGCAGTTAGATTCAAGCATCTGCGAGTGCTAGCATGCTGAGCAGGCCTAATAAAGTTCCTGCTAACTCTACCTGAGTCCGCTCATTGTTACACCTGCTACAGGGACTATGGCACGTGCACAAATGGCACCAGCCCCAGTAGCTGCCTCCAAGAGGGCTTGCTGCAGGATCATGAGGCAGCTTACCCAAGACCGTGGTTGGGAGTCAGTCAAACCAGGGGTGCAGAGGGCCTAGTAGCCCTAGGTATGGGCACAATTATTACTCCTGTCTATAGTGATTGCAGTCATCAAAGTGCTTTACAATTCTTATCTAACTCACCCTCATGATAACTCTGTGAGGTATGCCATTATTATTCCCATTTTATAGGTGGGGAGCTGAGGCAGAGCATAACCATCCAGTGAGTTTATGTGTAAGACAGGATTTGAACCCTGGTCTCCTAGATCCAAAGCCAACACCTTATTGTATAGACTACACTTGCTGTAGTGAAATCAAAGTCCAGCTGGCTTGAGAGATTGGTAAGATTACCCTCCATCACATACCATCAAGATAAAACCAAGGAAGCACTGTGTTGAGAGGAGAAAGCATTGGTCTATTTCTGTACAGTGAGCAGCAGTAAGCAACTCTTGCTCCCAGACAGGATGCCAGAGCTGTATAACGAGAGCACAGCTGCTGCCTGAGGTTGCACTGAGCAAGCCATGTCTAAAAGACTCACTCTATACAACTGTTGATCTGTGTGTATGTGTCCACATGTGTGTTGTTTGTTTACAAGCATTCACATCAATTAATTAGCAATCGCACTCGGGTTGAAAATTCCATGATGATTTTTTTACATCTTTGGCTATTTGCTAAAGTTTATTTAATGTTCTTCATATTTTTAAGTTATTGGGAAGCAGTTTAAGTGGTGAATTTCTTTTCAGGTGTATTTGAGGTGGGAATGAGGAGCGGTCAGACAGAATTAGGCTACTGATAAACGGTTGCGTGCAGAGCTAGACTGACAACGGATTTTTAACCCTCAACCTACCCCTTGAAGGTTAGGGGGAAGTGGCTCATGGGGTAGATTTTTTATCCCAGTCCTTCGGCACTTACATTGCTTGAATGTGTAAACTAACATGAAATGCGATGGGGTGGATTTCTAATCCACCCCATGGTAAAATGAACTGGGGTATGTTTCTAGCCCAGTGTCTTTTTGGTCACACACAAACAATGGTTAATGGTAACCAACTTTCCTTTGGGGATATTGTGAACCTGTGTACAGGTGACAATGTCCTAAAAGGGCAAAATTGGAGAGCCACTACCTTGTGATTTATGCAAGAGATGTGTACCCGGACTTTGAAACTACCCCAAGAGCTAATATTAGTTAAACACCCTCTGATGCCTCTGTCTGTTGCCTAGAGTGGCATTGCTTCTTGCCAAGATGATGTATGAGAGATGGGGGAGTAGATGTAGTGTGGGAGGATAGGGTGGGAAAGAAATCCAAAATACTACTAATAACAATAATAACTGGTCTACAAAGCCAACATAAGTGGTCCACATCTGGTTTGTGGTACTGGCTATGGCTACTGGGCATGGGATGTCTGCAACAGGCATGTGTACAGCTCCTCTTCTCTCACCCTGAATGATTGCCATGGTGCTGGCTGGCACGGACTGGTGCTATTTGTCATTTCCACCTGTAGCCAGCTGACAATAATGGCAAATAGCATCACGGCTATCTCAGGTGCGGCCATGGTGGCCTGTAAGAAATTCTGAAGGTGGTTCTTGGTGTCTTGGTCCAGACAGCAGGGCCAGCTTTAGAATTTGTGGAGCCCAGGGCAAAGATAAAATGCGGGAGACCCTGGTAGCCTCGCCCCCTCCTCTGGGGCTTCTCTCCCTTGGGGACACCCACCATAGGGTCCTAGAGGTGGTCGTGTTTGGGGCCCTGCTAGGAGAAAGTGTTTTTCCACTAGCACAGGGTGTTTTCAAACTAGTGCCTCCCGACCCATCATGCAGGCTACAGGGCTGCGTAGGGTGCCAATGCGGCCATGATGCAACATGCAGGAGGGGTGGCGGGGCGCTTGTCTAAAAACACCCACACCCTGCCCTGGAGAAAACAGGGACCAGTGAAGGCTCCCAGAGAAAAATAACAGGGTCCTGCCAGAAAGTTTGGAACCTCTAGCCTAAGGGAATAAGAGCCCCTATCTTTATTTTATTTTATTTATCTATTTATTTATAAAAGTATTTAGTATCCTGCCCCTCCTGCTACAGGCAGCTCGGGGCGGCTCACAACAATGGTGAGATGAGGCAGCGGCAGTAAGTCTGGGTGCCTCTCTGCTTCTGAGGCCCAGGTGCTGGAAGAATGGGAAGCCAACAATATAATAATATCCGAGAGGAGCTTGCCCCCACCCTTCACCTCTGTGTGAGGGCTGCGGATAATGGCCTCAGTTTGTGAATGCCAAGTTCTCCTCACCCAAGCGAGTGGGGGGATATCTATTCATTACCCAAATGAAGGGCTTGGAGATGAAATGCAACAGGCTTAGTAATCTGGGGGAAAAAAGGAATGTTTCCTTATTAAAATACGAAGGGGAAAGCTTTTAAAATAGAGAGCCATGCTGTCCCCTGAAAGGCCAGTGGATGAAAGAGATGCTGGCTAGAGCTTTTTCATTCATTATGGCCTGGAAAAGCAAATTTATTAAAGGCAATGGCAGAGTGTGACTGCAGCTTTCCACTAGTTTATCAGAAATATCTATTGCTTTCCTGTCTTGTTCCTTGCTTCCTATCTCGTTGCACCCACCTCATAAAGGATATAGTAGAACTCCTTTGACGCCACCCTCAACCACCCCATCCTCCTGCTCCCTAAACGGTCTCCCTAAAGCTTTTCGCATGCTGCCCCCTATGCCTGAAAATTTCTTCAGGTCTTTTTAAATGAGCAGGGCTGGGAGGGGAGGGGTGGCTGCTGAGTGGCACTGCCGCGGAGCGCCCACTCGGGTGGAGTGTGTGGGGAGGGATCCTAACAGGCAGCTCCCAGCATGGCTACCATGGCCACGGAGGCAAGCCACCGTGCACTCCCTCTGCCACGGATCATGGGGGAGCATGCCAGGCTGGCCTTTGCAAGTGACATGTCCTCGGTGTCAGCACTGGGGAAGCTGGGCTCCCTAGCGCTCCCAGCCAGTTCTTGTGACTTGCAAAGGCCGTGTCCTCCTCCTCCCACAGCGCCTGTGAGTGGCGGACCAGCCTGCTGGCATACAGGCATGGGATGCATGGCTGCCTGTTGCCATGGAGCTATTTGGCTTGCCCCACATGAAGCACGCCAGATTTCCTGGCAGTGCTCCATGTGTGGCCATGAGTGGGTGCTCTGTGCTCCCAGCTCCACCTTCATGTGGGTGGTGGGCTACGTGGTTCTTAGGTGGCCATGCAGGGTCGCATCTCATCTAAAAACAACCTCTCAGAACACGCGTGTTCTGCCCTCTCCTGGCTGTCAAACTGAACTCTTCCATTGGGCTTTCCCTAGCTCCTTACCCCCATAGATTGCACAATGCTGCTTTCCCTTATGCCACCTTATCCTTCAGGATGCTCCTTCTCCCCTTGTAACTAAGCTGGGCATGTGTACCTGCAACTTCTCAACTTCCCTTGCCTCCCCACCTCTCCTTTCTGCTCCTCTGTCCATCCTAGACTGTGTACACCCCTTGGGGCAAGGAACCTGTCTCTCTCTAGTCATGACGTTGCTGAGGTTATATAAATAATCACCCTAGTTGAAAACGTACAGACTAAGTAGCATACTGAAAAGCTCAGAAGTAGGAAATAGCTACCGTACAAAGAGAGACTTAAAAGTTCCTGGTTTACAAAGGTCTTCAGCTTCCAAAGGAGACAACCATCTGCGGGAGGATAACAGGTGTCTATAAGATTATGAATGGTTTGGAGCACGTGAATACAGAGCTGTTATAATATTTACCCATTCTCCTAATTTAAGAGCCAGCATGCACAGTGAAATAAAGAGGCAGTAGGTTTAAAGAAAACAAAAGGAAGTACTTTTGCACACACACAATGCATGACTGACCTGTGGAATGCATTCCCATAGGATGTTGTCTCAAGGCATTGGTATAAATGGAGGTACAAAAAGATTGGACAAATTCACAGAGGAGAGGCCCATCAACAGCTGTTTGTCAAAGGGGTCTGGGGATGAAACTTCATTCTCAGGATATTCCTAAAATGGCCACTGCTGGAAATCAGGAATGAACCAAAGGCTTTGAATTGTGCCATAATTGGTCTGTTTCTTGAAGAGATATCCATGACTATCAAGTCGCAGATACAGCTAGTAGATGTGCTAGGCCATTCATACGACACACTCTGACAGATCTTAATAAATAATGACAATGGATAGCAGATCATGTCTTGAATGTAGGAGACCAGGATTCAAGGCCTTCCTTAGCCTCATAAACTCACTGGGTGGCCTTGGGCAATTCACTCTCAGGGCATTTTTAGACAGAGAAAACTCCTGCATGCAGGCAATTAAAACAACGATTAAAATTTGTACATATTAATGTGTGAATGAGACTCGCACATATTATGCGGAAACTTCCACATCTTAGTCTGATTTCTGGAACCTCCCCAGATCAAGGGTTTCCGTATGTGTATTCCCAAACTCTCGAGCTAAAGACGTGGATTACCACTTGTGCAAGATCATGTTTGCTCCAATTGCCTTTTTGAAAGCATTCTCATGCTCTGATGAATTTTATCTAATTGAACTGAATCCAGTTGCTCCAATTGCTATTTGCTCCAGTTGCCATTGCCAAAATGTGGCTTTACAGGTACCACGTGACTTTTTTTTCTACCCATGCTGGGAGGGGACGTGTGAACAGCACTTGTGCCTATGCTGAGGAGTTCTTGTGATCACAGGAGATTGCTGTAACCTGCACATTTCATGCACGTCTAGAAAAACGCCCTCAGCCTCAGTTTCCCAGCTATAAAATGGTAATAATAATGACCTACCTCATAGGGATGGTGTAAGGCTGAACAGCTAGGACTGCAAAGCACTTTGAACACTGCAAGTGTTACATAGATGATAAATATTTAATAATGGATTTTCTTATCATAGTCAAGGCTTCCAGTGCAGCTGTTTACCTGGTTTCAATAGCTCTAAAGTGGTGACATTTTAAAAGATGCCCCAGGAAACCAAACCTCATCCCCAATAGATGGGCAAGATCATCTTGAAATGTTTGCCGTGCAGAGAGTGTTTTATTTATTTATTTATTTTACAAATTTATACCCCGCCCCTCCTGCAACGCAGCTCGGGGCGGCTTCCAACAATAAAACAATAAAATACAATAAAATTCATCTAAAACAATCCAATATTACATATTAAATATTAAAACAGGGCTAGACAACTCCAAAAACAAATAGATAAAAACAAATGGGTAGGGGACTAAAATCTTCCCTCCCCACCCTCCCTCCCAAAGGCCTGGGCAAACAGCCAGGTCTTACAGTTCCGCCGAAATTTTAAAAGGCTTGGGGCCAGGCGAGCTTCCTCCGGAAGGGAGTTCCACAGCCGCGGTCCCACCACCGAGAATGCCCTCTCCATCGTGGCCCCCCGTTTGACATGGGGG
>QEPC01002394.1:445409-467926 GCA_003113815.1 Sphenodon punctatus | reverse complement strand
GCTCCTAGGCTGTCGAACTCCCTCCCGGTGGTGGTCCGTCTGGCCCCGGACCTTCCCTCCTTTTGATGACAGTGTAAGACCTGGATGTTCTTCCAGGCTTTTGGTGGGCAGATGGGTAATGGGTGGGGGTAGTTGGGTGGAGGGAGGGAATGTTTTTGCTCCATCGGGTAGCTGCATTTTATAATGTTTTGATTGTATATTTTTTTGTGGTTTTAATTATCCTATTTTTGTAAGCCGCCCCGAGCAGACATTAGGTAGGAGGGGAGTGGGATATTAAGTGATGAAAATAAACAATAACTATCTGGCCACCCTAACCCCTCAGAGACTGGGGCCCAGACTCAGCCGAGTCTCCTTGCTCAATGATAGCCATGCCCCTCGCACATCTCCTCTCTTTGCAAATGGCATAATTGCCCTCCATGATCAGGGGTGTCCCCCCCACCCCCATAAATGCTGCTTCTGGACCGTTCTGTTTCAAGGGAAGGGACACTCCCAGGTGCTCCCCACTGCAGCAATAAAAGTGTTCCTATGGCAGCCCTGTTTTGTTTGCCATTCCTAAGATGGTTGCACGGTACTAATATCTGCTTAAAAGGGGTGTTTTGAGTTTTTAATTAACTTGTCTTTGCAAGGAGCTGTGACATGACTTATGTAAAGTGCCAATTATTTTTTAATTTTAAATGAACATTAGTGTAATGCTGCTAAGCCTTTAAAACGGCAAAGTGATTAGCCTTTGTTATTGTGCTCTCTCGCCAACATCCACTTGCTTTTTGGCCAAGCAGTATTTTGGAATTTTACAAGGAAGTGTTAAAAAACAAAAGATGGAAACGTTTTTTTTAAATCACCCCCACAGCTCCAAAGCAGCGGATCCCACTGTTCATAACAAATCTCTCCTATGCTGGGATGCTGTATGCAAAGTTTCAGCCTAGAGCGAGCTTTGATCACCATAGTATAGAATAGTTCTTTGAAAATATGGGTTATTAATGGAAATGCTAGCAGACTTTTAACTATAACATTGTGGCTGTGACATTACAGCACGCAGGGAACTGCCCTGGGCACATGAAACTGAAGGGCTGTTTTTAACTTATTGCTTGCTCCTGGGGAGTTTCTTTCAGGGCCAAGGAGACTGAGGAAAACTCCCAAAGCAGCAGAACCATCCTAGTCCATCAGTGCAGGGAGAGACTGAATGATAAGGGATGGATCACTCATAAACGCCCAGTTTCTTGTACACTGCCTCTGGACCATTTGGTGCTGGCTGCCCATTTTTGGAGACAGGATACTGGGTTAGATGGAGCAGTAGTTTGACCTAGATGGGAGTTCTCTTTGGGGACAATGTAGTCACTCAATATTTCAGACATTGGCATGCCCTGGTCAGTCACTTCTGCTCTCTTCTGGCGGCTGGTTTCATTACAGCAGCATCCCTGTCTGCTCTACCAGCTCTCGTGTTAGGTCCCCCAAGCTCATTGTCTTGGGGGACTTCAATATCAGGATTGAAAGGGGCGGAGAAGGATTTCTTGGCCGCCATGGCAACCATGTGCCTGTCCCAGGTGATGAGGGTCTCAAAACATGAGCAGGGGCACACTCTTAATTTGGTTTTCTGCACTGACCTTGAGTTGGGTGTTCGATGATTGGGGTGGTGGTGGTTTTGTTCTCACCCTTGCCATGGTCGGACCATTATCTCCTGCGAACCTCCATCCTAGCATGCCTGCCTGACTTCAGGGGTGTGGGACCAGTTCAGATGGTCCTCCCCAGGAGATTTATGTAACTAGAAGGGTTCTGGAATGCTCTTGGGGAGATGCCTGCTGACCTCGATGGCTGCTCCATCGATGACCTCGTAGTCTTATGGAACAGCTGGCTGAGCGAGGCCATTGATCAGGTGGCTCCTTGGCGTCCACGTCCAACACATCATCTCCGCAGGTCCCTGTGGTTCACGGAGGACCTGGGGTGCCTGAAGCATGAGGGGAAGTGGTTGAAGTGCTGGTGGTGCCGTACTCACGCACAAGATGATCGGTTGGGGCATAGACCATTTTTGAAGTCCTATGCCATGGCGGTGAGGGCAGCAAAGAAGCTATTCTTTGCTGCACTCACTGCGTCTGCTCAGTTATGTCCAGCGGAGCTGTCCCGGGTGGTAAGACATCTGGTCCATCCACCCTGTCTCTGCCGGGAACCGGATTCATCCACAGCACAGTCCATTGTGAAATGTTTTTGAAGTACTTTGCAGACAAAATCGCTCACATTGAGCATGACTTCGACTCCGCCATTTCAGAGGCAGTGGCAGAGCCAGAGGTTAGGAATGCCCTGTCTGGTCATGTTTTGTGGAATGATTTTCAATTGGTGATGCCTGCCAATGTGTCTGTTCAAGCCACAACTTGTGAATTAAATCCTTGCCCATTCTGGTTAGGAAGCGCTACCAGGGAGACAGTGGTGCTGGTGCTGGCGGGGGTTATCAATGCCTCCTTTCAGGAAGGGAGGGTGCCGGTTTGCCTCAAGGAGGGTGTGGTCTGACCCCTCCTCAAAAAGCCATCACTTGACGTTGATGCCCTGGCTAGTTACCGACCTGTCTCTAACCTTCCCTTTTAAGGGAAGGTTATTGAATGGGTAGTGGCTCGTCAGCTGCAGGTGCATTTGGATGGCATCGGTTTTCTTGATCCCATGCAGTCTGAGCTTTTGGGTTACGGCATGGAGACAGCACTTCTGGCCTTGGTCAACGACCTCATTGTGGAACTGGACAAGAGTCGTACGACCCTGTTGTTCCTATTACATCTATCGACGGCTTTCAATACCGTTAACCATGAGTTTTTGGTGACATGTCTGCGGGACCTGGCAGCGGTGGATGGAGCCATTTTGCAATGGTTCTGCTCATACCTCGCAAATAGATCTCAGCGGGTGGTACTAGGGGACTGTACTTTGTCCCCTGGTAGGCTCTTGTGTAGGGTCCTGTAGGGTCCTATTTTGTCCCCTCTCCTGTTTAACATGTATATGAAGCTGCTCGGGGAGGTCGTGTGCAGCTGGGGGGTTCATTGCCATCTATACGTTGATGACACCCAGCTGTATTTGTCATTTTCATCTGACCCAGGCCCTGCTGCCTTGTTACTGTCTCGGTGCTTGGCCGCTTGAAGCTCAATTCTGATAAGACAGAGGTGATGTTAGTTGGCGGGATCGGTGATTTGGGTGAGGAAGTCTCCCCCATTATTGGGGGTGTCCGCCCTCCTTTGGCTCTATCTGTGCGGAGCCTGGGAGCGCTCCTGGATTTGCAGCTACGCCTGGACTCTCAGGGGTTGGCTATGGCCAGGGGTGCCTTTTGCCAACTACATTTGGTGAAAAGCCTCCTCCCATATATCTCAGACTCCAATCTCACCATTATCATCCATGCGTTCATCACCTCAAGACTAGGCTATTGCAATGCGCTCTACATGGGCTGCTCATGGTGATGGTTCAGAAGCTGCAGCTAGTGCAGAATGTGGCGACCTGCCTCCTTACTGGAACGGGCTGCAGGGAACACATAACACCTGTGCTCTGGGCACTCTACTGGCTGCCTATTGTCTTCTGGGCCCAAGTCAAGGTGCTGGCGTTGACTCTTAAACCATTCATGGCCTAGGCCCTACTTATCTGAGTGATCACTTCACCCCCTCGGCTCCTGGCCAGCCTCTGCGGTTGTACGGGGGCATCCACCTGGAAATTCTGCATTACCGGTGAGTTCGGACGGACAGGAGAGCGTTCTTGGCGGCTGCACCATCGTTCTGGAATTCCTTCCTGGTGGAGGTTCGCCTCAGCCCAAACCTTCTCGCCTTCCGATGAAACTGCAAGACCTGGCTCTTCCACCAGGCGTTTGGCGGGGTAGGATGGGATGAGTTCGTTGGGTTAGGGTGGGGAATTTTTATGCACGTGAGGGTATCTCTGTGTTTTTCTATGCACGTGATCAGAGTTTTAGTGCTGTTTTATACTGTTATTTATTTTTATGTTGTATTTACATTTTATACTGTGATTGTTGTTTTTATTTGTAAGCTGCCCCGAGTCGCTTATTGCAAGAACGGCGGGGTAAAAATGGAAATATAAATAAATAATAAATAAATGATAGTCTCTGTTCTGTTAGTGGAATTATCTGTTTTGTGGAGCTAAATATGGTGAATCCAAGAACATAGCTACAATAGGAACAGGTGGGCTGTTGCACCAGGGTTTACGCGTCTGAGCCCACATGCTCCCTGGTGACTCCTGGTGCTGTGCTGTCCTGTTTCTGTCCAGTAAAGGGGGAGGGGGGCATTCCAGTCTCATCCTGCACCCGAATCCTGCCTCAGTGCTCCAACATCTCTGTCTGTTGCAGCTACACTTATGGTCCCTGGGCCTGAGGTTCTCCATCCCTGCTCTAGACAATACTGCTTATTTCTCTTTCTGCACAGGATTGTTATGAGACTTAATTAATCTCCTAGAGCTTTGAAAATGAAGAGTAGGCACCTACTTGCCCACAAAAAGGTTTATTGGGGGGGGGGGGGGGGGGGGAGGGTTTGCAGGTAAGTACAATACTATTAGTATGTTTCATTAGCGCCAGTCAGTCATTAACACATTGCAGTAGAGGGCAGGTGAGTGGAATTTATGCTTAGTCTGGTAAATTTGCTTGACATTTTTGCAAGGCTAAGTGTTGCTATTACTACTTCGAAATAACTGTCATAACCATCTGTACTTGTATTAGCTCTACTAAGGCAAGATTGTATTACTTGCAAATCCACCAAACTAGTCACAGAGGTGCCGTTCACAACCGTTATGATGGTTTCTCTCAAAATCCCCCTTCTCGCTCAGAGTTCTCTGTAACAATTTTGTCAGGGAACCCAGCTGTGCACTAGGTTAAAACGCCAGCAATTTTCACCTTGAAGAAAGGTTTTGTGGAACTCATTGTTTTTAATTTGCAGCTTTAAGAAGTGTAACCTTCCCTGGCTTATAGATTTCCTTTTTTCTCCCTCCCTAGAAGCGCTCTGATGTGTATAACCATTGATTCCCCATATTAAGGAATTGATAAAACAGATTAGTGATAACAGAATGTTAATTAATGCTTCAAAATTCCAACCTCTCTACCAATTTATCGGTAGAAAATTCAGCAGCTTTTCATTGATAAGACGCTAGCTGTAGAGGAAAACCTTACCAGATGTAAGGAAGTATTGCCAAGAAAGATGAATAGGCAGGATGTTGAATCAAAGCAGAATAATATAAGACAACACAATTGTGGTTTTGCTAGGTCCTGTTCCTGACTGTGGTGTCTAAATGCATGAAAACCCAACTTCTCCAGGTATATTTAAAAACTATAAAGATGGCCATTTTAGGGATGAATTCATTGTCTGCAGTACAAGTGAGCTGTAAAACCTTGGTAGGACATGAAGGCTCCTCTCTAAAATAGGCTAATCCTAGTGGCTTGTACACTGTCCTGGGAATCAGGAGATCTGTGTTCTGTCACAACACACCCTCATTATAACAGACCCCTTGGAATTCAAGGGTGTTTATAAACAAGACGATAGCCTACACCAGGAGGGTGTCCAGCCTGTGTTTGCTGTCCATTAGCTAGGGGTGGGAATTCCGGTTCTCCCGAGAACCGATATTGCTGGTATTTGGGTGTATCAGATTAATCTGATAAATCCGATATTTACCTGTACCGTAGGGGTGGGACTTCAGGCAAAAAACCGGATACCAGTTTTACCGGATACCGTTTTCCCAAAAACCAGTTTACCGGATTAGAATTGGTATACCGGTACCGGTATTTTTCCATTGATTTCAATGGGGAACTGTCCCCATTGAAATCAATGGGGGGAAAAAAATACCTCCCCCCTCCCAGGCTGTGTGGGTGGAAGGGGGGACACCCGCCACCCACCATGCTGAGCCTGGATTTNATCACACCCCACCCCACCCTGCCCAGCCTGGATTTTTTTTAATTTTTTTTTTACCCGAAGTCCCTACTAGTGCGGGCTCCGGGCCACTGCCATGCCGGCGGCGGCAACCCGAAGTCCGCACCAGCAGGTACTAGGGTGATCCCTGGGGTGGAGGGTGGTTTAACACACACCCACCCCAGGGATCACCCTACCCCCCCACCCAGGGGTCGCCTAACTTTTGCACTCCGGGCGGTGGCGGCGGCGGCGGCTGCAGCACGGCGGTCCGGAAGCTTCAGCGCTGGCTGGCTTCAGCGCTTTACTAGGCCTTCCAGGGAAACCCGGAAGTTCCCTGGAAGGCCTAGTAAAGCGCTGAAGCCAGCCAGCGCTGAAGCTTCCGGACCGCCGTGCTGCAGCCGCCGCCGCCGCCACCGCCCGGAGTGCAAAAGTTAGGCGACCCCTGGGTGGGGGGGTAGGGTGATCCCTGGGGTGGGTGTGTGTTAAACCACCCTCCACCCCAGGGATCACCCTAGTACCTGCTGGTGCGGACTTCGGGTTGCCGCCGCCGGCATGGCAGTGGCCCGGAGCCCGCACTAGTAGGGACTTCGGGTAAAAAAAAAATTTAAAAAAATCCAGGCTGGGCAGGGTGGGGTGGGGTGTGATAGTGGTTTTTGTTTTTTCTTTTACATTGCGGCCATTCATTTCAATGGCCGCAATGTAAAAAAATCCAGCACGGGGAACCGGTACCCCCAATTACCAGATTAATCCAATACTGCTGGTACAGCAAAATACCGGCTATCGGATACCGGGGGAACCGAAATTCCCACCCCTACGTGTACCGGCATACCGGATCATTAACACTGGGCGCTTTACCGGTTTTTTTACATTGCGGCCATTGATATAAATGGTAAAATGTAAACCCAGCTGTGCAGCTGTAAAATGTAAAAAAAAACAGTAAAATGCCCAATGTTAAAGATCCGGTATGCCAATACCGGTAAATCCGGTACCGGGGAGATCCGATACCAGTAAATCCGGTATCTGGTATTCTCCCTGGTGTCCCACTCGTAAACTAGGTGCCTGTGAGATGCACGTTTCCGTGCACCATGGAGCCCAGCCTACACTCATGGCAGAGTCTTGGGGCATCTCTACATGCTGGGACAGGTTCACCGTCTGGGCCAATCTGAGTCAATGTTTGCCAATGTGTCCACCCCCATCTATTAGGATGTGTGCAGCCTCCGCGCAGGCAAAGCACCTAGAGCGGTCCCAGCGGTCGGAGTAGTGTATGCGCTTGCCACTCTCTGTCTCCCTGGGGCTTTTACTGTTTAATTTCACTTTGGAGTGCTCAAAAATGGTGCTCCAAAAGGCAAAAACAAAAAACCAATCAAACAAAAAACCCAGGAAGAAAACGGGGGAGGGGGGGGCTTCCTGGACCCAGAATTCCCCACGGCTGTGAGTCATGAGGGCGGGTTGGTGAGCAGAGTGTGGCGCCTGCCCGTGTATTGGATTTGCTGCATGAAACCCCATGAGTGGGGGCTATCATCCTGTGGGCTATCATCCTGTGGGCAATCATCCATTCATTTTAATTCTCTGATATTTGTTCCTTATAGTGAAGGTTTCAAAATGTCAGGAAAGGAACCGCTGGGTTCGTTGTAGCCTGTGTTATAAAGCTACCCTGTGCAGAGCTACTGTGGTATAGTGGATCAGGTGTTGGACTTAGACTGGGAAGCCAGGGTTCGATTCCTGCCCTAGCCAAAAACTCCCTGGGTGACCTTGGGGAAATCACAACCTCTCAGCCTCCGTTCCCCATCTGTAAAATAAGAATATGTGTGTGCCTGTGTTGCCCCTCACCCTTGTCCATCTTAGATTGTAAGCCTACTATGCAGGGACCAGTCTCTGAAATTCTGCGAGCGTGAAGCACTGTGCATGCCTAGTAGTGCTATCGAAATTCTAAGTAGTAGTAATAGTATTCATGGTAAGTAGCAGTGGGGACAGGCCCCAAAGCTAGAGTCCATGACAGCTCATTGTTTGCTGTGTTCTTATACAACAGTGCCCCATAATCACAGTTGCATGCAAAGCCTTCTCTCCTAGGCTGGAGAAACTTTTTTGTGTTTCTATGCCGCCTGGAGCTGCCTGTGGCAGGAGGGGCAGGGTAGAAAGTGCTTTAAATAAATGGGCACATTTGTTTAGTGGTCCTCCCCAACCCGGGGCATGTTAGCTATGGTTTCCCACTCCAGGCCAGGGAGCCGCTACACGACCTACGCATCTGTTTTTACCCTCTATCTTGGTTTCCTTTCCTGTCCTTTGTCTCCTCTCTTTAAATTTGAATTGCTTTGTGATAAGGACTGTTTCTCAGGGCACAATCCTCCACCATTAAAATCAATGGCAAAACTCCCATTTGCTTTAATGATGGAGGATTGTCCTGCCTGGGCAAGTTTCAGGGAAGCAGAGGCTCCATGCAAACACAGTGGGGTGCATTTGACAGATGTACACTGACTCCCCCATTAGAAAAAGGAAAATGCTACTGTCATGAATTGTTAATGTTCAGTTAAACACAATGTCTCCTTCAGGGGCTGGGGCTCCCTGCATTGCAGGCCCTGTGGCTCCCTATATTATTAGTATTTTATGTAGCACCAGCAATGTACCTGGCACCGTACAATCAATAGTTAGAGACAGATCCCTATGTCGTTATTCCTAGTTTCCTCATGGGCCCCATGTTTTGGGGGCCACCTCCCGAATCATTGCAGACCCTCCCTAGGTTGGGGCTCCCTGTGTTGGGGCTCCTGTGGGCCCATATTTTACACCAGTGCTTCTCACACTCATGTTGCCTTCAAATTTATTTATAGACCCCATGTATTGGCAGCCACCAACTCCTAACAGGTGTTAACAGAAGTGATGGCACTGCCATCATCCTGCCTGGGAATGGGGAGGGCTACCTCCAGCAGCATTAGCTCTGGCTCTGGAAACACACATCACCATGGCCGGACCAGGCCAGGGATGGGGGGGCAGGGGAGATTTGCGGCTGCCGGGCCATGCCCCCGTGTTGTTACTGTTGCCCCCTGCCATAACAGGCAACCAATAACAGGCAGTTGGAGGAGGGAATTGCGAGGGATACTCCATCGGTGATGGCTTGTGATAGGTTGGCATTTATAGTACTACTTCCCCCCTTCTCTTCCATTTTGGAATACCCCCCTGGATATAGCTGAGCACTTGAGAATGTTATTAAAACTGCCAATCACTAGACATAATATTAAGAGAGTTGACCATTTATTTCAAAGTAGATCGCGAAGGGGTTTTATTCTCCATATGAAAACCCAGAACTGGGTAACTAGGATATTAGAGAGAGAGTCTGAATTATCCAGCCGGGTTGTTTATATTTCAAGGGTATATGTTACTACGCCACCTGGCCCTTATGAGGAAGGGGGGCCTATGAAGGGTGGATCTTTAGGTCTGTCAGCACCAGGTTTAGTGAAGGAATGCTTGCCCAGGGGTGGGAAACATCAAACACGGCTAAGGTTTTCATCACCTGAAGTTATGGAGGTGCAGATGGGGGAGCGGAACAGGTCTCTGTTGCCCCCATCTGCTGAAAGGAATGATATACCTGCCTATAAGGGACTTCCACTGGAAGGGCAGAATTTATTTTTAAAGAAAATGAATCACCTGTATGAACAGATTTCTAAGCCAGCTTTATCAGCTAGGTCTAGGATATTGACTACAACTTCATTGTTACAAGGGGAGGCTTATGAAGGAGTTTTGCCCAATATAATAGATTCAGGAATGCAGGGAGGGAACGATATTGAACCCTTGGGTGAGATATCTAATATTCCTAATGTATCCCACCCACCCGTTACTAGTTGCCTGAGCTTCTCCCTCACATGTATCTTCAGCTAAGAGTATGCGTGTATCTAGAAAGGTGGTTGATTTAGCAGGAGATGTAGCTTCTCAGGAATTAGTGACGATAGACACTGAGGAAAGTGTTGCTGGTTTGGTACATGACATTGTGTTGGAGCATGATAAGGCCGTTAGCACGCAGGGTCCTTGTTTAGAGGCAAGGAGTCAGAAAATCAAAGAGCTTACTCCAGGGGGTGGGTTATTAAATTCCTCTCTGACCAGCTTGGGTACAAGTCTTGATCTAGGGCCTTCACAGGGCTGACTCAGGTCTAATCATCAAATGGGTTTTTCAGTTTTATCCCGGAATGTGGCAGGATTGCCAAATAAGATTGGTGAGTCTGATTTTTGTTCCTTTCTATTGCAGTTTGAAATTATTTGTTTACAAGAGACCTGGTGTAGAGTCCCCTTTAGCCTTAGTGGATATAGGTGTTATAATTTACTGGGGAATTCCCTTTTCGATATTGGTCATCCTAGGGCAGGGTTGTTTGTTATGCTTGGCATGTCATTACAGGTACAAGTGCAGGAATTATCATCTTGCATGGATATAGCGATTGTGCTGAGGATTACCAGGGGTCCCGGTTATTCCTGGATTCTTGTTAATTAATATCTATATGCCACCGCAATCTAGATTGTAATATGGGAATATATGGGAATCCTTGTTTTCTTATCTAGAATCCTTGGTGCTTGACTATCCTGCAGACAGATTTTTTTTACCGGGAAATTTTAATGCCTGTATGGGGGTTTGGGAGTGTGTGGGGATGATAGGTTTGTTCTTCTTAATAATATGTGGGATTCCTGTCCCTGATATTGTAGATTCTGGTTCCAGTGACTATGGTAGGTGTTTATTCAATATGATGGCACTATTGAATTTAAGAATAGTGAATTGTACCTTTAGATCTTCTACATCCAATAGGATGACGTGTCAGGCTGCTAATGGGGCTAGTATCATAGATTACTTTTTAGTTAATTGCGAGCTGTGACTCTAACATTGAGGATGTTAGAGTCCTGGGAAGGATTGAAAGTGATCATGCCCCTTTAGTTTTAGTTCTCTTTTGGAGTGATTTACCTTCTGATGTGCCCCTTAGGACTACCCCTGGGGATACAGTAGAATTTCCCTTTGTGGTGAGGGAAAGACGTGTGAAATGGGATTGGGATCCTATCCTGGCCCATGAGGTTAAGGCTTTTTTTATCATAGGAGATTATAGATAACAGAGATAAGTTACTGGCCCTAGAAGAATCACACAACATATTGAAGGAGGTACAGGGCATTTTTAGACACACGTTAAAAAGTTCTGGATGTTTCAATCTTCTGGGCTTACAAGTCCACAAGTAAGTTCTGGATTCATTTTTGACACACACACTGCCCTGAGGCAATTCCTGGATGCATTCTTCACACAAACACTGCCCTGAAGCAGCCTAAAGTAGCCGCAGCTGTAGACGTGAAGGGCTGCCATGGAAACCAAGTGACCACAGCTGCTTGGAGCAAAGCAGTTTACCAGGAGAACCTTTTACACACAAACGTTCTGGGAGAAGTTTCACGCAGAAGTTCAAAGATCCGGATGTTTAAGATTTGGATGAGTGATTTAGACACACAGAAAGTTCTGGATGTTACAGCAAACATCCAGGAGAAATGTGTGTCTAAAAACACCCACAAACACTTCTCGACTTATTGAAAGATTTGTTCATTTAAAAAGTATACCCAAGCAAGTATGTAAAACCTTTAAGGGGTGCACAATGGTTTGACCAGGAGTGTGTAGAAATGAAGAGGTCCCTTTCCCAATGCTATAAAATCCTAAGGAGAAGGGGTTTGGGAGTACTAGAAGATTTTCTAGAATTAAGAAGGGAATATAAAAGTTTAATTAAATTAAAAAAGAAGGTATATGTTAGAGGACAATGGGAAAAGTTACAAATAGCAATTCAAATGGGAGATAGTAAAACATTCTGGAACATGGTAACCCTAACCAGGGGAGGGGCACAGTATAAAGGTGGCTTTTATTCTAGTATTCCCCGATAGATGGGTAACATATTATGCTGATCATTTTTCAGTTGTAGAAGCTGGGGGAAATCCTGGCCCTAGAGGACTAAATTTGACAGACCAAAATTTTGTTAATCATTACATAGTTACTGAAGCAGAGGTCGAGGGTCTTATTAAAGCCCAGAAAATGGGGAAAGCACCCAGTATGGATGGTCTACCCCCTGAGCTTTTTCATCGTCATTTGGACTGATGTGTTCCTATATTGACTGTATGATTTAATTCTATTCTGGCAACTGGGTATGTTCCTGAGGCGTGGAAGGGGAACCTAATTATCCCTATTTATAAAAAAGGTTTACAAGATGATCTGATTTCTTATTGACCTATATCTTTAATTAATGTGGTAGCAAAGTTATTTGCTAGATATCTACTGGGGAAACTAACTACTTGGGTCAACAATAAAATGATCTTGGAAGAAGAGCAAGCTGGCTTTAGAGCGGGATTATCAACTGTTCATCATGTATTTACCCTGCAATATATTGTATATAAGTATACAAAAGCATCAGAGGACAAATTATATGTCGCATTTGTCAACTTGACTTCGGCGTTTGATACCGTCAGTCGGGAGAGGTTATGGCAGAAATTGTACTCTCTTAATGTTGACCCGTGTCTGAGATTATATTATAAAGGGACACGGACAAGGGTTTGTGGTGGTCCAGGGATACTATCGAATAAGTTCATCATTCAGAACGGGGTGCGGCAAGGCTGTATTCTTGCCCCCCTTCGATTCAATCTGTATGTGAATGACCTAATTGGGATTATGAGGAATGTACATTATCACCCGCCAAGCTTTTGACTACACATGTAAATATTCTGTTCTACTTAGATGCTGCTGCCATAATCTCTCAAACACTGGTAGGCCTTCCGCGGGCTTTGGCCTCCTTTTATGAGCTTTGTGAAGTAAATGGGATGAAGGTCAAGTTTCAGAAAACTAAAATTATCAGATGGGATAGACAATGCAGAGATTTTTGTTGGCACATATCAGGTCATGTTATAGAGGTGGCTAAGTCCTTTAAATCTTTAGGACTAACATTTTCCTGTAATCAGGGTTGGAAGGTACATTTAGGGGCTGTAAAACAAAGAGCACGTCAGTCATCACAGGCAGTCAGGAAGTTCCATGCCCTACACGGGTCTATTTCATTGCAGACTGCCTGTAAAGCATTCAGAGGAAAGGTATTGCCACAGATATTATATGGGGCTGAAGTGTGGGGTTATTCTGTTGGTGAGACAATAGAGGTTGTCCAGAATAAATTCTCAAGGGCTACCTTAGGCTTGCCACCCTCTACCCCTGCAGCTTCATTGAGGGTGGAAACTGGAATGGAATCTCTTAAATTCCTGGTTATGCAAAGAGTTGTTACATTTTGGTTTATGTTACTAACACTGCCTCCTGGGAGATTATTGAAAATGTGCTATCTTGAGGATATGGTAAAATCCACTGCCTGCCAGTCTCCGTGGTTATTATTTCTTACCAAGATTTTGTATCGTGCTGGATTTAATTATGCTATAAATAGGGATGAGCATTTTTCCCGGAAAGTGAAAAGATGGATCTCTTGCAGAGATTAGCTGATATAGCTCGACAGAATGACATGGCGGCCGTACGGTGTAGCAAAAGCTCTCCATATTATATATTATATTGGATATCATCTCATGTCATGGCCAAATACCTAACAGTTGATTTGGATAGCTGTTGCCAGGTTCATCTGACACGCCTGCAGATGCCATTGATGGAATCAGCATTTATGCTGGGTCATATTTATGGTATCCCTAAAGAACATAGGAAATGTACACGTGGAAAGGAGGTGGTGGAGGATGTTATCCATTACACATTGGAGTGTCTTTATTTCATTGATATTAGGAAGAATCATCTTCTGCCCATACTAAGGGAGGTGCCTTTTTTTTACTAAGCAGGAAAAATTGATCTGGCTGTGTCAACAGGAGAAACCGGATGTAATTATTAATTTGGCAGTTTATGCAGAAAAAAGCAGCTGATATACGGAAGCGTCATCCCATAGTTGCCATAAACTATGCAGGTTGATGGAATATGTTAATTGGGCTGGCCATTAGGCTGTTTTATAATTTTGTTGGTCATTGTTTTGTATGTATGTTAGATGTTTAGTGTTACTCGTCTATTTTTAGTTGGTGCAGCAGACAACTAATGTTTATGTTTGTGTATAATTTGATGCAGCAGATTTTCATGGTGTGTATGCTAGGCCATTTTTACACGGACCTGGGGTGGGTGGGAGGGGTGGTGGTGTCGGCGCAGCGGGTGTAGGTGGGTGTGTGCCCACTTACACGGACACCCACCCACCTACACCCACGGAGCTTCCTCTGTTCTGTCAGAGGGCTCTGTGGGCGGAGATGGGTGTGGGTTGGTGTGCGGCAGGTGTTGGTGGGTGTGTGGCGGGAGCGCGCACGTACAAACATCTACCGCCCGTGGCATTTACACCGGCGCACACCCGGCACACACCCATCCCCCCCACCTACTGGCAGCCGTTTACACGGACTCCCCTCCCCCGCCACACACCTGCTCAAACACCAAGCCGGGGGGAGGGGGCGGGGGGGCAGTCCATGTAAAAATGGCCCTAGTTGTAAAACTTTATTCATGCTATGGCATTTTATGTTGGCTATGGTGAGAGCTATGCCATAAATAAATAAATTATTTTGAACAACAGGCAGCCAGGACTGGTCGCCATTGCAACCCCACATACCAGGCCAGGAACAGATGTTCATGCCCAGTTCCGCCCACTCTGGCCCAGCTTGGTGGCTGCTGGGATCGGACTGTGGGCTTGCTTTATTCTGGGTCCACGTTTCTAGCCCGGTCACTACCCCTGCTGGGGTTTGAACAAACATAATGCTGTGATGCTGGTCCAGTTGGGTCAAAGCAGACTGAACCAGGATCACGTTATGTCTGTTAACACCCAACCATGGGGCTCTATGCAACCTGCACAGTATTTCTAATGCAACTCTAACACAAGTACTACAACTTGTATGTATCCTTGTCTCTCCCTATGTTTACCTCTCCCTTGTCTCTTAAATTGTAATCCCCTTGGGGTAGGGACCTATCTATAACTATTGACTGTACAGTGCCAGGTACATTGCTGGTGCTATATATAATAATAATAATAATAATAATAAATAGCACATTAAATGAGAAGAGTGAAAGCTGAACCGACCTTAAGGCAAGGTGAGCGGGGAATCCTGTGTTCAGCATAGTCCTGTGCTCTCTGCACAAGCAGGTGGGAACAACTTGGATCTATACTCAGGCATCATGTTCGTTGTGTTTCCTCTGTTGTGGCCAATATCTCTTCTCCATCCACAGCATTCCAGTTCTGCCTGGAACTGGAATCTTCCAGTGCCCGCTGTGACATGTTTGTTGACTTTTTTGTGGATAAAATCGCTCAGATTCACCGCGACTTCGATGCTGTACTTATAACAGTAGGTGAACCTGAGGGGGTGGAGAACCCGTCTTGTCTGATTTCATGGGATCAATTCCAGTGAGTGTCACCCGCTGATGCGGCGGATGTCCTTGGGGCTATAAGGGCCACCTGTTGTGAATTAGATCAGTGCCCATGCTGGCTGGTCAAGGCCTGCCAGGACTCCCCGGCCAGCTATTGGCCAGTCTCTAACCTTCCCTTTTTAGGGAAGGTTATTGAACGGGGGGTGGCTCGGCAGCTTCAGGGGCATCTAGATTGAGTCAGTTTCCTTGATCCCTTGCAGTCTGGTTTTCGCCCTGGGTTTGGCATGGAGACTGCGCTTGTGGCTTTGGTTGATGACCTGCGCCGTGAATTAGACCAGGGCAGATCTTCTATTTTAATTCTATTAGATCTCTCTGCTGCATTTGATACCGTTGACCACGAGACGTTGGTGACTCGGCTGCGGGACCGGGCTGGGGAGGACAGAATTGTAATTGAATGGTTTCACTCATTCCTGGCTGGGAGAACTCAGCGGGTGGTTCTCGGGGAATGCACGTCATCTCCCCGGGACCTCACGTGTGGAGTCCTGCAGGGTTCTATTCTGTCCCCCCTCCTGTTCAATGTGTGTAGATGCAGCCTCTGGGCAAGGTCACGAGAGGGATCGGCGTGCGTTGTCATCAGTACGCCGATGACACACAACTCTACCACTCTTTTTCTGCAGACCCAGACCCATCAGTCTCAGTGCTCACCCAGTGCTTGGCAGCTGTGGGGGACTGGATGAGGGCGAGCCGTCTGAAGTTGAATCCTGACAAGACAGAGGTGATGCTGGTGGGTGGGGCTGGTGGGTGGCCCCCATCATCGATGGGGTCTGCCCCCCTATGGCCACACAGGTCCGTAGCCTGGGGCTGCTCCTCAACTCACAGCTCCGCCTGGATCTCCCGGTGGAGGCTGTGGTGAGGGGAGCATTTCACCAATTACATCTGGTGCGACGGCTGTGGTTGTATGTTTCAGACTCGGATCTGGCCACCATCATCCATGCTTATATCACCTCTAGACTAGACTCCTGTAGCGCACTCTACATGGGGCTGCCCTTGGGGATGGTCTGGAGGTTGCAGCTGGTGCAGAATGCGGCGGCCCATCTCTTAACAGGGACGAGTCGCTGCAAGCACATGACACCGGTGCTCCGTTCTCTGCACTGGCTGCCTATTATCTTCCAGGCCCAATTCAAGGTGTTGGTAATGACCTATAAAGCCCTAAATGGCCTGGGCCCAGCTTACCTGTGGGAACGCCTCAGACCCCTGCGGCCAGCCAGGGACGCCCGACTCGAAGTCCCCCGGGTTGCCTGGGTGGTGACAATGGGGAGGGCGTTCTCAGTGGCTGCTCCCAGGCTGCCCAGACCTCCCCTCTTTCCGAAGACAGTGTAAGACCTGGCTGTTCCGTCGGGCCTTTATAGAGGGAGACGGGAAGGGTGGGGTAGGTTGGGGGTGGGGAAATTCTGCCCTTTGAGTTCTTTTTATATTTTTAATTTTTAAAATATTTTATGTGTGTTTTTCTTGTTGATGTATTTTGTAAGCTGCCCCGAGCTGCTCTGTGAACAGGAGGGGGCGGGGTAGAAAAATAGTTAAATAAATAAATAAAATTAATTTCGATGGCCTGACAATCATCCAGGAAAATTATCGGTGGTGTCTGGGAGCTTTTCAAGCAGAACCAAAGCTATCAGACAACGGACTGCTTGAAGCCTGTTAGTGAGGCAGCCCACAAGGGAGGCTGTGGCTTAGACAGTTGCCATCTCAGACTCCTTTCTCTCACACATTACCTGGGCGGGAGAGAGGGAAACGTCTGCGACAGCAATCGCAGCTCTGTTGCCACAAGAATTAGTGCAGGTAGCAATGTGCTATTCTTTTTTTAGCTTCTGAGGTCAACCGTCATTGTAAAAGCTACGTTGGGAGACCGAGTTACAAGTGAGTGTTCTCACAGGATAAAACCAGAATAGCGCCTTCCTACATGTGCTAACTCCTGTGAGAACAGAGTTGCAATTGCCATCCTGAAAGCCCCCCCCCCGAAAAACATGCGAGAAAGTAGCCTCGGTTCCATTCCCCAGCTGCAGTGAGGATGCAGTAAACTGCATCAAGCTCTACTGGGTGGCACATTCTGTCATGTAGTTGTCTCAGCCTCCAGCCTGCGGTGCTCAGTTCCTAATCCTTCCCTGCCCACCTGATGCCTAGTCCCAAGTCCTTCCCCTGCCCACCTTGCCTAGAGGAAGGATGGCCCAGCAGTTAAGGCATTAGTCTGGCCTGCACAAGGCATGGGTTCAAATTAGGGCTGAAATCATTAGGCTGTTTAATATTCACCAAGTTCATTTGCATATTTGTTCCCATGAGCAAATATCTGAATTGGTCTTTGTTGCCACCACAAAATTCCCAAGTTGGTGGGTTTGGTTTCTTGGCTTTGGTTGGCATTTTGCTATTTTGGCATGAGGGACTCATCAGTACTTGGTTTGCTTTGGCAGTACTATTTGGAAGGTTTTAAAAATGTTTTGAATGCAAATAGGATTGGTCCAAAATGAAGCAATCCCATTCCCCAAGGAAGGAAGGACGGAATACTGAACACAAAAAATACCGAAACAAAGACTCAAACCCAGGAGCAAATGTTGTTTTATATCTGCTTCACAAAATCCAGTCTGGAGATTCTAAATTTATCCCATTTGGTGTTCGCTTTACATATTTGTTTCAGCGGGTGACTGAGAACAATATTCTGGCAGATGAGCAGGCAGGGCTCCAGAGCTCCAAGAGCACAACAGACCACTGCTTTGTGCTCTTTCATTTAATTGAGAAATGTAAAGTTAAGCGGGCTAACCTTTACACGGTTTTTATAGATTTTACTGCGGCATTCGACCTTATTAATAGAAAAAGACTGTGGCATAAACTTAGAGAGTTTTCAATTGACAGATGGTTACTATCTCTAATATTAGCCCTTTATACGGATACATCGTTGATGATCCGCACTAACCTCAGGGGTACTTTGACTGCCCCAATTTTAACCACTCGTGGGGTCGCCCCTACTCTGTTTAATCTTTATGTATCTACTGGTCAAATTCTGAAATAATGATAAATACATGACTCCTAAAATCGGGGATCGAAGAGTGTCTATATTAATGTACGCAGATGACACAGTCTTATTGTCTTCTTGCAGATTGGGTCTTATCTGACTAATGGATGATTTTGGCGCTGAGTGTCTAAAGGAGGAACTGGTTATTAATTATCAAAAAACAAAGGTTATGGTTTTTTCTAGATGTTTTAGGCTAGAATCATGTTTCCTGAATAAGAACAAATTAGAATAGATTTGGGTTTTTAAATATTATGGGGTGATTTTTACTTATAATGGCACCTGGTCTATGCATCTGAGACCTGTCAAACAATTAGCTATCTCATCTATTGTCCTGCTCCTTCCATTCCTTGAACCGGGGGGGCGTAATCTTGCAGGCCCAGCTCTTAAGATTTTTCAGATGAAATTGATTCCACAGATTTGCTTTTGTGCTCAGATATGGGGTCTTAGTAAAATGGTCACTTACTTTTTAGAGCGATTACAAAATAAATTCTTGCGAACTCAGTTGGGAGTTCCGATAGTAACATCTCCTGCAATACTCAGACTGGAGACAGGGATGAGTTCCTTGGCATCCAGGATAAATGATTATGTATTACAGTATTGGCTGAAAATCTTTCACTTACTGCTTCAGTCCCTCCCACGATAGTGTCTAGAGGAAAAAGTGAAGGCAGGTGGCCGGCAAAGGAATTTATGGTGGCTGGGTGTCGAACAAAAAAATGGAAGCCTGGGGTTCTCTTTGGATTTTTTTAGAACATATTCCTTAAAGGAAGCTTCTAAGCTTATTAAACGTAGAAATGTTGACATCGAATTTCAGTCCTTGAGGGCTCAGGCCTCTATTTCCAGAATATCTTCAAGCTATAAATACTGGCTGGCAACTGTTCAGTTCCATCTTATTTAGGATTAGTTACAAACATAACTCTTAGAAAAGCTTTTACCTCTCTTAGGCTTCAGGTAATGGTGACCGAAGTTCTATACGGTCGTTATTTAGGTGAGCCACTTTAGGTTCGTTTGTGCATCTGTGGCTCCAATCAAGTGGAGGATCTGGTACATTATCTTTTACAATGTCCCTTATATGCACGTCCCCGAGATCAACTATTTAAATTGACCAATGCTAGACCTGAGTGGCCCCCCCCCTACGATTGATGGTATATTTCCTCTCTGACAAGTGAGCAGAGGTAACAAATGCTGTAACCAGCTTTGGAGTAGTGGCCAACAGACTAAGAATGCGGCAGGTTAAACTGCAGGAAGGTCTTCCATAACCCCATAAGGGGCTTCTGTTATGAACTATAGTATTTGTTTTATTTTTGTCCTTCAGATTTGCTATATCTTGTTTTATTCATGTGTGATTATTTGTTTTTATGTATTTTGTAAATTCCTATGTGATGTATAGTTGTCATGGCTATATGCCAGTACAATAAAATTCAAATTCATTAATTCATTAATTCGTTTCAGCCCTCATTCCCATCCTTGCTCTACAACAGTCTTCCCTTAGGGCGTTCTTAAACTAGCGGTATTTCTCCCACAGTTTAAAGCTGCAGTGCTGGGAAACCCCAGCGCGGTAGATGCGCCTCTGTAAACCGGAAGTCACCCGAGTGCCATTAGAAACAGCAGCTCTGTGTGACTCCCAGATGTTTTGACACACGGCGTAGATAAGACCTCGATTATCGGGGTCTTCTCTAAGCCATGTCTCAAAACACCTGGGAGTCGCGCAGCACCACTCTTTCTAATGGCGCCTGGGAGATTTCAAGTTTACAGAGGCGTGTTTAAAGCTCCCCCCCTCCCCAGGGGTTTCCCAGCGCCGCAGCTTTAAACTGCGGGAGAAATCCCGCTTGTTTAAAAAGGCCCTCAGGGTAGCTTTATTAAAAGCAAATTGGACAATTGGCTGCCTAGCTCTCACTGATGCTTCATTTTTGCCTTTGAAAATCTAGTCCCACAGGCAGGACAATCCTCTACCATTAAAATCCAATGAGGGTTTTACAAGCGTGATTGGATCGCCCTTGTAAATGCACATGAAAGCTTCAGTCACACGCCTCTGGGCATTCTCACATGATTAAAGACACTCCCAATTTGCATGTGCATCCTCTCTCGCGACCTTCTAAGGACGCATTCCCACAGGTGTGAAAGCAGCTGTAGCCTTTACAAGGATGCGTGTTCTCATGTGATAAAAGGAAATTAGTTCATTCTCCCCATAATTACAGAGCCATGGTCACAATTGTGCAAGGTCCCACCCCCTTCCATGTAATGTAGGAAAGCAGCCTAAGTGGAATGATAAACAAGAGAACTTCTGTCCTTCTTGGACTTCTGGGAGGTGTGTGTTACACACATTGTAAGTGCTTGAGGGGGCAGAGCTTATTTGCTAAGAGGCAGAGTTTATTGGCCAAGGGGGAGTGGCTTGTCCCTTTGGCTGCTCAAAAATTTAAACGTTGAAAGGTAAGGAACAGAGTACTCCCTTCCTTGCAGTCTTCTTGCGGGTCTAAAACATAGAAATGGCAATTGGAAATATGTAGCAGCTCTACAGACCCTACTTTTCCACTTGAATGGCTATCAGTGGCAGAGATAGTTGGGATACAGGACTGAGGTGGATGCTCTATTACAGTTGTGCAAACTAAGCTGTTGTTTGACCCTTGAAGAATCAATAATGTGGGAGCAAAAGAAGAGGAGAGTTTCCACACTGGCAGCACAATTCTCCACCGTGAAATTCAATGGGAGTTTTGCTATTGACTTTCATGGTGGAGGAATGTTCTGTAAGTCAAGTCCGTGGGTCCCTCTAGCTTGGCGTCCTGTCCACCTCAGCAGCCGGCATCGGAAACCTCATCTGAAGTGTAGAAAAATATGCAGCATTCATTCTCAGTTGTTCCCTCTTAGCTCCCAGCAGTCTGAGGTTTTCTCTCCTCACCAAGTTGATTAAGCTACAGTAGGGGTGGGGAACCTCAGGCCCAGGGGCCGAATGCAGCCCACAGCTGAATTCAGGGTAAGGAAGCAAAGATAAGGGCATGCCCACAAGGGTTCTATGGTAACAATCCATGAACTGGACCATCCTCTTCTCAAGCATCCTCACCCCAGAAGCACCCCCCAACTTCTATCTGGTCCTCGGAGCTTGTATTAATTTTCAAAGTGGCTCCTGGGAGGGGAAAGGTTCTCCACCCCCTGGGCTATAGCCATTGATGGGCTTATCCTTCATAAATTGATCCAGTCCTTTTTAAAACACAGTGAGCCTGTTAGCCTTCACAGTATCCCACAGCAATGAGTCCCACAGGTTAATTGAACGCCACATGCAAAAAGTACTTCCTTTTGTTTGTTTTAAGCCTGGTGCCAGATAATTACATCAAGTGCCCCTTAGTTCTACGTTTTATGAGATAGGATAAATAAGATCTCCCTAGTCACTTTCTTGGCACTGAGCATGATTTTTTAAAATAAACCTCTGTGTCATCCCCCTCCCTCAGTCATCTCACCTCAAAGATTGACAAGATCCATCAGGACATTGTCTCCCACCCACCTCCTCCTCCTGCTGCCGTACCACCCCCTCCCCCCTCTCTCCTAACATCCTTCCCTCCTGCCTCTCTTGAGAAAATCTCCGCTCTGCTCTCTTCATCCAACCTCTCCACCTGCCCCCTTGACCCAATTCCCTCCTGCCTCCTGACCTCTATTGCTCCCACTGTTGCCCCCCCACTTCTACATGTCTTAAATCTCTCCCTTTCCACAGGCTTCTTCCCATCTGCTTTCAAGCATGCCACTGTCTCCCCCATCCTCAAAAAGCCCACCCTGGACCCATCTGACCCCTCTAGTTACTGGCCAGTCTCCCTCCTTCCCTTTGACTCAAAGCTTCTGGAACATGTCGTCTACTCCCGCTGCCTGGACCTCCTCTCTGCCAACTCCTCCCTGGACCCTCTCTAACCCGGCTTCCATCACCTCCACTCTACTGAAACTGCTCTGGCCAAGATCACCAATGATCTACTTGTCGCTAAATCTAAGTGCCACTACACCATTCTTGTCCCCCTTGATCTCTCTGCTGCCTTTGACACTGTCAACCACTCGTTCCTATTGGACTCGCTTTACTTTTTACTCTGTCCTTGACTGGTTCTCCTCCTACCTCTCTGACCACTCCTTTAAAGTCTCGCTCCCTGGGTCGACCTCCTCCTCCCTCCCCCTTTCGGTTGGGGTCCCCCAAGGCTCTGTCCTTGGCCCTCTCCTCTTCTCTATTTACACCCTGTCCCTTGGCAAAATTATTGCTTCCCA
>QEPC01002394.1:400630-444258 GCA_003113815.1 Sphenodon punctatus | reverse complement strand
ATAATAATAATAATAATAATAATAATTAATAAGCTGAAGATCCCTACAAATTTGAGCATCTCCTCATACAGGAGCCAATAATCTTTGTTGCCCTTTTATTTTCAGAAGCTAATATAAAAATCAAAATGGACTAAATCTCACAGATAATATGTGTTTAATACCATTATCAAACACCATTATCTGTTAAACACCACTAAGACACGCAGTTTCAAGGGCATCTGAATGGGCTGCTGCAGCTTGCTGCGTACCTAGAATGCAGAGACCTTTGGGACAGAAGATTTTTTTTTCCTCCTTGTTAAATTGCAGCCCTTGCATTAAGCTCCTTGAATATATTAGCTTTTTTTCCCCTTCCCCTTAAAACTTCCCTTTAGTAACAGATGTTGTTTCTTCCCAAGCTCTGGGGGGAGAAGAGCCCAGCAAAGCTTTCTCGGGTGGCCTCCGAAAGTAAAAAGCATTTCATCTGTCAGTCAGGCCTGGCTTTTCATTAATTCTATTTCAACGTGTTGGATGTGGCCAAGCGCTTGCCTTTGCAGCAGTGAGAAATCTCAGCAGGAAGGAGCAGCTTAATCGATCCGGCAATACCGGTCACCCAGAAAGAGTGTTAATTGGCCTGAATACTCAAAGCAAATGACACAGACTGACCTAATCGCTAGCTCTGGAGGAGTCAATAAATTAGAGGGGGAAATGGAGATTGACAAAATGAAGGGCCCAGCCCTACAAATGGCATCTTGAGTAGCCGCACTGGTGCTGATGCATCGACTTCAGGAAGTCAACGTACGTGTTGTTTGCAGGATCAGACCCCAGGTAGCTGCGAGTGAGAATAAATGTGTTGTGTTGTTCCCCCCCCCCAACCAAGTTTTGCCCTTTCTTCTGCTGTCGCTTGCAGTGTGGCATCTGCTGACACTCAGGAGTCTCGGTCATTAGAACTGTGAAAGCCAGCCTGTCTGCCAGCCCGCTGTCCTTAGAACCACTCAACACGCCTCAAGTGAAAGGGGGGAAAGAGTCACGTTTGGCTGAGGAGCTGAATACAAATCGTGGCTGAATTGCTAGGTTGGTGGCCACAACCGAGATGACACCTACGCTGTTGTGTATGAAACAAGCTGTGCTCTGTCTATTAAAGCTGAAGCAAGGATTTGAACTTTGAATTTAACAAACTGGCCCTATTCAAAGGGCTTGGGCTCAAATCCAATTTCTTTCTTGGATCTGAGCAGCTCATTTCTTCCAGGGCACTACTGTCAGGGCCAGCTCAACCTAGAATGCTGTCCTGTAGGCCCTTCCTCTCGCCCCAGCCTGACCACACCCCTTCTCCTTTCTGTCCCAGCCTTCGCCACACCTCACAGCCACCTGGTTGGCTGCCTGTCAGGATAGAATGCTTCTTGGCAGCAGGCTTGCCACCTATGTAACATTTTCAAGGAACACATATTCAAAATACTTATGTATTTTTCATAAGTGTTCCTTCAAAACTTGCACAGATGGTAACCCTACTAGCAGCAGGAAGTTGGGTGGAAGTTCTGACTCCTCAATTCTGGTTCCTGCCTAGTTCTACCTCTGCTTCCTAACTCTTACTCCCAGTTTCTAGTCCCAGCCCTGGTTCCAGTTTCCCCAGCCCTCCCCTGCTCCTAGTTTTGGTCTCTAGCCTTGCCCTGCTCCAAGCTCTTATGGCCTCTCTTACTCTTGGCCCCAATCCTACACCCTAAATCCCAGGATCTGGACACCCTTCATATACTGGGCTCCTTGCAACAACTTTGTTTTACTTTTTTTCAGATGTTTGCTATCCCGTTGGTGTTTCTTTCTGAAATGTGCAGGTTGTTGATTGGTTAACCCGTGTCATGTGATGAACCAAGGCCTCAAACAGCTGAAGTACTGACCAATGAAGAGGTTTTAGCTCTATTCATCACTTAGTAAATATCTGCAGCAATGCCTATATTATTTAACCATTTCGTCTGTTTTGAACGGATTTTGCTGAAGTGGCTATGAAGCACTATTGGTTTCTGCTTCATTTAGCAGTTTTCAGATATGTGGTATTGCATTTTTGGCACCTCCGTCACTTCATTCCATGGTATTCAATGTCACTGTGCACTGTGCTGCTGCACAACTGTACGATTGCACTAGCCCTGTCAAGAATCTGGGGGCAGCCACACGAGCAGCAGGGGCCTGAACCCTGTGCAGCCAAGTGGCAGACAATCACTGCTGCCGCGCTGTGGGGCAAACAGGGGGAGCCGGCCACACGGTGGCAGGGAAACTGGACTGGCCCCTGTCAGAGCCACCGCCATGGCCAGGGGCTGGAGGCTCCAACTCCTGCTAAGGTGCAAGATCGGACCCACTGCCTGCTTCACTGGGTGAAAACAGACAAGCACTTTTAACACACCGCTTTAACACCACTTTAACATTTCTTATGCATGTTGCAGGGCTGCATAGGGCACCAATACAGCCCTGCAACATGCATAAGAAATATTAACGCAGTGTTAAAATGGAGTGACGTGCCTGTCTGTTTTCACCCACTATTGGGGTGGGTGGGCGGAGGAGAGCATGCACTCCCCACCCCCGCCTGATAACTGATAGGAAAGGGGAGGCCCCCTCTTCCCAGGCCCCCCTCTCTACATCAGCTGTCAGTCAGGTGGATCGCGGAGCCTGGGAAGAGCACAGGCTCTGCTCCTATCCCTCCCCACCATCTGCCGGACAAACAGCTGATGGGGGAAGGGGAGCCCAGAGGAATGCATGTGCACTTTCTGGGCCCTGCTTCCCCCAATAAGCTGTTTGTTGGAGGTTACATTCCCCAACCATAGCCATTTATGGACCTACCCTCCAAGAATGTAGTCAGTCTTCGCCACCCTCATCCGTAAATGCAGGGTAATTTCTTACCCTGGGTGTGCATTTTTTTGAAATACTTCAAACATTAGTGGCCCTAGGAATTTGTCCTCTTAGGACATTGTCTCTGGCACCCCTGTGCACTTTTGTGCAAAATTTCATTCATTTGCCATTAACCGGTTTCTTTCTGTGGGCAAACCCCCCTGCGGTAACTTTTTACCCCAGATAGAACCAAAATGGGGTAATTTCTTACCCCCGGGGATGCATTTTTTGAAATAATTCAAAGGTTACTAGACCTAGGAATTTGTCCTTTTAGGACATTGTCTCTGGCACCCCTGTGCATGTTTTCTCAAAATTTCATTCATTGACCCTTTGCTTTCTTTGGGAAAACCCACCCCCGCCCGGGCTAACTTTCTATACCCTGAGTGTGCATTTTTTTAAAAAATAATTCAAATGTTACTGGCCTTAGGACTTTGTCCTTTCAGGACATTGTCACTGGCACCCCTGTGCACCTTTGTGCAGAATTCCATTCATTTAGCATTAACCATTTGCTTTCTGTGGTCACAACCCCCTCCCCAGGCTAACCTGGGTGTGCAGTTTTTGAAATAATTCAAAGGTTCCTGGCTCTAGGACTTTGTCCTTTCAGGACATTATCACTGGCATCGCTATGCGCCTTTGTGCAGAATTTCATTCATTTACCATTAACCTTTTGCTTTCTGTGGGCAAAGAAAATCCCTGGAGTAACTTTGTACCCCAGATAGAATGGGTTTTCCCATTGGGATATAAAATTACCGCAATCAATGTTATCGGTTGGGGTAAAAAGTTCATAGTTTAGTGCTACTCCAATTAGCTTTGTCTTACAACAGAAGCTTTGCCCCAGGGGAAAAAGAAACCAGAAGCAAGGGGGGGAAGGAGAGGCTTTTCCTAAGAAACAGTACCCCGTACACCATTGTGTATGGGGGCTGTTGTTGGTTTTTGCATGGGCCGGGCTGTGGGTGTCACGGTGTATGGGGACCCATGCTGTCTTCGGCTGTCACATGGAATGAAATTACATTTTTATCCCACCATATGGTTCTGGGGTACAAAGTGACCCCACATTTCCCAAAATGTCTTTATTTTAGAAAATTGCATGAGGCCTAGTTATGCTATTGGCTTGAGCAACACGTTCCACAAGCTAATTGTATGCGGTGTGAGAAAGTACTTCCTCTTATTGGTTTTAAATCTGCTGCCAGTTCATTTCATGGAGTGTCCCCTAACGCTAGTATTGTTTGAACGGATAAATAACTGCTCCTTATTTACTTGTTCCCCACCACTCAAGGTTTTGAAAACTTCTATCAAATCCCTTCTCTCTAGTCTCTTCTCCAAGCTGAAGAACCCTACTCTATTGAGCCTCTCCTCGTATGAAAGCCGTTCCCTACTCTTGATCATTTTTGTTTCCCTTCTCGGCACCTTTTCCAGTTCTATTATATCTTTTTTTCAGATGGGGCAGCCAGAACGGCACAGAATATTCAAGGTGCAGTTGCACCATAGATTTATATAGCAATATTATGATATTGTCTGTTTTATTCTCTATCCCTTTCTGAATAATTCCTAGCATTCCGTTTGCCTTTTGGATCATTGCTGCACACTGAGCTGGTGTTTCCAATGAACTGTCCACAGTCATTCCAAGCTCCATTTCCTGGGCAGTAATGCCTAATTTAGAACCTGGCATTGTGTATGTATGGTTAGGATAATTAGCACAGTAGCTCTGTTATGCAGCATGTGTATGATAGCACTAAACGGCACAGATGAAGGGAACAACGTCCCAACAATGAGATAACAAATAACTGAATAGTCGAAGTGTCTGAAACAAAGTAAACGAAGGGAATGCATAGACAAAGGCCGTGATCCAAGGTCCATGTGTGCACCACTCATGCTGCAGAAACACAGCATGCACATGCACTGCATGTGTGCAAAGCGCCTGTATAGTGTGTGCATTCTGCACACCGGGTGCATGTGTGCGCACTTTCCCCGCCTGCAGGGTGCATTCCTAGCACATGAATCTTGGATTGGGGCCCTAGAGAACCCAAAACAAAAGAACCAAATTAATCGATAAAGAAATTCCATTTCAGTGCTGAATATTTAGGCAGTGATTTGATGGTGTGTCCCTACATGTGAATAGAAGAATCCCTCATTGTGTTAGCTCCAATGCTGAGCAACTGATGTAATAATGAACAGCAAAGTGCAGAAATAATTAATTGGGCAAGCTTCACAAAGGTAGCAAATTCTAATTCATATTCCAGTAAACAAATACCCAAATTTGATCCATAATATAAATTACAAACTCATTTGAGCTCTCCAGCCTATAATAAACTGAGGTATTTCCATGATCCCATCACTGTAGGATAGGGTCACTTTGCTATTGTTAATACATTTATCTTCACAACGCCTGTGAGAGGCAGGGAAGTGTTATTAGCCCCCCTTTTACAGGTGGGGAAGTGGGGCACAGAGGGAATTAACAGCTGGGGGGGAGTGCTAAAAAGGCTACCACGGAAAGAGGAATTAAATTCTTACCTTGGAGAAAGCAGACAAGATGAGGAGGATCACCAGTGGGCAAGCCCATGGGAGTCTCCACTACTGGAAAACAAAAACGTACTCTTTTATTCCAACAATTTGTTTAGTGTCTTTCCCCCTGTGAAGAGTAGTTGCCATAGGTCAATTGCACCCACCAGCAGATAGAGCTGGAGCTTAGACCTGTGGCTAGTGTCTGAGACCCCCTTCTATGGAGAAAGAGGTTTGGTTTATGATACACCTTGTGTCTGTCTCTGGGTGATGAGAAGGGTTTCCCAAATGGCCTAGTGGTCACTTGCCATCATCTTTACATCAACAAAAGGATTGGATCCACATGTGGCTTTTTCATTGGAAGAGTCAGCAGAAGCATGTTCCCTTTTTTGCTCGGTTGCTGTTGATTTGGAGCAGGGGGTTGGATTAGATGACCTTGATGTTGCTTCCAACTCTAAAATTCTGTGATTCTGTATTATGTTCACAGCTTTTGTGCCATCGTGCTCTGTAGACTGAGAGCAGCGGTGTCACTAGCGTCTGGTCCCTGGGGCATCTGGTCCAGATAGTGTTGCCAGACATGCACATTATTTAGAAGACACTTGAAATTTTCTCTCTCTCTCTCTCATAGGGTGATAATATGTGGCCCTTTTCACACAGCCACGCTAACACTGATAAAATGGGTGTTACATTTTGTTATGCATATTGCAGGGCTGCAGGTGTGCTCTATGGATGCCCTGCAACATGTATAATAAAATATAACACCCATTTTATCAGTGTTAGAGTGGCTGTATGACAAGGGTCTATGTGACACTGCCTTCTTGTATGGCCCCAGGATGGGTCAAAGCCTTACCTGTGCATCTGTTAGTAGACTACCAGATGTGGGCTCGCTACAGCTCCCAATTGGGTAGGTGGCTGACTAGGAATTGTGGGCCCAGAAGGAACCAGGCCCACAGTCTGGGCCTAAGGGCCGCCCAGGCAGGTCATAGCAGGCTGTACCGAGTGAGAGCATGTATTTGTGATGCCATCCTGGCCCCAGCATGTGGGCGTCCCGTGGCCAGCTGCCACGGCTGCCCATCATGGTGGGGGCGGGGTACTGGCTGCCGCGCAGGGATGGGGCCAGTCGGACCCGCATCTCTTCTGGCTCCCTCTTCCCAGTCTGGTTAATTGGCGGGAACATTTATTCTGATCCCCGACCTGGCTGGGGAAGGGGGGGGGGACACGTAGCTGGGGGGCTGGCAGCACTTTTATTAACACCCATAGTTTGGTTCAAATCTCATTTGTTTAAAATGAAATCTCTCCTTCTTAATTTCCAAAAACACAAAATGTCTGGCAAATTGGTGACTTCTTTATATTGGGTGCCTGTTCATTTTTCTTCAAACAGAGAAGAGTAACTTTAATTATGTCTAGAGCTGAAACAGGGAGTAGATTTATTATTCCTCGGTGATACCTGCATATTCAGGTTAGCTGTTTGAGTACTCAAATAATAATTATCCACAGCCGAAATGGATATGTTCATACCTGTTGTTTTCAGGTATGCCATTTCTGATTTTGGCGGGGAGGGGTTCTCTTTGAGTGGTTTAGGGTTTTTTGGTCATTTTGGTATCTTGGCTACATCATTTCCAACAATTACACATGTGCAATAGTGCTAATATTGCCCAAATGGTGTAACTGAAATACCAAAATGATCATAATACCAAAATAAACAAGCAAACAAAAAACTGAAAAACCCCCAACACAAAATACGGTTATGGTAAATGGATAGCACTTATTGCCCAAGCCTCCGTTTTCAGTTTGGATGGGTTATATGCAATGGGCGTAGCCTGTTTTCATGTACTCGTTGCAGGATAAATCTGCAATTTAGAACAGAACCAGTTTCTAGTTTCTAATTATGCACTTGCCGATTCTTTGTGTTGGCTTTAAATGCTCCAGTGTTAGAGGCAGATTCCTCCTGCTGAGTAAGGCGCTCTCCCCCCTCCTCCTCCTCCTCCTCCATTCACCCTCACTCTCTCCACACAGGATTTTAAAGGTCATTTCCTGCTGGGGCTGTAGAGCTGAGCTATTACCAATTCTGTTTGTTTCTGTTTTCTTGCCATGTCCTTGTATCTGGCTTTGCTAGACCCTGCGAGAGAAGATGATGTCAGCCAAGGAGTTACCTATTAAGGGCCTGTCTGTGTAATGAACCATACCGGCGAGTAGCTGTAGCCCAATTCTGCTACGTGATCTGCACAAGAGGATTGCAGTGCCCTGGTGGATTCCCATTGACTTCAACGGAGGCTATGCAGGCACCACACACTGTTTGTACGTGCACATCACAGCGCAGGAGCGGGTCCTTATGGGTGTCAGTGAAACTGCTTGCGTGAATAAAAAATCCCGCAACGTGACATGAATAGAATTGCAGAATCTGGCCCTAGCTGTCACCATTTTTTCCTCTCCCATCCTCTTAGTTTTAAGGATGCTCTGATTTTATTTTAATTTTTTTATTTTTCTGCTTAATGCAATAAAATTCTTTATTTCAAAAAATTATTATTATCTATAGTTTTCCAGCAATACAGGAAGTTCCCTTTCTTGTTGGAATTAGCAAGGGGCATTTTGGGAGCTCTTCTCAACTCAGGGTTGGATGCGGAGTAGTGCAGACTGTGAGGCTGCACAGGACTCCATGTGTTGGGGGTAGGAGCCAGACATGAAATCCATGAACAAACCTGAAATGAGAACATGAGTGAGAATGTGGGGAGCCCCAGCCTCTGGAGGGGCCACAATGACTCAGGAGGGGTCCTCAACACAGGGCACCTATGAAAGCACTTATGAATACACTAAAAATAACGAGTATAAAATATATCAGTGCCCTGCTCCTGAAGATGATGATGTTACATAATTTGATGGCGCATCAAAAGTTAATTCCGGTAATATTTCCCTTTTTCTAACTGGCGAGTGCGGGTGTGTCTGCTAGCCAGTCCTATGTTAGGAGCGGCCCCACACCACCATTCTGCATGGGGCCCCAACTTCTCTCGATCGGACGTTGCCTAATCTGGATGGATCAGCAACTCTTTTGCTCAGCTGCAAAATAACTATAGGCCAACAGAACCCACCCCCACCCCACACACTAAGCTTATGGGCCAGCTGGCAGCAGCAAGAAATGTTTGACCAAGGGTGAAAACAGACATGCACGTAACTCCACTTTAGCACCACTTTAAATTTTCTTATGCATGTTGCAGGGCTGTATTGGTGCCCTATGCAGCCCTGCAACATGCATAAGAAAATTTAAAGCGGTGTTAAAGAGAAGTTAAGGTGCATGTCTGTTTTTACCCCAAGATGGCAGCAAGATCAGGAATTATGTTTGAGCTGCTGTTGCCGCCTTTTACAAATAAAGGAACATAGAGGTCAGGTTACACAAGGCCACTGTCAGGAACAGAATACGGGATACCAGCACAGCAGAGTCAAAGCTTAGCTACCTAGCTACACTGTCAACTCTGCTACAGTATATTAACAAAGACGTGTTTAATATACCAGGCAATGTGTGAAGTCCTTCTCTAGTGACTGATGTTTATTGATTTATTTAAAAATAAACCAAAAATAGTTCCTGTAGATCAAGTGATAGAGCTTTGGAGAAGAGCTCAAGGGTTGAAGTCTGTCTTATGAGGAGGAATGTTTTAGGTGCGTGTGACTGGTTTTTCAGTTTTTTATCTTTTTTTGTAAAGATGATAGGCAGAGGCCTATGTTAAATTTGCATAAATGTGCATACCATAAACCGACATGCAAATGAAGAAGTGGGAGTGAATTTTGTGCCAGTGTGTGCAGTGATTTGAAACATGTACCAAATCACTGTTGAAGAATTATTTGTCATGATGTATATTATGTTTTTAGTGTTCAAAGTGCTTCACAATCCTTACCTAGTTCACTCTCTCAACAGCCCTGTGAGGCAAGTCTTGATTATTCCCATTTTACAGATAGGGAACTGAGGCTGAGACAGTATGACTTACTTAAGGCCACTCAGTGAATTCATGGCTAAGATGGAATTTGAACTTTGGTCTCCCAGAATTCAAGTCCAGCACCTTATCCACTAAACTACACTTGTCAGTGATTATGCTTGGCCACCTCAATTGTTTATTAATTATTATTATTATTTAGATATGCCCATTGTCATTTGTTCTTAACTGTTTCTGTCATGTCATCCATCTATGTCTCTTCTCTTAACCAGTCATGCCTTTTGCTGTCTTTTATTGGGATGCTGCATGGGTAGCTTTCGATGGCAAGCTAAGTTTGCTGTCAAAAACCATGTTACATAGCCATAAAACTGAACAGTTATCTCTTCAAAGTGGCAGTGGTATAGCTAGGTTTAATAGGGCCTTGGGACAAGTCAAATTACTGGGCCCCATACCCATTGGGATGGGGGGTAGGGTGGCCATACCTCCCCTTTAAAAGAGGACGCTTATGAAAAATACATGGTGCAGGGCTGTACTGGAACCAATGCAGCCCTGCAACATGTATTTTAGTAAGTGTCATCTTTTAAAGGGGAGGTATGGCCACCCTAATGGGGTAGGGGAGTCCAGGGCAGGGGGAGGCTGGGTTGAGCATGAGGCGGGGTGCGGGCAGTGAGGCATGGGGGAAAGCGAGGCACCAGAGCAGACTGGGGTTTGGGGGGCACTGGGTTAAAGGAGGGGAGGTATGGGGGAGGGGAGGGGCCTGGGGTGGGGCTGCAGCTGCTGACAGACACGGAACCAACTCCTGACCCACTGAGGAAGGCACAGGGGCAGCTCTGACAGAGAGAAAGCAGGACATGCTGATGCCCCACTGGCCCTGCTGGGTCTCCCTGAAAGGCTGGGCCTTGGGGAAGTGGCCCCAGTTGCCCTGCCTGTAGCTACACCCCTGCCAAGTGGAACGGTGCTCTCTCCATTACAACATTTCCTTTTCCGAACGCACTCCATCCTAATTTGTTTCTTCCTTAGGTTCTGGGAGCAGCGTCCCCCACAAACACATTCATTCACAAACTGTCAGAGTGGGTTCCACTCTGATTTCTTTCAGTCTAGAATGGCAGTCAGCCATAGTCCTGGTCTGTCTCCCATTCATGCTTAATTCCATCTTGTTACTTTCTGTGCTAATGCCTTCCAGTGTGAACTAGCATGACCCACCTGGGCAACGACTTGAATCCCTTACTCCAGGTGGGAGTGCACCAGAGAGCCCTGGGTTCCGTGGCAGATTTCAAATCTAGAGAAGTCAATGTGAGATATTCGCAGATCCAGGCAAGAGGCCCAATCCAGGCCTCCCGCTGACAGAGTCCAATCCAGACTGGTAGTGGAGTCGGCACTGGCGAGGCTCATTCTGGATTGATAAAGGGTTCTGCAGCAGGCCCAGTCCAGACTGGCAGCCGAGGCTGTTTGGGGGCCAATACATGCTAGAATTCCATCCCCACGGCACACCAGTTCTTGTGAATAACCCATTCATGATGCTCCCATGGTTGAGGGCAGGGTATTCAGGGGCCCACCTGATATCCATTATCTGGCATCCAAAACTATCCTGGTGCTGGGCCTCCTAAAAGAACTATGTCAGGGGCAGGCAAATGGTGGCGCAGAAGCTGCATGTGTCTCTCCAGAGCCTTTGCTGTGGCTCTCGGAAGGAATGGCTGCCTGGAATCAAGGCGTCCATGTGGCTCCTTCAGTTCTACTTCTTTCACACGCACCGCCTAACGCTGGGCACTCCTCTCTTCTGCCCCCATGTGTTGGCAGGGGCTGCCCAGTGCTGTGCACTCATAGCAGTGCCAGGTGGCCCCTGGTGGTATGCAGAGGAGGCAGGAAAGGTGAGCACCCACCGCTGGGCACAACGGGCCAGTGGGTGGCAGAGGCAGGAGAGGTGAACAGTGTTGGCAAGTGTGCAGCTGTGGGAGAGGTCTGCGGTGGGGGCAGGTCTGAGGTACAGGCAGGCAGAAGCAGCAGGAGAGAGAAATCCTGGGGCACTGAGTATGTATGTGTGTGATTCTGTGAGACTTTGTGTGTAACTCTGTGTGCTTATTAATTAATTTATTTATTTATAAATATTTGTTAGCCTCCCCCTCATGCCTACGGCATCTCGGGGCGGCTTACAGCATAAAAACACACAATAAAATTCATTAAAACAATGTTTAAAAAATACAATCCCCCCCTATCCCACCCTCCCCTCCGAAGGCCTGGGCAAACAGCCATGTCTTGCAGGCTCACCGAAACGTCAACAGACCTGGGACCAGACGGGCTTCCTCCGGGAGGGAATTCCAGCGCCTCAGCCCAGCCACTGAGAACGCCCTCTCCATTGTGGCCCCCCGTTTTACACAGGGGACCTCCAAAAAGGCGCCCCCCGATGGACCGTAGGGATCGTTCTGAGGCACAGAGGGCGAGGCGGTCCCCAAGGTATGAGGAGCCCAGACCATGTAGAGCTTTATAGATCAACACTAGCACCTTGAATCTGGCTCAGTACGCTATGGGCAGCCAGTGCAGAGCGCAGAGCACAGGTGTTATGTGCTCCCGCCTTCCCATCCCCCTAAGGAGACGGGCCGCTGCATTCTGCACCAGCTGCAGCCTCTGAACCAGAAACAAGGGCAGCCCATGTACAGCGTATTGCAGCAGTCTAGCCTTGAGGTGATGAAGGCATGAATGAGGGTGGCCAGGTCAGGCCTGGAAATGTATGGACACAGCCTCTGTACCAGATACAGCTGGTGGAAGGCGGCCTTAGCCACCATCTCTACCTGCCGATCCAGCCGGAGCCCCGAGTCCAACACCACCCCCAGACTCCGCACCTGCTGGGCTACAGGAGGGCAGACCCCACCACCACCACCAGGGGAGCCAGTACCTCCCTCGCCCTACCCACCACCATCACCTCCGTCTTATCAGGATTGAGCTTCAGTCTGTTCTGCCACACCCAATCTGCCACAGCCTCCAAACATTGGGAAAGTAATGAGACAGCAGGACCTGGGTCTGTTGAAAACTTGTGGGTGTTTGAGAATGTGTGTGCATGCGCGAGGCCTAGAGTTATATCTCTTGTCCAACATAATCTCTGGCGAAATCCCTCTAGTACAGCAGTGGCTTACCTTGGTGAATTAATGTCTCCTTGGCACTTCCCTCTTCCTGTATGGATGGCTGCTTTTGTTCTCTTTCTGAAGTCTTTTTGCAGCCGAGTTTCTGTAGCTCTTGCATGAGTTCAACGTATCCTTCATAGGGAAGAAGGGAAATAAGAGATTGGAAACCTCCCTCTGAAAGTTGCCAAGTGTTACTTGCTTCTGGACAGTAGAGCATGGATGAGCAAGCCACCTCTCATTATCGCTTCCATCTCTCATGCTGGCGTCTGTAGTGTGATAAAGAATTAGGTTTAGCAAATTAGGTGAGGGAGAGGGAATTTGGAAATGACACCCTCAATGATTGATGATACTAATAAGCCCTGTGCTAAGGAGATTCCCCTCTCCCAAAGCTTGCACATATATACACACACAGAGTTTAAACATCAGCAGCTCTGTACAAATGTGTCCTGAAGCACCTGGGAAAGATATAATAAACCTAAGGGACAATCTCAACTCATGTAGCTTTTATGGCTTGCTTTCTGGCAGGTCATAGACTTAATCGTCATTATCACTTAATTAAATACATTTATGTATTTGGATAATGACTTCATTAGTCATATATGTCTAGCCAACAGAGTCAGTGTATTTCTCCAGTTTAGCACACTGGTTTAGCTGGAATGAAAGTGTTTTACCAGTTCACTAGAATATGACTGTTTTTAAACGAGTGGGGGAGCTGGTTCCGTGTGTGCTTGGTAGGGTGCACATGCATGTCCGGTGGATGGGGGAGGGTTTAAACGGTGGCAGATGGGTGCGTACACCCTTCCATCTGCCGGTCACCCATGCCCCTGCAAGGTGCAACCCAGGATTTCCCAGGTTGCATCATGCGGGGAGGTGGGTGGATGTAGTTAAGCCTTTGGATGACATGTTGGCTCCAAATACAAGAGAGACAAGATTAATTATTCTCTTTCTTATATGGTCGGTGACAATGATGGGTTCATCTACAGCCTAGTGAACATGCCCCAAAACACAGAGCACAGAGCTCCATTAATTTCAACTTTATTATATTTTCAGTAGTGTGCTTGGCATAAAAGTCCTGGCAGTGTTAAAGCACTGTGTGGGTTAGCAAGCATATTCTTTTCTTCCTGCAGAGACTATCACTGGACACGTGAACCCTAAGCTAAGGCTTTCCTACAAAGTTCCCTCAAAATTTTATAGTAGAACAGTTAGTTGCAGATGAGCTGGAGCATGGTACAGCATCAATGACAATTTCATTCTTCCCTTCTGCTTTTCCTTTCTGCTGGCCCCCTGCTCCACCTCCGCCCTTTCTCTCTCCTTTGTCTTCTCTCCTTTCTCGCTCCTAACAACCCTGAGTGCCACACCTGAGGAACAAGGCAAAACACGCTGTCCAACTGGCAGCTTGGGAGCCAAATCTAGCCTATGGTCAGGTTCCATCTGGCCCGTGGCCTCAAAGTCTGTTTTTACTAAATATCAGTAAAATTTCCACAACGATGTCAGTCTCAAAAGCTTCAACTCTGCGTGTTTAACTCGCATAGTTTGTGCGGATACGGTTGAACCGGGTTTGGCAACCCCTACAGTATAGAAATAACAACCCACTCTAGACAAAGGAGGAGAGGGTTTTGTGCCATCTGGTGTGCTGGCAAATTGCCGTCGTGTGATCCAGTCCAAGGTGGCCAAGAAGTTGGACAGCCCTGGAGATACTCCCCCAGCCTGGAAGAGGAAATCACCTTTTTGGTTTGTTATTAAATCAAGTGCCTGTGTTTGCATAAGGCAGGATTGGGGGCCCCTTTGAAAATTAGTACAAGTTCCAAGGGCTGCATAGAAGTAGGGAGAAGGGGTATTAAGGAGGGGATTCAGGAAGAGGAGGATCCAGATCATGAATCCGTGCCATGGATCTGTCCCCTGTCCTTCTATCCATGCCCTCATCTCTGCTCCCTTGCGCTGAGCTCAGTCTTTCAGTGCTTGGGAGTAGAGGAACTGGATCCAGGGGTCAGATGCAGGAAAGGGGCCACATAAAAATTAGCCACAGGCTGCATTTGGCCCTCATACCTGAGGTCCCCACCCCTGGCTTAAGGCATAACTACTGTACTGTATTTTAGCTGGTGTGTGGCCCTTTAAGACCAACAGAGCGCTGACCTCAAGGACAGTTTCCGCCAGCCAAGCATTTAAGGGCCTGGAAGCTGGGCAAAGAAGTTGTGTAGGCCATTCTCCCCATAATCCTATTGCATTTCAGTTCTTTGTGTGGATCACCATTCTTATACGCAAGGTGCTAGAACAATACACCCACCATTCATTTAGGGGGGCCAGATATGCACTTTTTAGAAGACATCTGAGAAAAATCCAGGTTACAGGGCTGCATTGGCTCCAATGTATTGACTCCAATGCATCCCTGCAACCTGTATTTCTCATAAGTGTCCTCTATAGTTTGCATATCTGGCCACTCACCATTCATGTTGTCTCTGTGGCCCCTTCTGTGACAGCACTCACTTTGTACAGGTGCAATTGCCTACAGAAGGTTCAAGGCTCTCTAGGGAATTAGGCCCATAGGATTCTGTTGTACCAGCCTATTGCTGCTGCTTCTTTTTTTTAACTCTGGCTTTTTTCTCTGCTTCAAGATATGTTGACTTCACCATATTCTGATAATCCAGCCTCCAAATTATAAAGAATGCAGAGTGACCTGCAGGGTTAAGTTCATCCTGCCTTTTCCCACTGATTACATAAATAATCACAGAGTGGGAGGGAGCGCCTTTAAGTTAATACACAATTGCACTTGTGTAATCTTTGCTCATCTTTATTCTGCAACCTTTGCGGATGAGGAGGAAAACAGGAGCATTCGGTGGAGACAGCTGGAGAAGGGAAGCAACTGTCTCTTCTCACAGACCATCATTTCACTGTTCATGAAACTCTGCATACTCGGAATCCTAAGTCTTGGGTTTTAGGGCACAATCGTGGGGAAATCCTGTGGAACTGGAGTGGTGCCTTTGTAGTTAAACAGGAGAAACATCATTTCCTGAAGATAAAGTAGTTCAGATAATCGCTCTTATTGGACCAACATCTGTCTTTGTAGTTACTTTGGCTTTCTTGCATGACTTCCAGGTGCATTTCTTTATTTATTATTATTATTATTATTATCTGTCAGGATGTTGAAGCATACAATGGTTACTTGTTTTTGCTGGTCCCTTCTGGAGAACATTTGGGATAAGGGGTGCTTCTTGGCATTTCTAGAGTTCCCCTGCAGAGTTGTTTGGCCTATTTTGAGTTGGATGTAGTAGTCAGAGGGCTGTAGATGGATATAAGTCTTCTGGGAACAGAGTTCAGGTTTTGTCCAGGAAAGAGAGATCACCATTGAGTTTGGCTTCCTTCTTCAAGTTGTGGCGTTTCCATTTTAAACAGTGAGTTTTTATATCTTCTACTGTAGTCTAGGAGAGTGTGGCTGCTGTATTGGTCCCAAAAGGGAAGAGATAGAAACTCTGGGTTAAAAAATAAATGTGCAGTCGGTGCACCGGTTACATGCTCTGGGACGGGGGTGGCCCTGGCAGGGTCAGGTTGGGCACAGAATAAACATGCACCTGACCGGACTGGCCAGCAAGCACACACAGCGCCATGCCCCCTGCCATGATGGGCAGCCATGGTAGCCAATCACAGGCAGCCATGGCGGCCTCCAATCCCCGCTGGGGGATGGGGCTGCAAACAGATGCACTGGCCCGCATTAGCCCACCTGGGCAGCCCTTGGCTTGGGCTGTGAGCCCAGGATCTTCTGGGGGACCACATCTGGGCCAGCCTCCCTGTTGAGACTGGGGAAGCAGTAGGACCACACATCTGGGGGGCCAGAAACAGACATGATGGTGTATCTGTGGTCCAGGCAGACCATAGAAGGCCCCTGTCATGTCTATTATCACCCAAAGTGGTAGATTTTGCTGGACCAGTACTACAACTGCACTCTCTCTAGAGGCTATTTCCCGACACATATCAAAACTATTCGAGAAAACAGTAACCAGGAAGTAAACTAATATTAGTACCTAGAATCATATAATGCTTTTATTCCAGAGACCTTGATGGGTTTTGCGAAGGACGCAAGTATAATCACTCCCAGTTTACAAGTGGGGAAACTGAGGCACAAGCAGGTGAAGGTGAGTGGCTCTTTCCTGTGGCAGAGCTAGAAATAGTTCTTTTTCAACTATTTTTCACAGTGAGCTTCAGGGACATGATATGCAGGGCATGGTTCTTGCTTAGATCATTTGCTGTCAGAAAAGGATGAGGAAATTCAGATACTAGCACAAGTTTCTCAAGAGGGGTATCTCTAGCATGGTGCCAGTCTCCATCACAAAAATGTGAACTTTTAGGTAAGAAGTGACAAATGACATGATGGCAGAAGTGGCTAATGGCATGAAAGCCAGTGTAGTCTAGCAGATAAGGTGTTGGATTTGGACTTGGAAGAGACCAGGGTCCAAATTCTGTCTTTGCCATGAACTCACTTGGTGGCTTTTGAGCAAGCCACTTTCTCTCTGCCTCAGTTCCCCATCTGTAAAATGGGAATAATAATGACCTACCTCACAGGGTTTTTTCAAGAATGAAGAAGGTAAGGATTGTAATACCCTTTTAACACTGTAAGGCCACTTTTACACATGACAAAAATGGGTTCTTATAAGTGCTTGAAATAATACTGGGTGTTATAAATGCTGGAGTTTTGTCATGCAAGACCCAGGCTTTGAGATCTCGCTGCATAAAAGGGGAATAGCTTGTTCACACATGACAAAACTCCAGCATTTATAACACCAGGTATTATCTCAAGCACTTATAAGAACCCATATTTGTTATGTGTAAAAGTGGCCTAAATGCTATAGAAATGAGTAATATTCATTCAAGACTAGAGCGAAAACGTGTACTAAATTTAGTACCCATGGTAATACCTGCTTTTTTGGATAGCACGTTGGGTACCCAACGAGTTACATGGGTACCTGAATACCCCCAAAACCGGGTACTTTGATTTACCAATTCCCAATCAGTATATAGGTATACTAAATTAGAAAACTGAAAAATTAGCATGAACATTTTTTTAAAATGGGATTGGGGAAACGGAAGTTGTTTTCTGGGACCGGAAGTTGATTTTCCAGGACAGGAAAGTTCATTTTCTGGGATGGAAAACTCATAGCATCCACAAAGTCACATCCAGCTGAGCTTTTCTGGGGTGGTGAGGGGGTTGGTCAGTCCAGCCTCCCTCTGCCTGGAACTGAAATCTTCCAGTGCTCACTGTGACACTTTTGTCGACTTTTTTGTGAATAAAATCACCTGGATTCACCACGATTTTGACGCCACATTTGCAGCAGCAGGAGAACCAGAGGTAATGAGAGACCCACCTTGTCCTGTTTTATGGGATCAGTTTCAGTGGGTGTAACCCGCTGATGCAGAGGATGTCCTGGGGACTGTCAGGGCCGCCTGTTATGAACTGAACCTGTGCCTGTCCTGGCTGGTTAAGGCCAGCCAGGAGATGTTAGGGCCATTGCTGGCTGGGGTGGTCAACGCCTCCCTTAGGGAGAACAGAGTGCCGGGCTGCCTCAAAGAGGCAATGGGTGTGACCTCTGCTCAAGAAACCATCTTTGGGCGTTGACTCCCTGGCCAGTTATCAGCCTGTCTCTAACCTTCCCTTTTTAGGGAAGGTTATTGAATGAGTGGTGGCTTGGCAGCTTGGGACACCTGGACCGTGTCAGTTTTCTGGATCCGTCACAGTCAGGCTTTTGTCTGGGTGTTGGTGTGGAGACTGATCCTGTTAGGTCTTTAGACTGCATTTGATACCGTTGACTACGAGAGGTTGGTGACTCGCCAGCAGGACCGAGCTGGGGTGGGCGGGACTGTTGTTGAATGGTTCCTTCCCTTCCTGGGTGGGAGAAGTCAACATGTGGGGCTGGGTGATGGTTCATCTTCTCCCCTGAGTCCCACAAGGTTCGATTTTGCCCCTCTCCTGTTCAGTGTGTACATGCAGCCTTTGGGCGAGGTCATCAGAGGGTTTGGTGTGCGGTGTCATCATCAGTACATTGTGTGAAAAGAGAACTTCCTTTTATTTGTTTTAAACTTGCTTCCTATTCATTTCATTGGTTGTCTCCTAGTTTTCATATTATGAAAAGGGATACAGAACAACTCCCTATTTTACTCCCTGCTGACCATTCCTGATTTTTGCAAACCCGTATCATATCCAGCTTAAAGACTGTAGAGCCCTAATCGTTTGAGCTTCTGCTTGTTCCACACCCTTGTTTCCCTTCTCCGTATCGTTTCTAGCTCTCCAGTATTCTTTTTGAGGTGAGGCAACCAGAGCTGCACAGATTTGCTCTTAGGCATATTTAAACTTGAAAGGTTTGTGTCACATAAGGGATCCTGGGTAGACGGCAAGCTCTGCAACCACGTGCACACAGAGTCTGCAGTCACATCAGACAGCTGTGAGCTGTTCTCGCTCTTCATTTGATGCTTGTAAAATAGAGCCGTGAGCCTAGTCCATTGCTTCCCAACCAATGATGAAACCAGCAGAATTCGGTTTGCTTTGGTTAGATAATGCCAGATTCTTTTCCCAGTTGCACTGTTCTGAAACCAAGGGTCTGGTTGTACAGCCAGGTTGGAATAGGCCCAGGTGCAAGAAATGAACTTGCCCCCCCACGCCCCGTCACCATCCTCTGCCCCACCCCACTCCTGATGCTGCAGCACCTCTCACTCTCTCTGCTTGCTGCACCTAAGCCCCGAGAAGGCTGCGACTGCGCTGCCTGCCTCGTGCCGCCGCTGGTGCTTGCTCCGTCCTGTGCTGCCCACCAGATAGGTTCCACATGCGCCGCACAGTGCAGGCGTTTCCGCTCAGCTCAGTCTCTGACCGGCTGCGCCAAAACAGGACAGGATTTGTGCCCCTCCCCCCAGCTTAGGCCCCAGGCCAAATGTCCCTCCTGTCCCTGTGATAGCTATGCCCCTGCACAGGTGTAGGAGAGCAGAATTTGGCCCCTTTGGCCTAATTCTTGGACACAAGGAAAATATATGAGTCCTTAAACAAAACACGTAGGTATAAGATGAAAGCATGGCATGTTTCTAATGGAGGTTTGTTTTAAATGAGCCTTGTCCACAAGTTGATTTTAAAAACAAACCAAACAAGCAAACTCATACTCTAAAACTCAATGGAGTAGAGTAATAAAATTCCCAAATTCTCATTTTCTCCTCTCAATGTGTCAAACTAACTCCTTGTCTATGCTGTCGTGATACAGCAGCAAAATAGACAAGGGGGGAAGTTTTTTCCTCATGTCGCTGCAATTAAGTTGATAGAGTTACACCAGGAATGAATTTAGCCTAGTCTGTGCTAACGGGTGTACATCTCCTCAGCTGAATCTGTAGCTGGACTCGGTGTCTCTCTCTCACTATGTCACTCGGTTTTGCTTTTGGATTAATTTAAATTAGAGTCTCATCTCGTTTTGTCTAACCTTCACCTACTTGGTTCTTCTCCGCTTTGTGAATTCTGCCTAATTAAGAACCTTTCAAATTCCCCAATGGCCTGGGGTTTTTGTTTTTTCCTCCCTCCTCATTTTATTTTTGGGCAGAACTTGGAATTAGAGTATCGTGGCTAGTTTTCAGGGTCAGATTTGTGTTTTTTTTAAGTGATTAAATAATAATTAACAATAATTCTTTGTGCTTTTCCACAATCTTTTCTCTGGGGAGTTCAACACATTTTTACAAGTGCTAACTAATTAGGACTTGGAATGGTGAGTTAAGACGTGTATCATCCACGGCACAAATGCTCCAAGATAAAAGTCACTAACAGTTCTAGATGTTGCATCCAGTGCCGATCAGCTGTTCTGTGGCAAAACTCTCCCTGCTGAACAGTAGCAGAAGCTGTGGCAGAATCTAATGCTTCTTCCACCAGCCATAGGTGGGGACGAGCGGAATTTATTTATTTATTATCCCACAGGCTCAGGGAAATTATTATTATTTATTGATAAATAAACACTTTCAGTGTTCAAGGTGCTTTATCCCTATCCAGTCCATGCTCATAACAAGCCTGTGAGGTAGATCATTATTATTCCCATTTTACAGATGGGGACTTGAGGCTGAGAGAGAGTGACTTATTTATTTTATTTATTTATTTTTAAAGTTTTGCACCCCGCCCCTTCTGCCACAGGCAGCCTGGAGCAGCTAACAACATCAATAAAAACCATAAAATATTATAAAACAGATACAGACATCATCACCTAGTAATAATAACAACAATAGTAAAAGAGAAACAAATCCACCTCCACCCTCACCAATCTCCCCACCCCCACCAACCTTTACCCCTCTCCCTCGCCAAACTCCTGACGGAACAGCCAGGTCTTACAGTTCCTACAAAAGGCTGAAAGATCCAGGGCCAGACTGGCCCCCACCGGGAGGGAATTCAAAAGGCACGGTATGGCCCCCGAGAACGCCCTATTCTGCATAGCCCCCTAGGAAACCCAGGGGACCTCCAACATGTTGCCCCCGGATGACCGCAGGGGCTGGTCTAGAACCCGGGGAGTGAGGTGATCTCGTAAATAGGCAGAGCCCAGGCCGTGTAAGGCTTTATAGGTCAAAACCAACACTTTGAATTGAACCTGGAAGACTATTGGCAGCCGGTGCAGAGATCGGCGCACTGGCGTCATGTGTTCCTGGCGGCCCAGTCCCACCAAGAGCCGGGCCATCGCATTCTGCACCGGCTGCAGCCTCCGAGCTGTCACCATCGTCTTTGGGGACCGCAACACCACCTCCGATACAGCCTGCCAGAGCATGCAGGGAGGCGGCAGAGATCGGCGCACTGGCGTCATGTGCTCCCGGCGGCCCAGTCCCACCAAGAGCCGGGCCATCGCATTCTGCACCGGCTGCAGCCTCCGAGCTGTCACTATCGTCTTTGGGGACTGCAACACCACCTCCGATACAGCCTGCCAGAGCATGCAAGGAGGCCGCTATACTGGTAGGTGAACGGTATACCAGCAGCACTCCCAAACTGTCCCCCGCCAAATCAAACACAAGATGGAGACCTTCAATGGATGTCTACCATGGATTGCACTGGATACCTCCTCACAGACCAACCCTCTTTAAAAATCATAGCTACACAGACAGAGAATCACCAGCCCCAGTAACATAGGCAAGTGGTGTCCCATGGTGATCAATCCATTTACACTAGGAACAGTTATGACACATGCAGCCTTGGCTTAACTTGTGAGTACTGGGAGAGTCCAAGCATAAGTGTCTATATCATTTATGGTAAAGAACTGAACTACTGGAAAGATTCTAATGTAGTTCAAATTTTTATAAAGGTATCGGGGGGGGGGACCTCATAAATGCAGAACTGAAATATGTGAGAAAAGTGTGGTTTCTAAGGTGCTTCACATTTCCGCTGAATCCTTTGTCTCTCCTGAAAATACTAAAACAGGAAGGAAAGTACGATAGTTTTACCTATATCATTTTGGCTGTGCAGATCTGTGATGTGGAAAACAAATTAAACAATGAAATGATTCATATAACTCTAGCAATTATTAAATTTCCCCACAGCCATATCAGCACTAGTCAAGGAAATAAACCTCCAAGGATATAGATATTTGGAAACAATATTTTCCTCTCCTCTTCTAGTGGAAATATATATCATTGTTTTTACCAGCTCTAAAAATCTTAGTTCTGTTATTGATTTGTTGATAATGATGGGAAGATCATGTGGAATAAGGTTAGTGTATTTTTTATTTAGTGTTATATAGTGCACTATAATAATTCTGGTCTGAATTAGGACTGGTGAGGTTGCAGCTCGTCTGCATACGCTCCCAGCATCCTCGGCTGTCATCGCTCGAGGACACCACGACTCTCCTGGGGCTTGGCCTTCCTGCCGCCCCAAGCTCCACCGACCAGCGGGCCAAGGACTGGTGAGGTTGCAGCTCGTCTGCATACGCTCCCAGCATCCTCGGCTGTCATCGCTCGAGGACACCACGACTCTCCTGGGGCTTGGCCTTCCTGCCGCCCCAAGCTCCACCGACCAGCGGGCCGAAAAGCGCGCGCCTAAAGGCGCGCGCCTTACAGGTACTTTTCTCCATTTCTTTTCTACTGTACTTCCCCCTCCTATCTTACTCACTAACATGTCTGCCCTATTTTCTCGCCTTTTCTTTCCCTCCTCTCCTTCTCCTCTTCCTGTCCATCTTTTTCTTCCTCTACTTTTCTCCTCCCAGCTTCTTCCTCCCCCCAACCGATCACCACTCTCTAACCTCCCCCATACATCCTTTGCTCCCTTGGCTACTTTCTCTCATTGCTCCCCTTCCACTCCTGTCTCTAGCCTTCCTCGATGCTCCCCTTCTCCCAATCTTATCCCTATTCCTCCTGTCTCTAGCCTACCACGACGCTCCCCTTCTCCCAATCTTATCCCTATTCCTTGCCTCCCCCCTCATCAACTACCATTTTTCTGCTCCCTCTGGAACTGTCGCTCATCTATCAGTAAAGCTCCCTATATCCATGATCTTTTCCTCTCTCGCTCCCTCCAGCTCCTTGCCCTTACTGAAACTTGGATCACTCCCTCGGACTCTGTCACGCCTGCTACCCTCTCCTGTGGGGGTCTCTCCTTCTCTCACCAACCCCGCCCTGAAGGACGGGGTGGTGGGGTGGGCCTCCTTCTTGCTAAATCCTGTCAGTTCCAACCAATTTCTCCTCCCCCCTCTCTCTCCTTCCATACCTTTGAGGCTCACTCCGTGCGCCTCTACTCCCCCCTCCATCTACGTGTTGCTGTCATCTACCGTCCCCCTGGTCCTCTCTCTTCCTTTCTTTCTGACTTTGAGTCCTGGCTCACTTTCTTCCTCTCTGTTGATATCCCCACTCTCATCCTTGGTGACTTCAACATTCATGTTGATGACCCATCTCAGCCCTCAGTCTCTCGCTTCCTCTCCCTAGCCTCCTCCTTCAACCTCCACCTTTGGACCAACTCCCCCACCCATACTAATGGCCATTCTCTTGATCTTGTCCTCTCTAGAAACTGCTCTGTCGCTGATCTCTCCTTCGATCCTCATCCTATATCAGACCACTTCCTTGCCTCTTTCAACATTTCCCACTGTCCCCCCTCCTCTTCCCCTTCTCTACGCCCCTTCCGTGACCTTCAAGCTATTGATCCCCTGGACTTTGCCTCCTCTCTCTCTCCCCTTCTTCCTACAGTCTTCTCTTCCTCCTCCCCTGACTCCGCTGTCTCTGCTCTCAACGCCTCTCTCTCCTCCACACTTGACTCCCATGCCCCTCTCTCTTCCCGCCCTGCCTTCTCCCACAACCCCCGTCCTTGGCTCACCCCTAGTATCCGCCACCTCCGTTCTTGCACTCGTGCTGCTGAACGACTCTGGCGCAAATCCCATTCTCACGCTGACTTCCTTCACTTCAAATTCTGTCTCTCCACCCTTACTTCTGCTATCTCCCTTGCTAGACAACACTACTATGCCTCCCGCATTGAGTCCTGTTCTCGGGACCCTCGCCGCCTGTTCTCTACCTTTGACTCCCTCCTCAAGCCTCCCTGTCCTCCCCCTCCTTCTTCCCTTTCTGCTCAGGATCTTGCCTCCTTCTTCACCTCCAAGATAGACAAGATCCGCCTCGACATCGCTTCCCACTCCTCTCTTCCCACTCCCACCCCTCTCCCTCCTCCCCCTCCTTCTCTCATGTCCTCCTTCTCCCCTGCCTCCCTTAAGGAAATCTCCTCTCTGCTCTCCTCCTCCAACCCTTCCACTTGCCCCCTTGATCCCATTCCTTCCCGCCTCCTCACCTCCATTACTCCCACTGTCGCCCCTTCCTTCCTGCACATCATCAACCTCTCCCTCTCTACTGGCTCTTTCCCTTCTGCCTTCAAACATGCCACAGTCTCTCCTATTCTCAAAAAGTCCACTCTTGACCCCTCTGACCCTTCTAGCTATCGTCCTGTCTCACTCCTTCCTTTTGCTTCCAAGCTGCTTGAACGTGTTGTCTACTCCCGCTGCCTTGACTTCCTATCCTCCAACTCCTCCCTTGACCCCCTCCAATCTGGCTTCCGCCCCCTTCATTCTACTGAAACTGCTCTCGCTAAGATCACCAACGATCTTCTGGTGGCTAAATCTAAACGTCTCTATTCCATTCTTGTCCTCCTTGATCTCTCTGCTGCCTTCGATACTGTTGACCACTCACTCTTGCTGGATTCCCTTCACTCCCTTGGCTTTTGTGGCTCTGTCCATAACTGGTTCTCCTCCTACCTCTCTGACCGCTCCTTTAATGTGTCTCTCTCCAACTCCGCCTCCTCCTCCTTCCCCCTCTCAGTTGGTGTTCCTCAAGGCTCTGTTCTTGGCCCTCTCCTCTTCTCGATCTATACCTCATCCTTAGGCAAACTCATTGCCTCCCATGGCTTCCAATACCACCTCTATGCTGATGACACTCAACTCTATCTCTCTACTCCCTCTCTCTCTCCCTCTGTTCAAGCTCGTCTCATCAACTGTCTCTCTGACATCTCTACCTGGATGTCTCAACGTCAACTCAAACTCAACATGGCTAAAACTGAACTCCTTATCTTCCCCCCTCATCCTTCCTCTCCTTCCTCACTGTCAATAACTATTGATGGAGTCACCATCCTGCCTGTCCCCCAAGCCCGTAGCCTAGGCTTCATCTTTGACTCACCCCTTTCTTTTAAACCCTACATTGACTCTGTTGCTAAATCCTGTCGCTTCTCCCTCCATAACATTGCTAAGATTCGCCCTTTTCTCTCTGTCTCGTCTGCCAAAACTCTTGTTCATGCTCTGGTCATCTCTCGCCTCGATTACTGTAACCTCCTTCTCACTGGCCTTCCCCGGTCTCACCTTTCTCCCCTCATCTCTGTCCAAAACTCTGCTGCCAGGGTCATCTACCTCGCCAGTCGCTTCGACCATGTGCAGCCCCTCCTCTCTTCGCTTCACTGGCTTCCCCTTCCTGAACGAATCCTGCACAAGCTCCTAGTCTTCACCTATAAAGCTCTTCACAACCTTGCTCCCCCCTACCTCTCTGCACTTATCGCCCTCCATACTCCAGCCCGTGCACTTCGCTCCTCCTCTGTCCCTTCTCTCACCCTTCCACGCCTTCCCTGCTCCCCTAAGCGCCTTCGTCCCTTCTCACTTGCTGCCCCCCATGCCTGGAACTCCCTCCCTGTCCACATCCGCCTTGCCCCCTCCCTTCATACCTTCAAATCTCTCCTTAAAACTCACCTCTTTCGCTCTGCTCTGTCTGACTCTTTATCCTGCTGAGCCACTATTCCTATACCTACGATCGGTTTACCCTTATCCTTGCAACATGGACCTGCCTGCTGTCATTCTCATCGTAACCAAGCCAAGTACGTGCACTTGAGACCTCGCATCTTCATGAATGTTAGACCCCTTGTCTCTCCCTCTGTTCCCCTTCCTAAGTCTCTCCCCCAGCTCCTGTCTCTCAGATTGTAAGCCCTAGGGGCAGGGACCCTGTCTATTTTATTACTTTGTAAAGTGCCAGGTACACTGCTGGCGCTATATAAATGTTTGTTAATAATAATAAATAATAAATAATAATAATAATAATTAATTAGATTGAAAGCTTTTTGTATAAAGTGCCTACCATGGTGAAGCACTGTTACTCTAGGCATTGCTGATTATTAGTGCTAGTATTATTATTATTTCCTTGACTTTTTTCCCTCTTTGCTGCTATCAGAACTCAAAAGGCCTTCTTCAACAGGCTTAGGATGCAATACTATCACCCATTAAAGTCAATGGGAGCATTGCCATTGACTTCCCATGGTTCAGGACTGCACCCTTAACCAGTCATGGTGAATCAAATCTCACTAAGGAATGTTACCTCCTGCCCAACCCAAATCAAGCAGAACTGAGAAAATAGTCTTGACCGTGCCACAAACACTGGCAACATGTGGTCAAGACATCATCCTCTTATGAGGCCGCAGCACACTGATGAATCCTAGCAGGAACACTTCTCTTCATGCAAGGAATCTGCCTTTCCTCTTGTGGATCAAAATTACAGACTCTCCAGTTTTGGCTCCCATAGGCCTACAACCAGCAGCACCATCAGGTTCACCTTGTAACCCTGAGCAATTTTTCAGAGCTCAAATAAGAGATAATAATAATAGATCTGTTAATCAAACTGATAAATGTTCCTTGCAGAGCATAACTACCTACATTCCCTATCAACATAACTTGGGGGGGGGGGGGGGATGTAGACTATCGCATAATTCTATCCACTGAGATAATCAGGTAACTTACAAGCAACTTATTCACAAAAGGGCATGTTGTCAACATTTTGGCACTAATGAAGGTATTGATAAAGCTTTTGAGTTGCAGCATGAACAGTCCTTCCCTCCACATACCTGCAGGTCATGTAAATCCAATTTCTATTGGATTCCATGGGAGCAGTGCTGAGCCTTGTTTAAGAGAATAAGAATGCATTGAATTATTTCAGCCAATATAGTTCTATACAAATGAAGCTCTGCGGGAACATACGTTTCTTTGTTAAACAAACCCAGAGCATAGATGTTTGCTGGTAAAACATTCAGAGTTGAAGTGTTCATCCAAAAATGGAACCTCAGACTCTGCATGCACTGTCCGCACTCACTTTCAAACAGTCTGCAGCACTTGGAAACACCTGTGATATTACCTGATCCAAAAGGCCTGATCCTGTGACCATTAAAATCAATGGGAGCCTTTCCATTGCCTCTAGCAGGGTTTTCACCAAGCTCCAAGTGAACAGTAGTAGCTGGTTCAATAGAAGCTTGCTCCTGAAAAGGATTGTGAAGGTGCAGCTGGTAAAGCTTCAGCAAAGGAAATAGCCAGTGCGTACGGCTAAAAGAAATAGTGCTGACTGTACTGGAATTTGGATTTGAACCCACTGGGAACTTCGATCTTTGTTCAAGTTCAGCTCCTGTTCCCATTCAATGATTATGATTTCAATTAGTTTGGATTCACCTTTCATCTCCTTTGAATTTGATCAGATATTTTGGATTAGCCAAAACCAAATGAAACACTGTTTGGTCTAAACCAATTAAAGTCGGTGGCTGCAGAAAATATGTTGTGGAATAATCCTAGCCCTCCCAATAAAAACTGAATTAGCAAATTAACAACTACTGAGTGCTGATGGAGAAGTTTGGCTTAGACTGATACAAAACAAAAGGTTTTGTTGAGCATGGATTAAGCCAATCAAAACAATGTAACCAAGGTTAAAGTAACAGAATTTGGTAATCAAACATGAGCTAAGTCAAACCTGAACCAAAGCTGAAGTTCTTGTATGGGTGAGAACTTGTTGGGTTCACTTAATCAGGACATTGATAATCAAGATACCTGCTTAAAGGGGACAGAATTCTGGGGACGATTCTTCCCGATGCTGTAATTGTTAGTAAGGTTCTCTCTCCTTTAATTGGAACAGCTGCTTATTTGGGATATCTTTACATCGCCTAAGGCATCCTTACAACAAGTCATCTATTGTATTCATTAAAGGAAACAAATACTTGAATTTGAGCTCTTGCATGTAAAATGCACTATTCTTCATTTCAGTTCAACTAAGAAAATGGGTAAGAACAGGACTCCCTTAAGAAGGTCCTCATGGAGTCACCAACCCTCAGTGACTTCAGTTATAGAGGAAAATATCCAAATACCACTATTTGGTATGGCCCTAATGGTGGGATTTGGTGGCAAAAGATATTTGTTAGCTGCAATTTTCCAATGAAATTTGTCACTGTCTCTAAACACATGCTTTTGAAGGAGTAGCCTATTCCAGTCTATTTAAAACAATTTGATGAACTCATTCTTTCAAATGGCTTACCATCTGAAAGAATGAGTTCATCAAATTGTTTTAAATAGACTGGAAAATTGCTTCTTTTCAGCCCTCTGGGTCTTGTCACAGTTCAAATATATGAGAAAACCAGTAAGATTTTCTAACAAGACACACTAAATATGCTCTTTTGAAAATCTGGCCTAAGGAGTCCAATCTTGCTTGAAATCTGGGGGACTACTCACATGAATAAGATGAGTGTGATTTTGTCTTTCATCAACACTGGAACTTAGCATACTGGATATGTATCTAGAACTATTATACAGGCCACCAAACATACCTTGGGTATTATTATTAAATATTTATATATAGCACCAGCAATGTACCTGGCACTGAAAAAAATCATTAAACTGGAGACAGGTTACTGCCCCCTGGGGCTTACAATCTGGGAGAGATGAAGGAGAGGAGACAAGGGAGAAAGGACCACAGGGAGAGACAGGGATACATTCATAAAGTTGAGGAGTCGCAGCTAGGCTGGGTGGGACCCACATAAGCCCTTTTCACACAGACACTCCAACACTGATAAAATGGGTGTTATATTTTATTATACATGTTGCAGGGCTGCAGGTGTACTATATGGGTGCCCTGCAATATGTATAATAAAATGTATCTCTTCGAGTGTCTGTGTGAAAAGGGCCATATGTGGAACACAGTCTCCTTCCATAATCTCCATTACAATCCTTGAGGGCAACTGGACCTTCCCTCTTGCATGTTCCATCAGTTCATCAAATCCATATGGTTAGGGAACATGGAGAGGCTTTTGTGTGGGACCAGGTTCTCCATAATATGGAACTCCCTTCCACAGAGGTTCATCAAAATCTGGGCCTCAACGTTTCCCGGGTTTGATGTAAGACCTTTTTATTTGGACAGGCGTTTAGCATTCCAGACTAGGATTAATGGGGGAGTGGGGTTTTTAGGTGATAGATGGATTAGATCAATGTTAGCATGTTTTATTTATTTATTTATTTATTTATTTAGTCACATTTATTAGCCGCCCCCTCATGCCTACGGCATCTCGGGGTGGCTTACAACAAATAAAAGTAATAACAATAATCATAAAAATGATCCAATTTTAAAACAACCCCACCCATCACTTTAACATCTTAAAATCTAGCAGCCACCCCCCTACCTCCCCCACCCTCCCCTCCCCTCCGAAGGCCTGGGCGAACAGCCAGGTCTTGCAGGTTCGGCGGAACGCCAGCAGACTCGGGGCCAGGCGAGCTTCCTCCGGAAGGGAATTCCAGAGTCTCGGCCCAGCCACCAAGAACGCCCATTCCATTGTGGCCGCCCGCTTAACACGGGGGACCTCCAGGAAGGCGCCCCCGGTAGACCGCAGGGATCGCTCTGAGACGCGGAGCGCGAGGCGGTCCCCGAGGTATGAGTGGCCCAGACCGTGTAGGGCTTTATAGATCAAAACTAGCACCTTGAATCTGGCCCGGTACGCTATATGCAACCAGCGCAGAGTGCGGAGTACAGGTGTTATGTGCTCCCGCCGACCCGCTGTTGCCTATCCTGAGCCTTCTGGATAGGGCAGAGTATAAATTTAAATAAATAAAATGAATGAGATTTCCCAAAATGAGAGAGACATGTAATAGCTGTTTCCTAACTGAAACTCAAAAGAGCAGCAATGGCTTGGCTGTAGTGACTGAGCCCAAATGTCATTGGGACAGGTTCTGTGGACTTCAAGCGAGTTACACCGAGGGATGTGAGAGCGGATTTTGATTGGGTGTGCGGTTTCTTTTTTACCTCAGTGCCAGAATCACTATAGTGTGAGTACTGCTGCTAATAAAAAAATGGTTAGAAGAAAAGAAATGGTAAAAAGAGAGAGAGCAGAACAAGAAAAGAAAGGGAGGAAAAAAGAGAAACTTCAAACCAACAAGAAAAAAAGAACTCACAAGCTTGACTTTAGTGTTGGAAATAATAGGGTTTTTAGCAGTTAAAAAGGTTTTAAAAGGTCATTATGCATTTAGCAGCAAAAGAGCAATATGAATTTCTAAGCAGCAACATCTGGAAGATCAAAAGAAATCATACTTCAATCAACATGAAAATCTCTGCTCATTACATGCAATCATATTTAGTTATTAATAGACACCGGCTAGACATTGACATTTTACACATTTCATCCTATGATGCGCCAGGGACACTTCTGGCATTTAGTTTATCATTTTCATCAGTGTCATAGAAAGAGTGACCGATTTGACCCCAAAAACCTCCAACTGTCACTCATCCTAAGTGAATTTTTCAACACACACGGAATGGCAATACACAGGAGAGTTTTAACTGTTGGCATATAAAATTACTTCATTCTTCACGCTTCGCCAAAAAAACAACACAGTTTTGCATAATAAATAATAAGGGGCAGCAGACAATTATATAGGTGGAAATAGTATGCAAAATGATTGGAATTCAAATTTGTTGTGGGAATGTATTTGGAGCCTGCTTAAGTAATCAGCTGCAGTGGCTGATTTTTTCCCCCCATTGTTAGAGGTTAATACAAAAACTCTTCAGCTTATATTAGAAGCAGCCTTACTTAAACTGCAAATTGGCACATATCCTATTAGTATTTTCCTTCAATGACATCTCCTCCAACTGACTTAGATGCACAGTCTGGCGAATATTAAAATTAATTGGTCCATTATTTTAATGCACACACACAAGTCTTGGGAAGGAACATACAGGGACAAAAACGAGTGCCATCTCCAACATTCACAAAAGGGAAACATTGTGAGCTATTAGTTCTAGATCAAAACTGCATGGTTCCTCCCCACCCCCACCCCTTCCTAGCTGGGGATGGTTTGCTAAACTGGTACATTCGATTTCATGACTGATTTTTATGTGTAATAATTGCATTAAAGAAATAATGAGAGCGGGACTCATTCTAGTTTTCGCAATCACGGCAGCAAACATGCTGAGGAGCTGCTTCAGACAGAAATGGGATTGTACTTCTAATGACAATTATTTTGGGACTGAATTGTAATTTAGCCTGTTAATTAGATCTGTCATTGCGTTTTCTAACTCGGTTATTGCATCCTTTGATGATTTTGCCAAAATTACACTTCTTTTTCTGCCACTTTGCATTCTACACTTTAATAATTCTTAAGATAAATATGCTAGGCAGCTGATTATATTTCGCAGCAGCAGTAATATAAACCACCTTCTCTGTTTGACTGATACAAAAATCATCCTGATCACTCAACCAACGCGCAGCGCCAATAACTCTCTGAGAAAGTGAAGAATTCAAAGGGATTTGGCCAGAAAACAGATTATAGGCATTCTTTATTTTTTATTATTATTATTATTATTATTATTAATAATAAATTGAAATAAATATACAGTATACAAGAAGCCCTAAATGAAAACAGCATTTTTAAAAAGCCGGACACTCTAGAATTCATTTAATTATCAGCACAACGGAATGTTATCTATCATTCATTTCTAAGCAAGTTTGTCTAGGGTAGCTGGCATATTTACAATACATTTCTCTCTAGATTAGCTTGCCAAATTTATTACAGCTTTTAAAGAGATAGAAATTGGTTTAAAAAGAGAATTATGACATTCTACTGACCCAAAACATTAGGCAGAAGAAGAATTTCACACACTGCAACAAAGGGAACGATAGCCATGGATAATATAAAAGTATCTACAGAGATTCCATTTTATTATTAGAGTCACATTGTGTGTCCTGAGTTCAAGTCCTAACCTCGTTGGTGGTCTTGAGCAAGTTGGTGGCCTATCTCAGCTTCAGCTGCCTGGCTGTAATCAGGGGTGAAGGGGAGGAGTCTCTCTTTGGGGAGGGCAGGTTTGGGTTGTGAGGGTGGGGGTTTCTCCCACCTGCCTCCTTTGCCAATCAGCCTCCAGGGATGCTGGGCTCGGGGAGGACTCTCTAGTCACCCACCCTGCTAGGGCCTTGTTGACCTCCTGAGGGTTATTGTCTTCGGGGGAGGCTGTGGAGATTGATAATAAGGCACTGGAGAGTTTGGGGAGAGTGGGGTGGCTACTGAACCAATTGGGGTCGTGTGGATATGGGGAGGTATGGCAGGGGATGGGAGAAAGGCCATCGGGGATATTGGGAAAGGCATTTGGTGTCTGTTCCCTGTCTTGGGAAATTTGGGGAGTGAGGCCCCCTGATATGATGCTGCTTAATGTGAGGGCAGTAGCAAATAAAACATCAACCATCTTTGATCTTATTCAGGATGAGGCTACTGCCCTGATATGCATCTGTAGATAATTTAACCTTACAGAAACCTGACTGGATGAGGCATCTGGGCCTATATTGTCCCAGATGGTGCCAGCTGAGTACTCTGTGCAGCATCAGCCTAGGAGTGGGGTCTGAGAGGGTGGCAGTGATCTGTAAAGACACCCTGGTCTTTCAAAGGGGAGTGTATCTGAGGCTGCTGGGTGAGGTCATTTGGAGGTTTGGAGTGAAGTGCCATCAGTATGCTTTGCTAATGACTCCCAGTTCTACCTCTTTTTTTCATCCAACCCAGGTCCTGCAGTCTCGGTGCTTACGCAATGCCTGGCAGCTGTTGGGGACTGGATACAGGTGAACTGACTGAAACTATGTTCAGACAAGACTGAAGTAATGATGGTTGGCCACAAGACTTGGAGGGGATTGGGACCCTTGTCACTGAAGGGGTCCAGACTCTGGACCCCTCTGGTTACCCAGGTTCACAGCTTTGGAGTGCTTCTTCTGGACCCCTTGCTGCTCCTGGAATGTCAGGTTGCGGCAGTGGCCGGGAACATTTTTCACCAACTCCATCTGGTGAGGCGGCTGTGGCCCTTTCTTTCTAACTGGGCTCTGGCCACAGCCTTTATTACCTTAAGGCTAGGGCCCAACTCCTTTTGCGGGCAGGCTGCCGTGAGCACATTACACCTGTGCTTTACAATCTGCATTGGCTTCCTCTACCTTTCTGGCCACAATTTAAGGTGTTGGGTTTGAACTTTAAAGCCCTAAACCGTCTGGAACTCACCTATCTGAAAGACCACCTGTCCTACTATGCTCCACTACAACCCCTGCGGTCATCCGGGAGCGCTCTCTTGTGGATACTACCTCTCCATCTTGTTCGTACAACAAGGGCCTGCAGAGAGGTGTTCTCATTTGCTGTTCCAGTATCGTGGAACTCCCTTCCCCCAGAAATCCATCAGAGCCCGAGCCTGATCATATTGCGGAGGCCGCATAAAGCGTTTCTTTTTGGCAAAGCATTTAGCAGGCAGGAATAGGGGTTGGGGCAGGTGAGAATAGGGGCGAGGGTGGTTTTTTAAAAAAGGGATTTTTATTGTATTTTGTGTTTTAATGCTGTAAGCTGCCCTGAGCCTTATGGGAAGGGTGGGGTAGAAATGTAAATAAATAAATAAAATGGGAGGCCAGCAAGAAGCCTAACCAGCCAGTGCATGATGGTCTCAATGGAAATGGAGTGACTTCCCACTGTAATATTAGCCTTCAGGCCTGTGGTGGAATTGCCAAGGTCTTCTCAAGACTAAGGGGATGGATGGATGGATGGATGCTGCAAACCTGAAGCCAATATCAAGTTCCTAAGTCCCGTACAGCCACTGTCTTTTCCCAAGGGGATGCTCATGCATCTCCAGTGTGGAAGCTGGGTGTGGGGAGGATTACTTCTATCAAACCATGGACCGAATCCTGCAAACATTTACCACTGAGAACAGTGCTGTGGGTCTAGCCTACCACCAGGCTAGATGGTAACTGCGAAGCCTGCCCTGAGTAGTGAGGGAATTGTATGTTGCAACACCCCGTGAGCAAACTCCATGGTGCACTGTGACTTGGAAGTGGGAGTAAATTCATCCCTTTTTGAGGTGCAGGTTACTCTACCTCTATCCTGCACACTTGTTATGTTAGAAGGCAATGGGGGCGGGGGGGAATTCAGGTACCTTCCCCTCCCTCCCTCTAGTTCCCGCTGCCCATTTTCTCCATAGTCAGAACTGCAGTCTGAACAGAGCAAATCAGGGAGCAATCCTTATTCTCTGCTGCCAGGATCATCCACCTTGCCTGTCGCTTCGACCATGTGCAGCCCCTCCTCTCCTCTCTTCACTGGTTTCCCCTTCCTGAACAAATCTTGCACAAGCTCCTAGTCTTCACCTATAAAGCTCTTCACAACCTTGCTTCCCCCTACCTCTCTGCGCTAATTTCCCTCCATACTCCAGTCCGTGAACTCCACTCCTCCTCTGTCCCCTCTCGCCCTCCCTCGCCTCCCCTAACCACCTTTGTCCCTTCTCCCTAGCTGCCCCCCACGCCTGGAACTCCCTCCCTGCCCACATCTGCCTCGCCCCCTCCCTTCGTACCGTCAAATCCCTCCTCAAGACCCACCTCTTCTGCTCTGCCCTCCCCGACGACGCGCTCCCCTCACTGAACTCCTGCTGATACCCTCCATCCAGTACAATCTGTTACCTAAGGTCTGTGTACTCGTATCCTCACCACATGGACCAATCAGCCATCATTCTCGATGTAACCACGCCAAGCGCGTGCACCTGGAACCTCGCATCCTTGTGAACGTTACACTCCTTGTCTCTCCCTCTGTTCCTCTTCCTTCGTCTCCCCCCCCGTCTCTCAGATTGTAAGCCCTAGGGCAGGGACCAAGTCTATTCAATGAATTTGTAAAGTGCCAGGTACATTGCTTGCGCTATATAAATGCTTGCTAATAATAATAATAATATTCCACTTCAGGGGCCGGTGTGATTCAATGGAGACCATGTTGGTCTTGGAGCTGAGAACCCTGAGCTCAAATCCTGGCCTCACTGCATGGCCTTGAGCAAGTCACTCTCTCAGCCTCAAATAATGTGCCAAGGACTGGCCTGTGGTGTCATAAATTTATGGCAGAGAAGAGTCATAAATGACACTTGTGCGCATACTCCAGGCACCGCCACTCCTTGGTAGAAAGTCCAAGGACATACACATTTCCCTGCACAGTCAACCAAGGGGTGAAGAGAATTCAGGACAGAGGCAGTTTTGAAATGGATCTGGCTGAGAGGTGGGTCCGTGTGTGACTTCTGGTGAGTGGGGTGTGTGTTCACACGGCAGGTGATGGGTTGCAGGTGCCTGCACCCACGCACAGCCCAGTCATGCCCCTGCACGGAGCAACTGTGAAAAACCCAGGTTGCTCCATACAGGAAGATGGGTGGGGATGGGTGGAGGTGAATGGGTTGCAGGAGCATGCACCCTTCCACCCACCCATCCACTGCCACTTTTAGACAGGCATTTACACGTGTCCACTGGGTGGACATGCACCATTTTCAGGTGCATCCCATCTGAAAATGGCTAGAGTCTTCAAAGGGGCTTCTTGTAGCCGCAAGCTCAATGCTTGGTGGCTTGTATTTACAGAAATAGGCCCTACAATTCTGTGAGTGGCACTCCTGCAATAAATATGATGATGTCTGTTAATAATACGTGTCACTGTATGACATCTCTATTCGTTACAGTAACTTTATGATCTGAAATACTGTTTACAGTGGCAATAGGGCTTCTGAGACCAAGCTAGGCAAACAGGAGTGCAGCTAAGTGGGAATGGGTCCTGGTGCAGAAGATGGAATGAATGGTGTCCCCTGTCCGGGGGGTGAGGCACAACCACACCAGGAAGTGTGGGTCCCACACCCCCTCGGGCCCCTGTGCAGCTGTCCCTGTTCTAGCAATGCCCTTGTAGACAAATGTGGGTGTTGGAGGACTCTTTCCTCGTTACCTCCCTCCTTCTCCATTGGAGCAACCCTATTGTGTTTCGTGTGCTTTGAAACTTACAGAGAGTACTGAGGTGAGGCAGAAGAATGACTGGCTCTAGGGAGAATGAAAAGAGGAATGGTTGCTTTCAGTCTATTGGGCCAAGTCACTGAGGCTTCCATACAGTCTGGTCGCTCAGAGGAAACTTTCAAAGTCACAAAAGTCTGTAAGATGCTCAGTTCCAAGCCAAGACGAACTGGCTGCCTGTCTCCCTTTGAAAGTCTCCCACCAAAGTCCCAGAGTGGGAATGAGGATGTCTCTGCTTTGTTTTGCAAAGAGCTCACTGTGGGGGTCTTAAACAAAATGGTTAGCCTTTCTTTGCTTCTGTTTCCAGATGTGGAAAACAGGGACAGTAATACTCACCTGCTTTTGGTGTAGCTAAATTCACGAAAGCTTTGATATGCCTTGAGATAAGCTAGTGAGCTTAATGAGGATTGAAAGTACTAAGGTTTTCGTGATCATAGGTTTATGGACAGACTCAAACAAATACTGCACTGCTGTACTTTTTGAATTCTCCAATCAGGTTCACATATTTGCATTTCTACCATGAATATTCAAATTTAGATTTGCATCCTATGAGAACTTTGATTCACCAACTTCAATCACTTTGACTTCCATTAGATTTTTTGGTCTTATTGGCTTATAATAATAATAATAGTTTATTGTTTAGCCAAAGTCATAACAAATTAAGAAACACAATCCAAAAAAGAACAAACACAACACTCTAAAACACTAAAAAAAAGTTAGCACAAACCAAATAGCCAGTCAAGGAAACTAGCCACCCAGCACAACCCGGGGCAGCCAGCCCCATGCGGCGTCCCACTCATGGATTGTCTGATCAAAAGAACTGCCCAGCGATAATTGGCGACTGCCCTGGACAATTCTGAGTCGACAGGGCTAAGACGTCCCTGTGGACCACCGCCTGAGCTCCCCACACTTAGATAAACTTCCCAGATACTTATATCTAGGGCCAGCAAATTGAGGGCATCGGAAAAGGATGTGATCGGGTGTGTCCAACTCGCCCATAGGGCACAAGGGGCATAGCCGCTGGTTCCTCGGGATGCCCGTATAGGGTCCCTCCAGGATTGCCGAGGGGAAAACATTTGCCCTCATTTTGAAGAATGCCATATGCTTGTTGGCATCCTGCCACTCAAAAAGATAGTAGGGACCAGAGAGGATAGGCTTATATGAGATAAATTTGGGGACCACCCTCTGAGCCGCCATCCGTACGCTCTCAACTTGGAGAGGCTGATCCCACAGCCATCTGTTAATTAGACTTTGATGGTTACCCACCCAAGGCATTTCAGACTCTCGAATGAAAAGCCCAAGTTAAGGGCTTCCAGCTCAGCCCTTCCTATCCAACTATCCGCAAAGCCGGAAGAAATGGTATAGATCAAAAGTGATCCTGGGGGTGAGGGGAATAATGCCTTCCTGACCCAATAGTTGAGAAAAGCCTGCAAGGCATACACTCTGAGCGGGCTTCTGCTCTCAAGATCACTTGTGGAGTCCCACGAGGCGCGCCCAAAATTGCTCGCAGGAATCTATTTTGAAGGTGTTCCAGACTGGAAAGGAAGGGGTATCCCCACACTGGGAACGCATTAAAAAGTTGGCCTAAAAAGTCGCAAGGCCGGGCAAACCAATTTTCCCCCCCCCGGCCGAAAAAGAACTTAATAATTACTGCTATGGATCTCCCCACCAACTCCTGCACTGCCTCAAAATGAGCTTTCCAGCCCTTGTGGGAAGAGAAGATCACACCCAGATATTTGAATACCTGAACCTGCTCAATAAATTTGTCCCCAATGGCCCAACGGTGTCATTTCTGCGTGTCTCCAGACCCCGCAACCAGAACCTTGGTTTTGGCTAAATTAATTGTCAGCAACTCTGTCTGGCAATACTCCCCAAAAGCTGACATCGCTCGCCTCAGGCCTACCAGGGTCTGGGAGATCAATACTGTATCATCTGCATATAGCAGTAAGGAGATACGGTGGTCGCCGATCTTCGGCGGGGGGGGTGGGTGTTGAGTGTTAATCGAGCTCATAAAATGGACGGAATCATTTAAGAAAAGATTGAAAAGGGCAGGAGCCAATAAGCACCCCTGCCTCACGCCCGCTCTCACCTGGACAGGGTCAGATAGCACGCCCTGAGAGCTAACCCGCACCCGGAGAGAATTCCCCGAGTGGATCTTAATGATAAGAAATAGCAATCTAGGTTCTATGTCCAGGTCCAGGAGTTTAGTCGTTCCCTACATATAGAATCGAACGCCTTCTCAAGGTCGATAAAACGAAGATAAAGTTTCCTCTGGACGGAGACTGATTTGGAAGTTAATGCCGCCAGAACACAGATGTGATCAGTTGTTGCAGAACCCTCGCGGAAACCAACTATTTCCTGCTCGATTAGTTCCCGAGTCGTCATCCAAGCCTGCAGCTTGGTTAGCAAGAGCCTTGTATATAATTTGACTATGATGGAAAGCAGGCTAATCAGCCGGTAATTCCCCGGAGACAATGGGTCCCCTTTTTTGTAAATGGGTACAACAGTGCTAGAGAGCCAGGAAGAGGGGGTGGGGGGTGCCAGTCTCATTAATATGTGAGAATAGGGGTGCTAATATCTCTGCCCACCGTACCGGCTCCCTCTTCAATAATTCTGGAGATATAAAGTCCGGTCCCGGGGCTTTTTTATTGGCTTAGATCAGGGTTGGAGAACCTTTTCTGTGTCAGGGGCCACACTGAAAATTAGTACGAGCTCCGAGGGCCACGCAGAGGTTGGGGGAGGAGGTGCTTAACGGGTGTGTTCAAGAAAAGGAGGCCCCAGATCATAGATCTGGGCGATGGAACTGTCTCCTACCCTTGTGTGCACTGCATACCCTCCTCTCTGCGCCATTATCCTGAGCTCAGTTTTTCAGTGCCTGGGGGTAGAGACTGGATCCAGGGGCCAGATCCAGGCACTGGAAAGGGGCCACATAAAAACTTGCCGAGGGCCACATTTGGCCCCTGGACCTAAGGCTCCCCACCCCTGGCTTAGATCAATGGTTGCCCCGCCATCCAATCAAATAACATGCCCTTAAATATGTGGCTGATGTGCCAGTTGCAAACCACCAGTCATTGCAGTGCTTACACAAACAAGATAACATCAAATACCATCAAATTACTTAACATCAAATACCAAATTTTAACAGACCAGATTACCAAGTAAGAAACAGCAAATTACTCAGTAAAAGAATCACATGGAAATTTTGCAGATGTGCAGAGAAAGTCACATTTGAATCTACATGTTGATCTTTTCTTTTTTTTTTTTTAGCGAAATTTGAGAAATTCAAACGTCACTGCAAATGTTTGGGCTGTTTCTGCTCCTGGGGTTAGATTTCTATCTTGACCAAGGAAAGAATATTGTGTAAGTTGTACCATCATGTGCCAAAGCCCTTTTGACTCGCAGGGTGTTTATAAACGAGACGATAGCCCGCTGGAGTCGGTGTTTGTTTCGGGCAGCCCCCACTCACATGATTTAGCGTGTAGAGCAAATAAACGGGCAGTCCTCTGCGTGCGGTCGTGTGCATGCGGGCAGCCTTCATTCACAGGGTCTAATAGACGGGCAGGTGAATGAACACTCACCTGGTGAGTACTAACGTGGGCTAGCATCTCATTTATTTTCACGCAGAGACACCTTTATGGCTCACAGCTTCCCCTATGACCTTGTTGCTCTGGGAGGCGCTCATATATTGCTGGCCTACACCAGCAGCAAACTGCATACCAGTCTGCACAGACTCGGCTGCCCGGGACAGAGTTCAGGCTCTCTGCCCATTCTCCACCTGCTAACCTTTTCCTGCCCACTCGTGTGGAAGGAGCTAAGCTGACAAGTAGCCCAGCTTATTATCACACCCATGAACCCGGAGGTCTGGGTAGCCCAAGTAAAGGTGTTTCTCCTACTCCCTGTTGTGGATGCACTTAGCCTGAGTGAAAAGACTAAAATTTGCTCTCACTTCCCTACCCAGAGTAACTCACTTGAAGCTCAAGGTTAGAGTTGCCACCATCCCTTAGGCAAGGCTGACCAGCCTTAGAATTTGTGGGGCCCAGAGGCCCCATCCCTGTGACCCTCTCCCCCACGGGGCCCTAAAAGTTGTGATGTTTGGGGCCCTGCTGGGAAGGAGTGAGGGCCCCACAACCTGCCTTGGTAAAAACAGGGGCCACTCCCAGAAGTAGAGAAAATAATGGGGCCCAGGAGAGTTGCCTGAGGTCACCCTGTGGTTAGGCCAGCCTTTCCCTGAGGCTTTGACACAAAGGGGGCAGCACCACACCAGAAGGGGGCAAGACAAAGGATTTCCCCACCCCTTTTTGGAGTGGCCTCACCCCCTTTGGAACATTGGGTGATAACAGGCATGACAGGGCCAGAGACTCACCATAACGTCGATTTCCGGGCTGACAGATGTAGGCCTCCTGCCGCCCTGACCCAGGTAGGTGGCTGGCCTGGATGTGGTCTCCTGGAAGATCCCGGGGCCACAGCCTGGGCCAAGGGCTGCTCAGGTGGACCAATGTTGGCCCTAGAGGGCCCATCCCGCACTAGGGATTGGGGACTGCCATGACCGGCAGCCATGACCTCTTGTCATGGCGGGGTACTGGGGCATGCCAGGACGGGGCTGCCCACCTGTCCGTTTGCTCTCTTCCCCTCCAGGAGTGAGACAAGGAAGGTCTCACTGGCCGGCCCAGTCAAGCGCATGTTTATTCTGTGACCTGACCTGATCCCACCAGAACGTGTAGCTAGTGCACCAACTGCATGTTTATTTTTCCCCACTGTGATGTCATGATGCTTTGAAGTGGGTAGGGCCACATCAGAAAAGCCTCTTTGCCTCTCCCTTTATGTGCTCCTTCCCTCACCACTCCTTAAAGCCCTTGAAAACCTAGATACATTGGGGCTTCCCCCAGAGCCTGGCGATGATGGGTTAAAAAAATGGAGATTCCGTATCAAATGCAGGACGGTGGTAACACCACGGTACCTAACCCAGTGCTCTAATCACTTCAACCAAACTGCCCCCACTCTTTTAGGCACCAATGAGTTATCCAGAAGACACCACGCCCGCCCCCCCAACCCCATTGTTTAACTCTGCCTAAGCTTATGACACATACTCATTTCTCAAAACATCAGAAGCAGGAAGACTGTGTCCCCGATAAAGCGGAATGTTTTTGGTCCTGTCACTGTATTAGCCCCATCGGTGCTTGGCAGGAGCACAGAATCATAGGGCCGTCAAGAGTGGATGGAGGATTGCTAGAGCTATATCATTCAAGGCAGACGGCTAGTCAGCCTCTAGTCTTTCCAAAAACCTCCAATGACAGAGAGCCTATGACCTCCCCTAGGCAACTTGTTCCATTGCTGCACAGCTCCTACTGTTAGGTAGTTTTTCCTTCTATTTCACCAAAATCTACCTTCATGTAAACTTGAGCCCATTACTTCTAACCCTGCACTCTACAGCTCCTTGCTATTCTCTTGGTGTCAGCCCTTTAGATATTTGAAGACGGCGATCATCTCTCCCCATGATCTCCTCTTGGGTTCCCTCAGATCTCTTCCGCACGTCAGGCCTGTGACAGCTCATGTCCTCCTATGAGACGACAGACTGGCACAGAACACAGCCTCAGTTTGACCCTGTGTTGTTGTCTACGAGATTTTTCAAAAGCGGCTTGTGAGCAGGGTGAGGCAAATGAGCTTGTTTCAGTGCTTAAGCCTCCTGCCACTCCAGCAAGATGGAAGCGTGCCTCAGTTGAGCCTCGTATGCATCTGCATCAAGCCACATTTCGCCTCCTTCAGCACCAAGTATTCTCATTTCATCCTAAAGGAGTATCAGAGTCATCTACCCTGACTGCACAGTTAGTCCCCTATTCCTCCATCTGTGAGTTTATACCTTCACTGCGAGTTTAAATTCTGCCTTATATTTCAGTTAAAAGTATGTTATAGGCTGTAAACGAACTTCATTGGAACACCCATTCTTTTCCTTCAGGCTACTGGTATTGCAGGGTAACAGACCCCCTGAATCAGCCTGGGATGTCAAGGGTAAAGTATGTGGTGCAGTAGTTAAAGTGCTAACTTAACCACTTAACTACCCGTTCTCCCATTGTTCCCCTCTCACTTGTCGTACCTCCTTTGTCCTTCCTAGATTGTAAGCCCCTTGGGGCAGGTACTTGTCTCTAATTATGATTGTACAGCACTGGGTACATTGCTGACACTATATAAATATTAATAATCATAATTAATAATAACTTGGGGTTCAGACTACTAGGGTCCAGCTCCCTGGGTGTTAATAAATATGACGCTCCTTAGTATGGCCCGCTTGGGCCACAGCCTTACCCGTGTGTCTGTTAGCAGGCCACCAGATGTGGGCCCACTCCAGCCGCCGATTGGGTAGACGGCTGCCCAGAAATGATAGGCCTGGAAGGAACCAGTCCCTCAGTCCAGGCCCAAGGACCACCCAGGCGGGCCATAGCAGGTGAGTGCATGTGTTCACAATGCCGTCCCTCCCACAGCTGCCTGTTATTGGCAGCCACAGCTGCCTGTCATGGCGGGGGGAGCGGTGGGGGTGGGCTGGGTGCATTGGAGGAGCGGGGTCAGCCGGCCTCCTTTCTCTTCCAGCACTCGGGAACGTTTATTCAGTTTCCTGACCTGATCCTGCCGTGGGTGGCCCCCTCCCTGGGATGTGTAGCCAGTGCACCAGCTGCACGTTTATTAAACTGTTGTACCACTGGCCTTTAGGGCCAAATTCTTTTGTCCTTTTAGGCTTCAATTCCCCATCTGTAAAATGGGGAATTGAATGGATAATGGCCCTTCTGTAGCTCAGCGGACTGTAGTGAATGAATATAGGTTTGCACGGCATTTAAATTCAGTGGTAACGGCAGCCGGGTGAAGCCCTACAACAGACAAGTCTGGTGAAATGTTTTTGTAAAATAAAATAAAATTAAGCTATCTTTGAATTACAGAGAAAAAAAGTGCTCAAATAGACCAAGAGGCCTATTTTTTAGGTGCGCTTATAGCTTAAAAACAGCATTAAAAATCATAACCAAAAAAAGTGCCTCAAGTGGAGACCTTTCAACATGAAGCAAATTTTCATGGCTAAGTTATAAATCATTGAATACAATGGTCTGCAATGGGAATGGTAACAGGCCCTTATGTACAGTAGAATGGCATTGCTGGGATAGCCCGCTCTTTACAATGTTTTTTCCTTTCGTCCTGTTAGAGTTCCCCTTTCCCCCTGCAACTAGAAGTTTTATATATAATATATTATATATTTAACTCAGTTTCAGTAGGATACAAATTTAATTTGACAGTCTAAGACAGCAATATTTGTCAGTTGAGTCCAATGTTTGAAAACACTGAGTTCTTTTTAAAACTCTGCTCAAATTCAACTGATTCATTCTTAATCTTTATGCTCCATTTAATTACCTTCTGCAACACGCTGTATGTGGGGCTACGCCTGGTGAAGGCCCATAGACTTCAGCTGGTGCAGAATGCGGCAGCCCGGCTCCAGTCCTTACGGGGTCGGGTCACCGGGAGCACATTATACTAGTGCTTTGTTCTCTGCACTGGCTGCCTCTTTTCTTCCGGGCCCAATTCAGGATGTTGGTTCTCACCTTTAAAGCCCTACACGCCCTCGGCCTGACCTATCTGCGGAACCGCCTCACTCCCTGGGCCCTCGATCGGCCCCTGCGGTCCACTGGGGGCGCCTTCTTGGAGGTCCCCAGAGTAAATCGGGGGGGG